>OX463755.1:75782476-76379984 GCA_949824845.1 Rhingia rostrata
ACTGGTTTGATGCAGAATACCGACATATGCTCGCAGCCAAAAACGAGGCCTACAAGGCTAAGCTGCATGTGAAGAGAAGAGCTGCCATTGAACTCTATAGGCAGAGTAGAAGGGAAGAACATCGGCTTTTCAGAAAAAAAAAGAACAAAGAACAAGAAAAGCGCGTGATTAAGATATAAAGAGGTGACAATCCAGGAACCATGTTCGCAAGTTTTACCAAAGTGTAAAATCAAGGCTAAGGATACAAGGCTCGAACAGAATCTTGTCGAGTTGAACAAGGAACTATCGTAGTTGCGACACAGTCGATGCTGAGAATATGGAAGAACCACTTCTGCAGACTGTTAAACAGCGATGACGAACAACTTCCGAAAGAAGTGAGGATAGCAATATCTAAATTCATGCTTAATCTGGCTGCCGGAAATGACGGCCTCCTGACGTGGTAAGTTGCATCCACAACTCATAAGCCAAATCTGGTCGCAAAAAAGTATGACTGAAGGATGGAACCTCAGCATCGTTTGGCCGATCCTCTAAACTGCGCCAACTTCAGAGGCATAAGTCTCCTCAACATCGCCTACAAGTTCCTAATGGAATGTCAACAGCCGTTCAAAATTTCGAACCTCGGCCGATCCTGAAAAAAAAAACAAAAAAGTCCAAATCGATACCCACCACCTATTCATCGATTTCAAAACCGCATACGACAGCATTTATAGAGACGAACTATACAGAGCCATGTCTAGTTTTGGTATACCGCCCAATCTCGTCCGTTTGTGTACGATACAGATTGAGAGTTGTCGTTGCTTCATCATGGTCGGAAATGACCTCACCGACACATTCGATACCAAAAAAGGATTTAAGATAAGCGATTTGATATCATGTGACTTCTTCAATTCGATTCTTGAGAGGATTGTGCGAAACTCCCAAGCCAACACCAGAGGCAAAATTTTCCAAAAATCGATGCAACTACTAGCACACGCCGACGATACTGACATCATTGGTATAGTACTCAACACAATGTCATAGCCACGTTTGCTAGTATAGAAGGAAGCGGCAAAAATGGGTTAAGCAGTAAATGGCGGCAAGACAAAGTATATTCTGTCAATACGAAAGGCCACACAACATCCACGCATTGGACAGAGCGTCACCATTGACAGATATAACTTTGAGGTAGTACCGGACTTTGTATACCTCAGCTCCGCCATTAAATCTGACAACAACTTCTCGTCAAAATATAGACGAAGAATTACTCTTGCCAATCGCCGTTTCGAGCTAAAAATGCAATTTAGTAGAAAAGGCCTCACTCGAACTACTAAGGAGATACTTTATAATAAGAAGATCCCTTATAAGACCATCCCAGTCCTACAAGGAGTAAAGAAATTCTTTATCGATGCGAGAGAAAAGTTCTACGAAAAATCTTCGGGCCCGTTGGCGTTGACGGGCTGTGAAAACGAAGTTTCAACCAAGAACTATAGGAGCTGTACAGCGACATGCCCTGGTTAAAAACTCCGTAGTGAACGTTTAAGATGGCTAGGACATGTAGAACGAATGGACACAAATACTCCGGCTCGCAGAGACTTCGATTCCCAGCCAGACTTCGGACGCAGTAGATGAAGACCTCGCCTTAAGTAGAAACCGAAACTCAATCGACTTGGAGTGCGCAACTCGAGGCAGTTAGCTAAGAACCGGGCTAATTGGAGAGGCATGTTGGTTGATGCCCAGGTTCATCCCAACTGTAGCGCCTCTTATGTAAGTAAGTAAGTTATTATGTATGTAATTTTATACATACATACCTTTACGAAATGTATGTGGTGTTTTTGCTTTGTTTGTATCAATATTTGGCCTTAATTGTTCGCATTGCATTCTTTAAGTGTCTACCGTGCGCGTATTTTATTTGTAATATATCACTTGCTTACAAATTGCCACAAAGTATAGTGTCATTATAACACCGAGCTAATATTTGACTATCCATTTAGTTGCTTTAGTTCGGCTAACTATCTTCTACCCACATTATTATACCTACCATCCTGTCAAATTATTCCCGCGACCTAAAAAAAGGAAGCATACCATCCCACAAATGCATATCTTTGTATGTATAAACTCACTGCTTACCGTGCCCTAATGTTATTATGGAATATTAAATCACATATCCTAATTAAGGACCGAAAAAGGACAAGCAACAATTTAACCAGACCCAGCCGGTCAAAAGGTGTGGAAAGGGTCAAACGGATATGCGTTCTAGCTAAGCGAATAGGTACATGCCAAGTGTATGTCATGTCGCTCATAGGTCATGTAATTATCGATAATAACTGTCCACATGGTGGTGGACTTGAAGGGTCACGTTGGTGTTAAAATTTGAATTTCCATTTCTATTTTCCCCTCACGCTATAGTGGCCACTCGTCGAAGTTTAGCGCTATCATCGGAAATATCATCAGCGAAGTAATTAAGTGCGACTCTACGATTGTGCTTCCTGTTGATGTTTTGTTTTAGTAGTGATGGTGACTCTTCCTTCCTTTGATGCATGTGTCCCATCAATGCCACTTAACCACGTGCATGTAGTTACTCGAACAGTTACAATTATCCAGAACAACGCCATGTGAACCGGTTCCCAGTGAATATTTGGAAATTTAATGGAAATTGTGAAATAATCTCTTCCCTGAATATTATGGGTTATCAGCTGAAAATGGGACAAATGACTAAAAGGGATATATATATATAAATATATATTTATATGTATATATATATGCATATATATATATACTTATTTTGACTTAAAGCACTCTTGGTAACTTACTTCCTTCAGTGGCGCTACAGTCCGGAATAAACCTGAGCTTCAACCAACATGCTTCTCCAATTAGCTGATCCTTAACTAATTGCCTTCAGTTGTGCACTCCAAGATGGTTGAGGTCGGTTTCTACTTGTGCGCGCCATTAAGGGTCTTCCTTAACTGCGTCCGAAGTCTGGTTGGGAATCGGAAACTCTGCGAGCCGGAGTGTCCATTGGTGTCCATTCGTTCTACGTTTCTTAGCCATTTTAAACGTCCAAAGCGGAGTATTTTGACCAGAGGCATGTCGCTGTACAGTTCTTGGTTAAATTTTCATCTCCATAGCCCTTCAACACAAACGGGAGCAAAGCTTTTTCGAAGAATTTTGCTCGAATCGACCAAGGATTTCTCCATCCGTTTTTTCGAAAGTTCATGCTTCAGCGCCGTAGAGCAGGACTGAGATGATCAGGGTCTTATATAGGATGAGCTTAATAGTTCGGGTGAGCGTTTAACTACTGAATTGCCTTCTTAGCCCGAAGAAACAGCGGTTGGCAAGGGTAATTCTTCGTTTGATTTCTGACGAGATGTTGTTGTCAGAGTTAACAGCGGAGCCAAGGTAGACAAAGTCCCGCTCTACCTCAAAGTTATATCTGTCAATGGTGACCTTCTGTCCAATTCGTCGATGTTGTGCCGTTTAGAGGATCGGGCAAGCGATGCTGAGGTTCCATTCTTCAGGCATACTTTCTTCCGACCAGATTCGGCTTATGAGTTGGTGGATGTCATTTACCACGTCGTCTCCGCCAGATTCATAAAGCTCGGCGGGGATTTTTGCTGGTGGGCGCGAGAGAACTCGCACATCAGTTGCGGCTGATCTAATTGCTTGTTGGCATCGTTGCCATTGTTTTTCGCATTCCATGCTGGTGGATATCGAGGTGAGGAAACCATGTACTGGCTATAGAGTGGCATTTCGTTCCGTAGCGAAGTCCGTAGTAGCCCGTTACCAGACGTGTTGTAGTGTAGACTGTTTTTTCCGACAATACTGCTAAAGATGTCTTCTCTTCCTATCTTCGCGTTAAAATCTCTCAGCACGATTTTAACGTCGTAGTTCGGTTCGCCTGGGACAGCAGGCCGGGTATTCAATCCGTGCCATTCTGACCTGGCTGTTTATAGTTTTGCTGTTCTTCGTCGTGTTATCAACACTCCCGCTTATCGTTTAGCAAGTTAAATCCGGTTGGATGAGACCAGTACCCGATGGTTACCACTTGGAGGTTAAAAACAAGCACTTGATGTGTAGTCAGAGTTACAACCACTGGGCATTGCCAAGTTATATCCAATCAGAGTCTATCCTCGTTCTACAACAATCTGTAAATATATATAAATAAAGTTGATTAAATATAAAAAAAATAATAAAAACACCCTATCCCATCCCATCCTTAAAATAATATCCTAACAAAGTATGCGTGCCTAAAACTGAATGGAGACGAAATATAGAAAACTGCCATCACATATTGTTCAGAAAGATTATCTTATTTTCGTCAGGCAGAAATAGACATTTTTCTATGGGATACTATTACTATTGCTGTTGCACTAACAAAATAAAAAAAAGTCCACAGTAGAAGGTTAACGCTGTGAGAGAGAAATCTGTTTTTAGAAATGAAAGTTATAAGCAATAGTTAAATAGTGCTCTATATTATAAATATTCCGCTTACAACAAATGAAACCTATAAATGCCTTGTAATAAAATCAGTAATTAAAAATAACGTTGTAACAGAAACTTTATATGAGGTAATTCTTAGGAATAACGAAAAGATTTTTGCAACTGTAAAAAAATGTAAAAATTGATAACTCCTTATCCATTTGTAATTCAAAATACATTGTCAATATTAGAAATGGCACATGTACATCTTGCTTGCTCAACAATCTCTCAGCTGTCTGCAATACCGTCGATAGTCAGCATATCCCAACCATAGAAAACACAGTCCATAGCCTCAATGGAACGTTCCAGATAAAATTCCACAATACAACTATAAAAATCATTGGACGATCATATATTTCCAAAGAAATATTAAGGGTTAAAGCATTACTGCAAACCATTCCCAAAAAATAAATAAATAAAGAGTAATCCTATCTCACTCATCAGATAACCACCTACTCACTGATCGCCCGTCTTGGAACACTTGCCATAATAGCCACGATCATCAAGCTTTTACCTAAACGAAACAATACTTAGGTTACTATCCAAATCCCGAAGAAAAATGTCCAGGAAGAACATCCCACTGCAGGAACAATCGTGTCACCCAATGCGCTTTAAGATCTTGAGATGCCACACAAAAGATTCAACAACATATCATATTTTGAACGATTGAGCACAATTGCACTTCAGAGGGGAATACTTGACACCGACAGATTACTTGCACGAGCAAAGGAAATGCTGACCAAACGTCTGAAGCAACGAAACAAATTTCCATATTTCATGTAGTAAATCGAAATGCAAGCCATGGGAAATTGATATTGTAATGAATTCAGAATTAAATTCAGTCTTTGGTAATTAAGTTGAACATTTTATAATTTAGTTTTAATCGAATCTCTTAACAATAAAGGTCAGAGCAATTTTCTCTGAAAAGATTTTTTTTAAAGTTCTTGTGTAGATCTTTATTAACTAATATGCTATGGGAGAGGCTTAACAAAACCTTTTTCAGGAAAACTCCGATATACTCATATAGTATTATTATCAAAATATCAAATTGTTAAGGAGTTAAGTTTTTCGGGTTGGCAGCACTGGTTAGTAATAGCGTCCAAACGTCATCTGTCAAAGTGAAAAGTTTTCAGTATACTCTGCCACTTAATCATGGAAAGACTTACAAACGAGCAATGATTGCAAATTTTTGAAATTTATTATTAACTTTTTGCTCTGTGAAAAATGTGCACCGTTTTTTACGACCATATTATGGTCTTAATAATCGACCTAATTTCTATCTCAACGGATACTTAAATAAGCAAAACTTTCGCATCTGGATTGATGAGCAGCCACAAGCCATACTAGCCATGGTTTATGGCCTGGTGGCATCATCAGTCAATTTTTCTTCTAGGTAGACTGTGGAAAAACGTTACCGTCAGCGGCGAACAATATCGAGCCATGATACTTTTTTTTGCCTCAGTTTGCTGAGTTGAACTTGGTTGGCATGTGGTTTCATCAAAACGGTGCGACACAGCTCGTGAAACAATGGAAATGTTGAAGAATGAATTTGGTGAGCAGCTTATCTTTCGAAATGTCCCTGTGAGTTTGCCGTCAAGACCATGCTATTTAACGCCTCCTGATTATTTCTCGTGGGGGTCATGTAAAGTCGTAGGACTATGTGGACAAGCCGAACACGATTGAAGCCCTTCAGGATAACATAACACCCGTAATTCTTGGAATACCATTTGAAATGGAGCCGCGGACGACATTTACATGAATGGCAAAGGCCTATTTATAGATTACAATAAAAATTTTGAATATTTGATGCAAATTTGAGTGTTTTATTCGATTAAGAAAAAAACCTACAGTTAAAAAATCATAATTACAAATATTTTGTTTCACGATCCCTTCCGGTTTGGCTAAAAACTAAGTTTTTTTTAAAAAAAGAGAGCGTGTGCCGCGAGCATGTGTACAAATTGAAGACCCAAAAACTGGTCAAGTACGAACGTACAGACGTGGCTATATCAACTCAGCTCGAAATCCTCAGTCCATCCATTAGTCCATCGATTTACTTTAAGGTATTTCTAGCTAAATTATTTCTGTATGTTACAAACTATGTACCAAAACTTATAAGCAATTTGATATCCTAGGTTTACGTTAAGTATACTTGCAGCTATTTATTTGAACAATTGCCCTACCATATTCAAGTTGATTTCAGGAGCAGAATTATCGAATATTTGAAGGAAGATTTGTCGGCGCCAGCGTCCTTTACACTTACATGCAACTGGTGCGATAGAATTGTGCATAATGCAGCAATTCCTTTAAAAAAAGAAATTTTAAAATATTTTTCCCGAAAACTATTAATGTATGTATTCTAACTGTTCTCTCCATCACTTCTTTCCCTCATTCCCTATTTATACACTATCCCATTGGGGTCTATTCGTTTTGACATTAAGTTTGTAACATAGAGAAATAATTTCGATAGATATACCTCTAGGGCCCGGTTATTCAGTGCTGAGTTTACTAACCCGAAATAAATATAATCAAGAGTTAACTCATAAAGCAGTTTTTCAGTGCGGGATTTAATTGATTCCAAGTGTGGTGATTTGATTTGTTAGCACTCATGATTTATCGATTTTGCTGTCAAAAAGTTATCTTAATGTACAGAATCTGCAACAGCTCAGTTATCAGCTGTTTGGTTTATTTTCCCCAAACATATGAAAATGTTTTTGTTGCGACTTTACAAGTTTTTTTCTTCTTAAAACACTCAAACTCAATATGTAAAAAAGTTTCGAGTCGGTGGGATCTAATACTACAGGTATATAGTTTCTAAAAAAAATAATAAAATGTCCACATAAACGGGACTAAAAGTAATTGTTTAGTCCCAGAGTTAAATGACCAAACTTGCTGGGTAAACTCGAAGTTAACTCTGGATGTAAATTGACTGAAAACCTACTTAATCGAGTTAACTCGATCTTAGTCCCAAAACCTGGAACTTAGAATATGGATCGACTCCGAATCGTCAGCAGATTCAATCCAACCATGTGTGTATGTCCGTCCAATGATTTTCCATCAAAAGTTTTTTATTTCAAACGCCCCCAAACAGTAGGCGTGGCAAAAAAAAACTTTGTATAGACGGAATACATATAGATATTATGATTGTCTGAATTTGCTGTTCAGACAATTTTTCAAAATTTCCAAAGGTTTGGCCAAAAACTATATTTTTCTAAAAAGGAGGCGTTTACACTATGTACACTTGTTCTGCTGGGAGCAACAACGAACAAAACAACTTTTAATATTCAAACTCAAAATTTAAGGCACAAGAAACAGGTGACATACGGACAAGCGGACTGACGGACAGGCATTGGTAAATCGACTCAGCTATCGATTCTGAGTCGATCCATACACTTTAAGGTATATCTAGCTAAATTATTTCTTTATGTATAAAAATTAATAAGACCCCATGGGAGAGGGTATAAAAATCCGACCGCTGTCAAGCCAACTTTTTAGAAAAACATTGTTTTTAGTCAAACGGTAGGGAATTTTTAAAAATGGTTAGAACAACATATGTATTCAACCAAAATATCTATATTTCGTTCAATAAGTTTTTTAGCCACTCATCCTTTTTTTGGCGTTATCTGTAAATAAAACGTTTTTCGGTCAAATTTTGAAAATATCCGAAAAAAGCTTTGGGCGTTTTTCTATAAAAAACCTTTAAGATAGCATATGTTTTTGTTGAACCATGAAAGATCAATTTGGTTTAACAAATCGCTGTGACAATGTCATTTTCTATCTGACATGAAGATTCAGGCCACGTCCACTTTTTTGAGGTATTAGTTCAAAGATCCTCCAGCCGCTGTTTCTTCAGGCTAAGAAGTAGTAGTAAAGTCCTATGTACTAAGGAGATCCTATATAAGACCCTGATCATCCCAGTCCTACTCTACGGCGCTGAAGCATGGACCGTCTCAAAAGCGGATGAAGAAATCCTTGGTCGAAAATTCTTCGAATATTCTTCGGTCTCGTTTGCGTTGACGTGCTATGGAGACGAAGATTCAACCAATATACGATTCTTCGATTTCCAGACGGACTTCGCGTCGGACGCAGTAGAGGAAGACCTCGACTTAGGTGGCGCGCACAAGTAGAAACCGACCTCAACCAACTTAGAGTGCGCAGCTGGAGGGAGTTTCCTAAGAACCCGGCTAGTTGGAAAGGCTTATTGGTTGAGGCCAAGGTTCATTCCGGACTGTAGCGCCACTTAAGTAAGTAAGTACGTTTGGGATGGGATAGCGTTTTCAACGACCCGCAAACCGAATTGTTGATTGTATTTGAGTTTCTATTGTCAACGATTGTAATATGATGTTAATTATGTTTTGAGTTTAAGTTCCTCTTTAATGTACAAAAATTATTAATTATATAAATAAATAAATGAATAAGAAATGGATATACACATATATACAATTATCTACCTAAAGTCATCAGCATAAAACTGAAATGCAGTTGCAAAAACCTTCACCAGTTCTAAGCAGACTATCCATAAATGGTATAGAATTATTGAAAAATGTGGTTTTTGTTATTGAACCAATTATCCAGCAACAATAAATTACAAACAAACACAATTATCCTCCGGTTCATATTGATTTTAAGCAACCACTTTTTTCACAGTAAATACCAAAACCGCTAATGTTTAGTAAACAACTCTCAAATCAATTTGTGAGTGCATTTTTTTGATGGAACAAGAAACATATTACTGCTCGGCAACCTCATCAACTTGAGGTTATGCTAATTTGAAATCAATAACCATGTGCTACTGTTTATGGAATGGACAACAACTCACTTGGCAGATGTCACATAAGTTGTGTTAGATTCAGATAGTTCAAAAGGGGTTAAAATTACACATCACAGCACGTTGGAGAGGACTGTAATAAAGTAGATTCACCCTTTCGCAAGGTGCACTATGCGATTCACCTGCCCAGGTGACATTTTCACATAATATAATAAACGAGTTGAAACATTTGTCATGTAATAAGGAAGAAACCCAATACTTATAAAAGTTAGCTATTAGATGGACGTATGGGCTACATATTTAAAAATATGTTACTGAAAAATTAAACGGGAAATTTCAGCAGATAATAACATTTTATATTTATTTACCTACCGTAACATCACTGCATAGTTTAGGTATTAACAGCCCATAAAGGTACACAGAGCTATCTTCTCCATTCATTTGTATATGCGAAGTTATATTTTTGCAACAAATAATGGGATTTCCGGTTTGAAGCCGTCTTACCTAATTTGAGATGCTTCTCATGACAGTTTTATACTGTCAGTAAAAAGAGTGTTGTTCACTAAGTAGTTAAACACACTATCCGCTAGATCACTGCACTCACTCACAATCAATCGGAGGAAGAAATTTTTTTCTCTATAGTCCGCCAACACAACCGGGACCGAAGATGTTGAGAAGAATTTGCTGATCCAAACGAGCAAGGATTTCTTCATGTGCTTTCAATATCGTCCATTTTACGGGACAGTTGAGCAGAACTGGAATAATCAGGGTCGTATTTAGCATTTTCGTATAGAGTTTCAGGAGTAAACGCTTTAGTACTAAATTGTCTTCTTAGCCAGAAGAAACAGCGGATGGCTTTGTATGTTTTCGTAAGAGTAATATTGAAACCGAGGTAGCCAATTTCCCTTACAACTTCAAAGATGTAGCTTTCAATTTATGTACAATTCGTCGATATTATGTGCCCCTTCTTACTGAACGAATTTAGTCCGTCCTTCCATTTCTGTTAGTCGCAGTATAGTTCAAACATTTTCTTTACTCGCAAACTTGCCGATGCCATTACGTTTAGTCCGAACAAAGATTGGCGTATGCCAAAACTTGCACAGGTTTCTAGAAGCTTGTACGTCTAGTATTGAATCGCTTGTTTTCAGACAATCCTTTTGTAACGGAAGGTGGTCCTATCAAGTGAAAATTTCACGCTGTTACGTGTCCTCATCAATTCCCAGGATCACAGGAAATCTTGAAGAAAATCATAGGTCATGCTTGCATAAGCGCATACTTGGTCGCATGGAAGGTTCTTGCACACGCCACTGAACTACCGTACATTTTTACTACTACAAATAGCAAACCATAAAAAAAAAACAACTTGAAAAAAAAATTAATAACAAATCCCAAAATGTAAGGGAACCAGAAGATGGATAAGATCCCCTTGAATGTAATCCTCCCCCTCCCTCAAAAGAGTAGAGACATCTTGGCCATCGTTCCACTCGTATACCTTCGATGACTCAAAGGAGCAATCTAAAAAGGTTTGCTCACATTATCGTCCATGTACACTTCTCTACCCTTCTCTTCTCACTACTTACTTACTTAAGTGGCGCCACACTCTGTTACGGCAGCCTTTAACACTATCCTACATAATCAAAATTAACTTCCCAAAACAAAACAAAAACTTAATTTAATAAAAGGCCAAACAATTTTGTTTATTTGTTAACAAATGTTTATTTATTGAAACACCGTTTATATAAATAACATAAGTTGCATATTTGAAATAGAATACAACACGAACTAACACTTTACGATTGCCGACGGCATTACAAAAGGCGCCACGATCCTTTCCTGTGTCGCAAGCTCACGTCCTCCTGTCCTCATCCCCTGGTTTTGGCGGCTACCACACAATTAACCACGTACTCGTACTAACGTACTACTGCTAACACCTTTATCCTTTCTTATTAATCTGAAGAAGAAAAATAATCCGATTATTAACACCTAACAATAGAAAACTTATCTATTGGAGACAAAATCTTTGTTGAACTGGGATGTTTTGGAGAAGGGGCAAGAACTACCCCCGTCCGACGAGTTAAGCCGAGAAAGCGCAAGCGTGCCGCGACCTCTTCTCCAGCATCGAAGTTGCCCTCGTGGCTTATCTAGACTCACAACATGTCAGGAATGAACCTGGGCCGCAACCAACATGACTCCCCAATTAGCCCGGTCCTTAGCTAACTGCCTCCAGTTTCGCACTCCAAGTTGTTTGCCCGGCCCATCCCATCGTATTTCCTGAATGGTAGAAATGTCTACTTTGTTGCAATTTAGGGCTTCCGCTAGCGGTTCGCTTGCACCTCTCGGCTTTAATGTTCTCACATTCCAGGTGCAGATAAGAACGTCGTTGTCCTTTTTTCGTTTAGCAGGGTCGTCATTAATAATATTTGACATTGACATTGACATCACAGTACTTCGCACATGAATGCAACGAACTACAGACACATAACAGCACTGGCGACTGAGGCCATCGGCTGGGACAGATCAAGACATTTATAAAACAGAGAGAGACGGATAGATACATAGAAGGAAAGACATATAACATAAACCTACGTGGCACAGAGGAGGAGACATCGATTTATATGGTCTCATGTTATCGCACAGGTGGCCTCAGATAAGCTGCAATTTTCGTAGAAAACAAATGCTGCCGAAGCTGGGGCTTGAACCCGCAGCGCTTGGCTTTTCCATGGCTGCGTAGTTAACCCAAAGCACAACCCCCAACCTGGAGGACCAGTTCCAATTTATTAGATGCCCGTAGGACACGGGGCCATCAGTATCCACTACGGGATTGAGCGCTGCCGTTGGCTTTTCGGTTCATCCGCCATCTGTTCAAGGGGCCTGTCCAATAGGGTGGAGCGATTTTTTTTTTTCATTTTTTTCCTGCGTTATAAATTGTTGAACCAATATCTTAAATGTATAAACTCCAAACTTCAGTTTTCTACGTCAATATCTTCAGGTGGCGCACCAGACTTGAACTTGACTTGAATAAGCGAAAAACGATATCTCAAAATGGTCGAAATAAAATGCATTAAACTATTATTTGTTTGTTTTTATTAAATATATGTTATGTTAATAGATAAAAGAACAGTAAATAGTTATCTGCAATAGGTTCAATTATTTCTAAAAGTTTTTGGACCTTCGGTTCGATAGAAAAATTGCAATTTTGTTTCAAAAAAATGTCATTCTTGCCTGGATTTGATCTTTGCTCTAACGTAGCCATCTTTTGCCTTTTGTCCACAAACAGATAATCAAGCCTCATTGACAAGCTTAACGCTTAACTTAACTTCTGCAAAAATATTAAACTGTCCTTTGAAGAAATCATGTTTGATATTTCTGTATCAATTTATTTTACTGTCATCGGTGGTTCGGTTACTGTTTCTTTCGACCAGTCTATTAAGTCGTAGTAATTTGATGCATCTATATGAAGTTGAGGTAGTTGAAACTCACGAACTTGTTTGCCTTTTTTCAGTTGTCTTGCCTTTATTATTCTGCGGGGAGCTAACTCTATTAAGTGTGAGTGGTCATCTTGCAACATAGCTAGCAACAAATTTTCTGGATGTATGAAGAATGAATTTCTTTCGATAGTTCTTATAACGATGTTCCTAAGGTCATCCCGCAAGTACAACGATTTTTGAAGCATGTAGAAAATGTGAATCAGACCATATCTATATGATGGCTTGGTTTTTATGTCAATCCAGGTTAGTGCGTAAACTTTAACAGTGAATATTACAAGTTCTTTGAGGTTTTGCGAAGGATTTTCCTTGGCAACATACAACAGAAGAATCCTGTTCGCACAAGTTAACCATCATGAATGTGCCAGCTTTCCTGGATCCTTGGTATCTAAAGCGGCCAAACTTGAACTTCTAGAAATAGCATTTGACACAAATATTTTTGATATGTGCTTAAAGCGTTGGCATCCACATCAGGAAGTTCTGCATATATTGCTTTAAAATTCACCACATTGAAGTTCAAGCACTTTCGCTTGACTAAACTATAGGGGCCGGTTGTGGTTCCATCGAGACTTGCAAACAGATGACGAAGCGGAAGCTCATTTCCATGTAATAAGCATATGTTTTTCTAACGAAACAATGACGCCGTTCTTATGTCCTGTATTTACAGCAGTGCCATCACATCCAATTGCTACCAAAGACATATGAAATTCAAATTTTTTTTCCAGAAAGTCAACTATACGTCTTTCGATAGTAACTGCTTTTCCCGAATCAATTGAAAGATGTCCGATATACTCTGAATCTGGCTTCGATATAAGTGAGATACGTTCTTCAGTAATAGTCTTTCAATATGATATGATGTTAGTCTTAGCGATGAATAGTGTCTTATCTTTACGGCCGTCAAAATAAAGTGAGGATATAGGTTTTCTAAAACATGCAGCTTCACGTTGTAAACCTAGTCGGACTTTTTAATTTACTGCGTTCTATTACTTTCGATGAATTTTTACTGTTTATGGCGTTTAAATCGATCATAAAGGCGTTTACTATTATAGCTACCGATCTTTCGGAAACCCCGGTTCTATCACAAGCTGTAGCCAAATTCTGTAGTTTTTTTTTCATGGGAAGAGTTTCATTCTTTTTAACTTTCTCTTATAAAGAAAAAGATATTGTTTTTGTGAAAATTGTAGACTTCGAGATTTTGATTGATTCTAACATTACGATGATAGCGGAACTCAAAAAATTGGTTTTTGAAATTACGTCCGTCCGTCCGTCGGTTCGTCGGTTCGTCGGTTCGTCGGTTCGTCGGTTCGTCGGTTCGTCGGTCCGTCTTTCCGTACAAGCCTCTCCAGCCTAAGCGACTTGACCGATTTTCTTAAATCTTCGTATCCAGCGTTTGTTTGGTCATAATTCTAGGGCATTTTTTTTTTGTTTGCTTTTAGCCATATTATTATCGGTACCTGCCATATAAAAATCATACATAACCTCAATTTGCTCGAAAACGGCTCTAACGATTTTGATTAAACTTCTTATATGCTTTAAACGTATTAGTTCCAACAAAACTGCATACCCAGCTTTTTCGAGAAAATCCATATAACAGATTTTTGCATATAGGTTATATAAAGAAAATTTTCAATTTCTCGCAAATTATTTTGCCAAATTGAATGAAATTTAATTTGTCTACTACTATAACTGTTTTCATGAGTTCCACATAATTGGTTTCGGTCCAATTATCCCTAGATGGAATATTCAGTTTTGGCCAATAACGGAAAATCATTAGATATTATTCACATGGACACCGATTACTTTCAATTACGGAATAAACGTTCGGTAATATAATCACATTTCGACATTACTTATATCATTTTTAGCCAAATTATTTAAAACGTCAAATTAACTCGCTGTGAAAGAGAAAGTTGTGTACGACCCAGTCGTGCACCCACCACTCGTTTAATAAGACTGTAGCCCCTCCTTTTGTACAGTTGTTAGGATTTGGGGTGTGATATAACTTATATTCTTGCAGATTAAAGTCCGTAGATAATTTTAAATGAATCTCTGAGATGAGGCACATATCGATTTGGTTAATATCGAGTATTATTTGAATCTCTTCCTTGCGATTCTCGATACCATTAACATTCTATTCAAGGATTTTCATTTTATGCATCATGTATGTATGTATCTTTAGTTGCTGCTCTGTCACTCAATAAAAGATACTCTTTCTAATATTGTTTTATTGCATTTTTCCATGGAATCCATTCTGTTAAGTTTTTGACTCATTAGGTTTTCCATTGGCTTTATATTCAGCCCTAGCGAGGTATCCATCGGAGCGGAAAATTATCCGATTTTGTACGATTCGTAGGAATTTAGAGTCTAGCTATTCTTTCGAAGAGCTTTTCGGTATATTTCTCCGACATTTTGTAACGTATCCCGGCGAATTGCGTTGAAGTGCGCTCATCTGCAATTTTCGTGCAGTTTTTGACAGCCAAGGGCAATTTTTCTTCCGATTACCTCCGACACAAATTCTTCGCGGAATTTATTAACGAATTGTTGTGATGTGATTTTTGTTCCGATGACACATACTTCGAATGGAATTGTAACCTCCGACGAAGTATGCGTTGCGGAAAATTGTGCGCTCCGACGGATACCTGGCTGGTTCCTGTTTTGTCAGCTTGTTTTCTGCGGCAATTGTGTCGTTTTTAGTAGTCTATTGTGCATTCATTTTTTTGTTTTTGGGTGCTTTGTTGTAAGTCCTTTTTGACTTTAGGTGCGTCTATATTTAGTCTGTTGTGAGGCTTCTTTTGCCCTATGTATGTAGCAGGTTCGATTTATGTTGCAACTGTACATCCTCTATAGCTATCTGGATGATTTTCATTGCAATTCGCACATTTTGGCGGTTCGTCTCTTTTTTCATACAATCCTTAGTACGGTGACTTCCCGCACACTTTACGCATCTTGAATTTGCGCTGCAGTTTTTTTTGTGTGTGTCCATACTTTTGGCAGTTTTTTCATTGAGAACGAGTTTAAATTTTCCTAATGTGTGAATTTCAACTTTCATTCCAAGTATGTCTTTTATTCTTTTATATCATCTTTAATTTTTTTTAAATCATCGTCATGATCAAAACTAAGCATAAAGATTGTAATAGGAACTTCGCTTTTAAATTTATGCATATTGAAAACTTTTATTATTTTGAGTTTTTTGTATCTATTTAAAATATTTTATTTTAAATATTTCACCTGAAAGCCGAGCATGAGTAGTGTAATTTCTTTAAATTATATACTACTAGCTTTATGGGTTTGGATTGCTTTCTTCCAAAAGATTACCTTTCTTTTGATTTAATATTCTGTTGAAAGTTATGTACGTTGCCACTTAAACCACATTAAATTTTATATCATATTATTATTTATTAGGGAAGTGCTTACTTTAATTTTATTTTCCTCCAATAATTTGGTTATGCTTTCATAGATGTTTATTTGAAGAGCTATGATTGGTGGAGGTTTGATTCTTTTTTTGATTTTGGTTTTATTTATTAGCAGCAATCTCAATATTTTGACAACTTTCCATTTGGGATGAGGCTTTCCGGGATGTAGTCATCTTATGCTTTTAATTTTTATTACCCATGTGACGATGCCCTTCCGTTTCTTTTTTTAGTTCTTCTTCATTGGTTTAGAGCTCGACAGTCTGAGCCATTTCATATTGTTTGGCCGTTGATTCATTCTTTCAACAATTGTTACTCCTGCTTCGGATTATTTATTTCTCTT
Source organism: Rhingia rostrata (assembly GCA_949824845.1). NCBI lineage: Eukaryota > Metazoa > Arthropoda > Insecta > Diptera > Syrphidae > Rhingia > Rhingia rostrata. Next base: position 75,798,935 of record OX463755.1, read on the forward strand.
AGCAGTGTCTTATTGAGCTCCTTAAACCCATCTCTTTCTTCACAGGCTTTTGAAAATTTAGCCTTGGGGTGTTCGATGTTATCTACCTTTTTATGTGGGGTGTTCCTTTGACCCTTTTACATCTTCAGAGAGGGTCGCCATTAGACAATAAATGGTCCACACCAGAATCCATTGGACCGATCTGCGAAGATGGTGGATTTACCAGTGTAGCTGGCCTAACACCTGCGATATTAAAATCTTTTGTTTTTTTCCTTGCAAGTTCATTTCTTATTAAGATTTGTGAAAAGTTTCAACTTTTATAATTCAAGTCGCTGTTACGACAGACATACCTTACCTCGGGAATATTCTACAAGAAAAATACCTAAATTTTTGAATTTTCTAAAGTAACAAATAACTTACATTATTCATAATTTTATAAAGTAAAACTGGTAATATATTATTTTATTATATACTTCAAAAGACATAACAATGGCCATTATGAACAGTACTTACATACTGTATGGTATCGCTGCGTCGATAAAATTGTATACATAACTTAAGGAAAGTGGTATTAAAATAGGGTAATCGGTATTCATCACGGTAACCTTTCTAGATATTTTATTTAACTTTTTATTTATTGCTATTATTGTCATCTCACCTTCAGAAGTGTCATTACGAGTGTGTACTGCCGGCGCTGCCTACTATGCCACCCTTCTGCAGTTTGATTTACTTGCTACATCATTGGTTATTAGAACAAACCTGCTAATTGCGAGCACCATGCACACGCATGAGATAGTTTCCAGGTGGGATTTATTGCCTGCGCAAGCATAATCACGGCACAGTTCAATTTGTGGTGCGAACTATACAGAATAGAGAAATATGATATATGGCTTTGTGTGTTGTCAACCAACCAATAATTATCATTAACCGCGCAATGCTAAATTGGTTATATTGTGGATAATTTGGTTTTATTGTTTTCTTTTATTAATGGTAATAGCTCAAGAAGTTACCTGTCAGACACTTCCATATACGTATGATTTTGGTTATGAATTCTAACAAAATAATTTAAGATCGTCAATGTTTTGAAATATATAATCAAATATATCCTGAAAGGAAATTATTAACAAGAAAATATCATAGGCATAGAATATAAACATATTACCACTAAAACTTAAGGTTTGCAAGCCTTCTTGCATCGTGCGGTTAAATACCTCCAAAAATTGTTTGTGCTGCAACACTTTGGCTATCGCGAAATTCCTCGAAAAGTTTCAAGTTGGAGTTTTATTAGTTTTAATGTTGAGCGGCAACTTGAGTGCTGAATGAGCTGTTCGACCGCCTTCTTACAACGTATCTGCAATACCTGCTGAAGCAAGTGCAAGTGCAATTCCATTTTGATCGAATCGTTGTCAATATCAAAGGCTTTTCCAGTTCCACCGGGTGCATTTTCACTTATTTCGTGAGCGTATGTATTGTTGGCATATTTTTGTTGCTGATTTAAAAGGATGTAATGCCTCTGAATCACTTTGGGTTTTGCTCTTTATTTTATCGTGCATTGGTTTATTGGACTGCAGCAACAGTCCACATAGACTAACGACTTAACATTACCCCACAAGAAATAATCAAGAGGCCTGAAATCGCATGATCTTGGCGGCCAACTCCCAGGGTCCATTTCGAGGGATAAGCTGCTCACTATATGCATCCATCAAAATTTGCATTGTTTCATGAGCTGTGTGGCATGTGGCACCGTCTCAATGAAACCACATGTCAACCAAGTTCAACTCAGCTAACTGGGGCAAAAAAAAGCCACTTATCACGGCTCGATATCGTTCGCCCTCGACGGTAAAGTTTCTTCCACGGTCGTCTTTGAAGAAAAATGGACCGATGATGCCACCAGCACATAAACCACACCAAACTGTCGTTTTTCGGGATGCATCGGTATAGCATGAGGCTGTTCATCACTCCTGATGAGACAGTTTTGCTTATTTACGTATCCGTTGAGCCAGAAATGGGCCTCATCGCTGAACACAATTTTTCGATAAAAGAGCGGATTTCAATGGAGCTGTTCTTAGGCCCATTCACCAAAAATAAGACGTTGTGGTAGGTCATTCGGCTCCAATTCTTGCACAAGATGTCCAAAAAAATAAATTCGGTGCGAAATTTGGTGATAGCAATACGAACTGTTGATTCACAAGGTCGATTATGACGACCTTAATATGGTCGTAAAAAACGATGCGCATTTTTCACAGAGCAAGAATTTTGATAGTAAATTTAAATAATTCGCAATCGTTGCTAGTTTGTAAAATAGATTAAATGGCAGATTAAACTGAACATTTTTCACTTTAACAGATGACGTTTGGACGCTATTACTAATCAGTGCCGCCAAACTGAAAAACTTTACTCGTAAAAAATCACCCGTTAAAATAGGTACAAAGTCTGGTACATTTTGTCTCTAATGTGTGGTGTAAGACATACATAAACGTTTGCAACTGACATTGTATTTGGTGCTTAAAATTAAAAGTTCATTCTTTATGTTATGTTATATCAAATTTAAAAAAGAAGTTGTTTTGTCACTTTAAAGTTCTACATTTCGCGTAATTTCTGTGAATATCATTTACATTTAGGGCCCAGTTATAGCTATCATTGAACAACTTCATTGGAACACACACATGATGGAATTTAAATGTCACCCCCATAGCTTCTTATAGGAATTATTGGAAAATTTCGTTTCAGTTCAGTGGAATGGCAATCATTACTTCATAGAAAAAAATGTTATCAGTGAAAAATAAGAAGTGATTTTCTGCGGAAGCTATAATTAGAAAATTAAATATTATTGGAAAGTCATGTTCTAAAATTCATAAGCTTTGTTTTGACACCAACTCGCCATTGATTGAACTTATAAATAAGCCGTAAAGAAGTAAAGAAAATTTTCCAATGAGGGTTTTCGTTGAATACCTTATCCCATCCAACCCTTAAAAAGAATGCCCCCAAAAACTGTGCGTGATTAAAAACTGAATGGGAATGAAATAAAGAAAATTACATTGTCACCACATCTTGTTCAGATAATACCTTAATATTTTTTGGTTCGATAAAAACGACGTTTTTTTTTTTTTTTTTAATTCATTTTTATTTAATTTTTCTTAAAACTGACTTACATGCTAGACAAAAATTCATGAAAAAACTAGCTTACTTATCAACTACTTACTTACTCAACTACAACTAACTTACTTGCCCTATGCGAGCGCCCTAAATTATAGTTACTAGAACTTAGTTCTTATGCCTTTCGGCCTATTATCTAATATATAAATATAGAAGTAACACAATTTTTACCAAGAAAACTTTGAAAAACTTGGTTCCTCGTCTTTTTTTTATTTCATTTAAACTTACATAGTAATTAAAACTACTTATCGACTAACTTAAACTACTTAAAATTAATTAAAACTACCTAAAAATAACTTAAAAACTAGAACAGCCACAGCAAGGGTTTTTTTTTTTTGCCACCATGACTGCTTTGCACCTAAACCTAAGACTAAAACTATGTAAGTCGGCCATAAAATAACAATTTTAAGTCAACTATCTCTTTAACACTCATTCAACCACCACAACATGTTCTCCTGTTGTGACCTACTCCGACGGTCCCAATCGGACACACTCCTGCTAAACCGCAGGCGCTCTCCTCCGCTCTGAGCGACGACGTCTCGGTCGTATAGGTGCCGCCTATCCACAGTTCGTCGGAAGACGTGGTAGATTAGCGGAACCGCCGATCTATCCTGTATCAGCCCTATGGGATAAGGTACAACAATAATTTCTTTAGAAAAAGGAACTCAAAAAAGGGGCCAATGATTTTGAATCAAACGTATACTTTACATCGACGAAACGTAGATATTGAGATTGTCTTAATATGTTGTTCAGACACTTTTTAAGAATCCCTTCTCGTTTTGCCAAAAAAATATTTTTTTTTTAAAAGGAGGCTTAGCAGTGGGCTGATTTTAAAATTTTAACACTTGTTCTGCTGGGAGCAACAAAGAGCACGTATACCAAATTTCGTCAGTCGAGCTCAATAGTTTAGACCCAAAAATCGACATGGTTAAATCGACTCAGCTATCGATTCTGAGTTGATCCATATACTTTGAGGTATATCTAGCGAAATTATTTCTCTATGTTACAAACTGAATGTCAAAACTAATATACCCCTTGGGATAGGGTATACAAAATGCCTTTACTTCAACCTTTTACTTTAAGCATTACCTCATAAAGGGTGTTTTTTTTAAAGATATAGAACTTTGTAATGGAATAAAACAAAGTTGATTTTTTTTTCAAATTGACATGAAATTTAATTTATTAGAAAGATAATCTTCTCGCATTATAATTTAAATATCATTTCTGTCATATGATAGACACGGCTAGCTCAGACGTATTTTGTGGCCGTATATCAGCAAACATGCGGCGAATGTTGTCCTCCAAGTGTTCAATCGTTTCGGTCTTATCGGCGTAGACTTCGCATATGCCATCAGAAAATAGTCAAGCGGAGTTAGATCGCACGATCCTTGAGGCCAGTTCAGAGGATCAAAACGCGAAGCTATGCGCTCACCGAACGGTTCCTTCAACAAACCAATTGTGGCACAAGTTGTGTGACATGTTGCGCCGTCTTGTGGCAACCACAGCTCCTGCACATCATGGTTGTTCAATTGATGAACGAAAAAGTCAGTCATAGCTCTATAGCGGTCACAATTGACTGTAACGTTCTGGCCAGCATCGTTTTAAAAGAATTACAGACCAATTATTCCACCAACCCATTAAGCACACCAAGCAGTTAGTTTTTGTGGATGTATTAACATACACTGGAGCATTATTACCACTCCAAATACGGTAGATTTGTTTATTGACGTATTCATTCTACTAGTTGGATTTCGTAAGCACGAAAACCCTGATCTTTCCGCAAAATCTTTCATAAAGTGGATGGACATATATCCAATTCCTGCGCACGATTACGGATAGACTGATTTGGGTCTTCCTCTACGCTACGCTCTACAGCAGCAATGACTTCTTCTGTACGCACTGTATGACGTCTCTGTGGATGCGTGTTATTATTTAGAGTAAACGTGGTGTGAAAACGTTCCATACTTAATCGTAAAATGGAGGTAGTGCGCTATACGTATTGGGACCATGATTTTCAAAATAAATTTGCAAAATTTGGAAGCGTTCAGACGTCAGGTTGGTTATTCATGTTGCAATGCCAATCCAAACTAAAAACAAATCACTTGACAGCTGACAAAATGGCCGCCAGTTAAAAAAGTGTTACCAACTTAAAGTACTATACCTCTAAAAAAAAAAAATACCCGTTATACTTGGGAGGATAACCTTCGGCTCAATGTATTATGATGAATGTTTGTTTGTTTCAATAAGGTACATTGAAAAATATATGTTTAAATTAAAAACACATAAAAAATGTAAACAAAAAAATAAAGTAATTTGTAGATACGAAGTTTGTGTAAGTTTGTGCTGCCCTGATGCTTGCGGCTTCTCACCGACATATCATTCAGGGTCTCTTCGTTTCTATGTTTATTTGAATGTTTCTTCCAGATTTACTCTCTTACTATGACTATGACAAGGAATGGTCCTTGTTTATGGAATTTGAAGAAAATCGGTGTCAAATCATAACATAGCTAGAGGTAAAAAAATGGTCTACTTCAAAATCAATCACGTTAAGGCTGAAAAGACCATTACGGATAAACGGACGGGATTACAAAAACTTTTTCGGCTTCCGCTATCATCATAATGCTATCAGAGGAAGTTTGAAAGATGAATGAAGTCGGTAAAGTCGTTCTCAAGTAATGGCGGCATAAAGTGAAACAGGCATCAGTTTTAATATTATTATGAATTCAGATTACAGTGTGCGAACATACCCTTATGCGTGAACATCGAACACATTCATTTAGTGTCCATTAGTGGTACTGGATGCATGCACTGGAATGAATGACTGGAAAAGTGTTATCTGTCAAAACCACTTCTCGAACAATCAAGAAAATGCGGGATCCCCCGAGAATATGCCATCGCTTTCTAGATCTTTCTAAGCCCAGCTTCATACAACAATATGTACATATGTATAGATAAAATTATATAAGAAAAGATTAAATATTTTGCAATAAATAAACTTTATTTTAATAAGTGAACTTGCACAATATTATTGTGATTTAACATAACTAATTGCATTTCATCCCCATTTCCGCGGTTAGATGCAATCTCGTTTATCTTTTCTCTACTAGATGGATTCTGACTAAACGGAACTTCTGCATCTGTGTAAAAATCGTACACTCGTACATCTCCATCTGAAAGAGCAAACAACGTCCACCCATCACTCGAAACTTCCAAATGCTGAACTAAGTTTTTCCTTAAGACCGATCCATTAAGCAGTACTTGCTCGTCAAAAACACGCATCTCAAATGGCTTTTTGCTGCATCTAATTGCAGCCGATATAAAAGTGGATGTATTTGGCCGATATTCATGCTCAGTAAAATTACTTTGAGGCAAATTCCGTTCATTGCGTATTATATTCTGTATAGCACACGACTTTCCAATCTCAAAGTCGAATTCATTTGACCTAGTTTTAGCTGTACCCTCTCGACGTGGATTTTCTAATTTCTGTGAATAGGATGTTCCGATCACTTTTTCTTGATTGCAATTGAGAAGGATTACGGAACCGTTCGAAAGTCCCACAACCAGATAGCTCTCATTCTGAAGTAGTTTAATAGCTGTCGGGAATAAAAACCCATTGTCGACAATACTTATCTTTCGAAGGCGTTCCCTTTTTAATGTTTTCGTGCATGATATTATGAAGTTTCTATTAGTTCCAACGAAAATGAGTTCTGTTCCACAATCTAGATTTATAAATCGGAGTCCTTGGAGCCCAAGTTTCATATCCTGTTTCGATTCTGCAAGCTCTTTTAAAATGTCGTCTTCAAAAATTTGCTTTTGAAAATTTGACTTTGTTCGTTCAAAGGCACTTTTAGGCCGTACAGTTCCAAGTTCGATGTACTCTCGAAGATCACAGATAGCGCTTTGTACAAGCTTCACACGAGCCCACGGAGAACTATATTCGAAATCTAAATTTGATTCCTGAGACATTTCATAGTTGCGAAAACTAGTTTCGACTAGAGTCCAGATTGTCAAGATCCCCGTTTCATTTAATGAAGCAAACTGAAAGAAAACAAATTAAGTTTTGAGATAAATAAATAGGTCCACTAAGAGTGTCATATTTGTTAGCTAAATCCTTTGCAGTGAAAACTCAGTTCTAAACCTTTTGTATAGACATAGAATTTCTCAAACTCAACTAGATCCAGTTTTTATTTAGCTAAAATTTGTACCCCGCTTCGAAGAAAGTCTTAAAGTCAACTCCCTTAGCTCAGTACACGACATGATGATTGTATCATTGTCGGATTTGAGTGGCGATACGATCACACAACTTGGGATTCATATCGCAGTTCACTGGAGAGTAAATGGGGTAAAGAGTGCTATCATCTGGGTTGAAATCAGAGAGAGTACAGTCATTAATAAAAGAGAGAGAGTCATAAATAAAATAAAGAGTAATGAGCCTTTGTTAAACTCTAAAAATTGTTGTTAAGGGGGTGGAAGTTGACCAATCTCATAGAAATTGTTTTGATCTGTTTCTTAAAAGCTTGAATTTCATTTGTTAATGTAAATCCGTTTTATCACCCTTGTTGGAGTTGTTTAAGTATGAAATGTGAGTATTGAATTACTTACAGAAGATAGTAGACCAGCTATAATATGGCGAAACATTTTATTTGTTTGATGAAAGACCAAAACGTCTTGCTTCCTTTTATAGGTTTCAGTATTGTATGTCTGACTTCTTGGTCGATAAAATAACATATTTTTAGGAAAATGTCGATTCCACAAAGCCGACAGTTGCTTTCTCTGTTTTTTTTTTGTGAATTTTATTTCTTATTTCTTTGAAAATCTAACGACAGTATGAACTTGCTAACTTATTTTTGTTTTATAAAGTAAGCAACACGTTGCTAATAGTCCCTCTGAAAGAAACAAACAAGATGTCGACATATATACCGACATTTAACTTTTCAAATCGACATTGCAGCAAACGACTTCTTTGAAAGTAGATATTTAACTTCGGCTGTCGAGACATTTTTCAACTACGGAATGCACAGTAAAATCGATATTTATGAAAATTGAAATTTTATTTTCGACTTTTCCACGTCCTCCCTATTTACACTTATCCGAAAGTGGCTTGTTGATCGACCTTTCATGAGTCGATATATTTTAAAATCCACTATATAAGTGGATCATTCGGTATTTTTACCAATCGAATTTTCGAAAGTAGAGATTATTAGTCGATTATTTTAAAACGACATTTTAAAAATCGGCAAATCGTATCCAACCCCGAAGCAACAATCCAGTTAAGGAAAAACCTGCAACATTTGTTGTGGAATGCCAAGCAGTGAGTGTCAAATCAGCGTTGAACAACAAATCATCAAATTTTATTTTTAAAATCAGTGCTCTTTCAGAAAAATGTTGCAAGTATTATGCGATTTTTATCGTCAATAAACATCGACTTTTCGAGTCGACCATTCGAATTCGACCTTTAGTGGCTAAGTTTGAACCCGTTCAATAAATGGGTGCAGTGTAACAACCCTGCGGAAATAAACCCCATGGGGCTTGATTTTCAAAAAATGGATATAGCCCTGCTGGTATTTTTATTACTTTGCTCGTGGGGTTTATTTTCTTTGCATGCATGCGATTTCGCACACACCCCAAATCCAACAGTCAGCTCAAGCAGGGGGTCATGTTCAAACTTTGCATACACCAAACTTGAATGGAATTCCAATTTCAAATGACAATAATACCCACGGGTATTAAAGCTTTCTTGTAGCAGGGATTATTTCCCCTTCGAGAAGAAAATAAACCCAGTGGGAGCTACTTCCTTAAGCCCTATGGGGCTTATTTCAGCAGGGGTTATTACACTGCATCCAATAAATAATCTGATATCACCGAACGTTACTAAAAGGCAAGGTATACCGAGGTATACCATCGCATCGGTGTTTAGATTGAGAGGTTCTCCCTCTCCAATTCATTGGAACGTATTGGGAGTAGGTCTACAATCGCTTGTTCGATACAGTAAGACTATTTTCAAAGACAGCGTCACTATTTTGGAGCGTTGTTTTGATTTGATTTGAAATGGTTAAAGCTGCACTGAATTAAAGATTCAAAAACTTGTAAGCTTAAGTCGATCGGTTCATAAATGCCAAAGTTGTTCAATGATTAAATATCGTCATAAATATGGCGCACTTTGTATACCATGAATGAAAAGTCAGCTTCATTTGCCTCATCCTAAAAAACCGTGGAGCTGCTGCATTTGCTGGATTGACATTCTTGATCGTTGAAATAAAAAAACATCTGGAAAGGCTATGATCGTCTGTGCGGATCATTGAATACCCTATCCCATCCCATCCTTAGAATCTCAACAAAATGGACGTTACCTAAAACGGAATGGTAATAAAATAAAGAAAATTAAATTGTCACCACATTTGTTCCGATAGTATCTAAATCTTTTTTGGTTCGACAAAATCAACGTTTTTCTATGGCACATTTGCTATGCGGATAGTGTCTACCAATAGGTTTTTATTAGAAAACGAATCCAAAAAGTGGGAGTGGATTAAAAAGATCAATATCTAAAGACGAAATGTTTATATTGACATTATGAAAGAATTTGCAAAATACAAAAAACTTTGTACGGACAAAATATAGACATTTGGATTGTCTAAATATGTTGTTTAGACAAATTCCCTATCGTCAAAAAGAACGATTTTATAAAAATGAGCGTAAAAGTGGGCAGATTTTAAAAATGTTAACACTTGTTCTTTAGGCACCATAAAGATATACCACATTTCATTATTCTATAGAACAGACAGACGGACGGACGGACCGGACGGATGGTTGGACACAGACATGGCTCAATCGACACAGCTAGCGGTTCTGAGTCGATCCATATACTTTGAGGTATATCAACCTAAATTATTTCTCTTTGCTCTTTGCCACCGCCATCAACCAGCATGAATTGCGCCTAGGCTGATTTGATAAGCATGTAGGTTGAGGCCGAAGTTCACCCCTGGGTCTACCTTTACATATATAAGAACACGCAGAGAATAGGAAAATCGATACGCCAGCCCAAAAAGTCTTTGATTCATAACTAGATGGTCGATGAAGAAAAAGAATTTGTTCCGTTTAATGCCATGTACATATAGAAACTTATTTCAACTATCTTGAAATGTATAACTGGATGAACTAAGCTAAAGCCTAAGCTAGTAATAGAGGCATATTGGTTGTAGCCCAGGTTCGTCCGGATTAAAGCTTTTTATATAAGCAGACAGCAGCAAGCTGGGTGTTGTAGAACGAGGGTGACTGGCTTTAACTTGGCAATGCCCAGTGGTTGTAACTCTGACTATACATTAAGTTCTTGTTTTTAACCTCCAAGTGGTATCGTTTACTGGCCTCATCCAACCGGAATTGACTTGACGACGAAATTCAGCAACACTACTAACAGCAATGTCAGAATGGCACGGAATGAATACCCGGCCTGCTGTCCCAGCGAACCTAGACAAGCTGCATCGACATGTTCCTAGGTTGTCTAGGAATTTCAAGGCAAAGTCAGGCCCCTTGATCAGAGATGGTGGCGGATGAACCGAAAGGAAAACGGCAGTGCTCAATATCGCAGTAAATACTGATGATCCCGTGTCCTAGTAGTATTTAATAAATTGTAACTGGCCTCCCAGGTTGGGGGTTGTGCTTTGAACTAACTACCCACCAATTTAAAAATTTACGAAGTAACCAATAGCCTCGGAAAGGACGGATTATATTGTTGACATAGAACGTTAAATACGATGGGATGGGCCTGGCAAAAAGAGAATGAAAAACTGCGACTCTTCTAGGGACCGTTAGTGAGCAGAAATAGCGAATATTCGGATGCCAATTTTCTATAAGTGCCAGACTCAGGAAAGAAGTCTTATGTTTTCAAGACATAACTGAACGCGTTGTAACAATCCGCATATATGCGCTCACGCCCCAACGGAGGAAAAATATGATATAGCAAAGGATTGCTTCTACGGGGTCCTTGACAAACCTATGAGCAACTACCGAGGTGCGATGTTGAAATCGTACTGGAAGACTTTAATGCAAGGGCAGGAAGTGAACACATCTTTAGCAGCATTGTCGGAAAACATACCTCATACGACAAACCGTCTTGTAACGGACTAAGGCTAATTGACTTCGCTACGGAACGAAGTGCCACTATAGTTAGCATGAACGGTCGCCCAAATCGATCAAATTACGATAAACAATAGGCAAGCATCAAGTATATTGGATGTCCGAACATTCAAAAGAGCTAACATCGACTCGGACCACTACCTTGTTGCAGCCAAGGTAAGAATGCGGATATCCACGACGCACAACAATCCAGAAATACTCTGAAAAAATTTAGTGTCGTATGACTGCAATCACAAAACACCGCCAAGACCTTCGCACAACGCGTATCCCTACCATTGACCTACCATTGAGCTCCATCAGCAGAGAAGAAGGCAAGTACACCGTTTTTTCAGAAAGAAGAAAAAGAAAATCTCGCGATCGAGGATATAGAGAGGTGCCACTCCAGGAACGATGTTCGCAAGTCATACCAAAGTGTAAAACGTCAAAGCCAAGGACACAAACTCGAAAAGAATCATGTCGAGATGACCAAGGAAATATCGTAGTTGAGACACAGCCGATGCTGAGGATACGGAAGAACCACTTCTGCAGACCATTCAATATAGGCAACAATAGAACTGCAAACCAGCCGACCAAAATGAAGTGAGAATAGCAATATATAAACTCAAGCTAAATAAGGCTGCCGGTTGAGATGACTTGGTAAGCAACATCCACAAACTCATAAGCCAAATCTGGTCGGAAGAAAGTATGTCTGAAGCATGGAACCTCAGCATCGCTTACCCGATCCGCAAAAAAGGGTGATCCTCTGAACTGTGCCAACTACAGAGACATAAGTCTCCTCAACATCGCCTACAAGATCCTATCTGCCGTAATATGTGAACGCCTGAAACGTTTACCAACCTCATAGGCCCTTATCAGTGTGGTTGTAGGCCAGGAAAGTCCATAACCGATCACACTATGGAAGATCCTGGAAAAAAATCAAGAAGTCCAAATCGATACCCACCATCCATTCATCGATTTTAAGGCTGCATACGATTGAATTTATTGACAGGAGCTATACAGAGCCATGTATAGTTTTGGTATACCGCCAAAACTCGTCCGTTTGTGTAGGATGATGATGGAGAATTCCCGCTTCTACATCACTGACACATTCACACACAACAGTGTGCTCCTAAAAGGATTACAACAATAAACAATTTGGTTATATGACATCTTACCTGAATAGTCTTTAATATTTGCACGGTGGTCTTGACTAACGAGCGGAAACTCCTAACGTCAACCATTGCTCCCATATCGGAAGACCGTTTTTCGCCTACTCTCCAAGTTGGTGTAATCGAATGTGTTGCCGAAAAGTGTGTCAAATACCCATCGAGCTTAGAGCAGAAGGAATAAGTTTCACGTAGATCCCACATTGCAACACTACCGTCTCTTAAGCCACAAACAACTATATCCGACGACTCATTACATATTTCGGCTCTACAAACTTCGCTCCAAGTAGACAATAAGCGCACTGGCTTACTTGTATCTGAGCTATTCCAAACCATGATTAAATTGGAGAAGTCATTGTGGTAGACGTTATCGATACTCTCGTGAACTGTTAAAACAAAGTTGAATTTGCAATTAGCAAATACTCGAACCACTTTCAAGGCGTTAAGTAATTTAGTGTTCAACTTGTAGAAGCCCCTACTTAATAAGGGCAGTTCAGTTGTGTTCGTATGGGCAGCAGTATTCCTTGAGGAGATAATATTTGATATAGTTGGAATGGTATTATTTAAGAATATATTGAGGCGTTCAAAGTCAATTGTCTTATGTCGACTTGCGTTGTTGGGCAAAATCGATTTCTGTCGAAATTTCGATAAAACCTTAATAGCACCATCCAAAGGGTCTTCATTTAACACCACTTTGCCATCATCATCATCAGTGAGTTCCCCAGTACATGTTTCCCTTGTTGAACCATAAACTATATCATAATGTGGCGGAAACTGCGTCCAAATTGACCTGGACTCGAGCTCATCGGTTTGGCAATCACTTTCCATACGATCTTCCTTAGTTTGGGTTGCAGATTGAACTGTATTCGAGCTTCCGAACATTTGCATGTAGGTATCATAAGCAATTGGTTTCAAATCGAGAAGAGTAAATGTTATTGTGTCTAACTGTATCTTTGACATTATTTCAACGCCTCTTTTTGTAATCCTTGGCTTGGAATAAAATCTTGAATATCCTCCAAATACCTGTGAAGGATCAAATGAAGTATTGCAATTATTGTTCTCGGATATTAACGTTTCAGGTTCGAGTCCAACTATGGGCATGCTGTTTTCATAGCTTATACCTGAATCGAGCTGCTCATAGTTTGCTAACGTGTCCAAGCTATCAAATGGTTCCATCGGTTGGCGTTTCTTCGAGTGAAGATCGTAATTACCAGAATCCAATTTCCGTTCTTGTTCCTTGTCCCTTTGAATGACGGTAATTGGAAATTGTGTAAGTTCCGACTCTTCATCATCGTCATCTGTTTGACCTTCTGGCTCAGTTTCACTTTCATTGGTCGACGATGGATTTTCATGAACCGGTTCCGATAAGCTTGACTGATCGGATCCTACTTCGCCGGAGGATGACCCAGTCTCAAAGTCCGACTCATATGACTCAAAATCATCATCGTATTCTGAAGATGGATCAGAGTTTCCGTGCTTTTGGTTTTCATTGAAGACGACTTCAAAACTCACCGGTTCCTTTACTTTAACGGGGACTTCATACGCAACGTTATGCAATTCGCGGTTTATTTCTGCAGGTTTGTCTTTAAGGATAATAGTTGTGCTACTGCTTTTTGATATTGGTTCCTCTTTTTCAAAGATTGGTTCAATTGGCACTTGTTTGCGCTTTGAAGGAGGTGATGATACAGTTACATTGTGAATTGTGCTCATAACAAGATTAGGCTTGCTGGACGATGGTCTATCGGGGACTGATTTTAATGTGGATGGACTGTATTTGGCTTTGAAAGACTGATTCCTTTTTTCAGGTATTACAGTATTCAAAGTCCTGGGTCCTTTTGTGACTGTTGTAGAAACAGATTTAGAGGAGGTGAGTTTAGCAGGTGACGTTTTTGTTTTACTGCCTAGCGGTAATCGTTTCAAGGGAATCGAATGTGCTGCAGTAGTTCGAAGTACACCTTTCTTTTTCTCTTCATCTTTTGATAACGTTATTGTTTTTGATGGGAGTTTTGACGTTGTTGTTGATTTTGGTAGTGTCGAAGTTTTTTTCAAGCCATCCGTTTTGGTTAGCTGAAATAACATGTAAATCAAATAAACAATGCTTAATAATCAAACATTTTTGCGCAAAAAAATATTAGAATTTATCATAGGACAGTTATCAATTTTTTTTCTTTTTCTAATACCCAATAGTTGGCATCAGGTTATGAGTTCGTTCGTTATTGCAGTACATTTATATCGGATCAAGGTAAAGCAGAAACGTATTTGTATATCTAAAAATGAAAAATTGTATATGGAAGAAAAACAGAGTATTGTCTGCATACAGTGCTCTTCACTTAATAAGACGTACCAATTTTTTTTACATAAATCAAATTTTTGACGTGAGATGCCAAACTTAGAAGTGCGCAAAATCGGCAAAATGTGTCTTTTTTAGATGAAAAAAAAGAGGTGTGTAAAGAGAGAGATTTTGTTTTCGTGAAAATTTTCGACCTCGAGATTTTGATTGATTCTAACATTACGATGATAGTCCGTCGGTCCGTCTGTCCGTACAAGCCTCTCCAGTCTAAACGACTTGATCGATTTTCTTCAAACTTCGTATCCAGCTTTTTTTTTGGTCATAATTCTAGGCAATTTATTTTTTTTGCTTTTAACCATATAATTACTGAAACCGGCCATATAAAAATCGTACATAACCTCAATTTGCTGAAAACGGCTCTAACGGTTTTGATTAAACTTGTTATATGCAATAAGCATATTAGTTCCAACAAAACTGCATACCCAGTTTTTTTTCGAGAAAATCCATGTAACGGATTTTTGTATTTAGGCCATATAAAGAAAATTGTCAATATTTCGCAAACTATTTTGCGAAATTGAATGAATTTTTTTATGAGTTACACGTAATTGGTTTTGGCCCAATTATCTCTTAAGTTTTCAGTTTTGACCAATAACGGAAAATCATTATTATTCACATGGAAACCGATTAATATCAATGACGGAATAAACTTTCGCACAATCACATTTCGACATTATTTATATGATTCTTAGCATCAGTAATCAAAATAAATATTATTGTGTATTTTGGCCAAATTGTTAAAAACGTCAAACTAACTCGCTGTGAAAGAGAAAGTTGCGTACGGCCCAGTCGTGCACCCACCACTCCTTTTTATCTGAAAATAAACACATTTTGACAATTTCGCGAACTTTTAAGCTTTTAGTGGGGGCTTTTTTAATAGTATTTTTTTTAATTTAATAGCTCGGCGCTTTTTCTTTCATTTCGATGTTGGAGAGAACTGAACTAAACATTGTTCTTCTGTCTAAAGTAGTTAAAGTGCTTTTTGTACTAACCCTTGGAACTTTTTATTTTTATTAAATATGAGGCCCTGTATTTAATAAAAATTCGCACAATATGGTCACTTCGATTCTTTTGGGAAACCTTCCAAATACTACGCGTCAACTTTACTTTTTTCTATCCTTGTTAAAACATTTTTTCTCTATTTTGGATAATAAACAGTGGCAAATACTCCTTACTGCTTAAACTTTCAAAATAATTCAAATCGACGGAACAGATCACACCCAACTGACTAATTTAACGTGTGCGTCTAATCATGTGACAAAAAAAAACACTTCTTCTTAGATCATAGACAAGAAAGTGAAAAAAATAACCGCTAACTTCTACTTACCTATCGTTTGTTGGTGTTCTTTCTTGGAGAATTTAATAACCTTTATAATAAATTCAATTCTTTGATAATTGTTTAACACGCTAACAAAAAAATAGATTTATGTAAAAAAGAATTTGTGTGTCTATCAAGTGAAGAAAAAACAATATTTTTCTAAGAAATAGGCCTGGCAGTTGCCGGATTCCAAAAAAAAAAAACACTTTTACACTTGTTCTGCTTCATTGGCTAGAGGGGGTTTATACCAAAAATCGACTCAGCTGGCGATTTCATTGAGGAACAATGTTACCAAAAGTAAGTTTTTCAGTTAATTTGCATTCGCCTATTAAATTCCTTCACTCAATATTCAGATCTTCAATATTCATTGATTTTTCTCGAAAAAAAATCTGGTAAGTTCTATAACTATTGGCATTGTCCCAGCAATGACTTTTTTTGGGATCTAGGTACATTAACGTTTTAATCCTTTGTCTAAGAGACCAAATCTTTCTTCAATCATAGAAGGTGAACATAACTTTTAACTAACTTTCGTTTAATCTTACATTCGTTTATTGCGTTCACTTGTATATATGCTTCGAAAAATAAACCAAAATACATTTGAAAATACGGTCAATAGTTTTCATAATTTCTAAGATCTGCATTCAAATCCATATTTTCCGACTTAATACAATTTATCATTAATGTGGGCATCACAGTTTCCTTGCAATGGATTCCATTGCTCACTGATTCCTTTCACGACCAGGATACAGAGAGGTTTCACTCCAGGAATGATGTTCGCATGTTTAATTAAAGTGTAATACGTCAAAGCCAAGGATACAAGGTTCGTACAGAATCCTGTCGAGATGAACAAGGAAATATCGTAGTTGAGACACAGTCGATGCCGAAGATATGGAAGAACCACTTCTGCAGACTATTAAACGGCGATGACGAACAACATTCCACTGTCAGGCAGAATGTTGGCAACGACAGCGAAAACTGCCATCCACTCGACCTGAGTGAAGTAATAATAGCAATATCTTAACTCAAGCTTAATAAGGCTGCCGGAAATGACGGCCTTCCAGCCGGCGGAGACGACTTGGTAAGAAACATCCACCAACTCATAAGCAAATCTGGTCGTAAGAAAGCATGCCTGAAGAATGGAACCTCAGCATCGTTTGTCCGATCCACAAAAAAGGAGACCCTCTAAACTGCGCCAACTGGAGAGATGTCCAAATCGATACCCACCACCTATTCATCGATTTCAAAGCAGCATACGACACCATTTATAGATACGAACTATACAGAGCCATGTCTAGTTTGTGTAGACGGCCCGAACTCTTCCGTTTGTGTAGGATGACGATGGAGAATTCGCGCTGCTCCATCAGGGTCGGAAACGACCTCACCGACTCATTCGATTTCAAAAAATGATTTAGGCAAGGCGATGCCCTTTCATGTGAATTCTTCAATTTGATTCTTGAGAGGATTATGCAAAATACAGAAGCCAACCGGGGAGGAAAACCTAAGATCCCGTTTGCGTTGACTAGCTATGGAGTGGAATATTCAATCAAAAACTATACGAGTTGTACAGCGATATGCCCCTGGTCAAAAACTCCGCTTTGGACAGTTAAGATGGCTAGGATATGTCGAACGAATGGACACCAATACTCCGACTCGCAGAGTCTTCGATTCCCCGCCAGACGTCGGACGCAGTAGATGAAGACCTCGCCTTAAGTGGCGCGCACAAGTAAAAACCGACCTCCACCGACCTCGACCGGGCTAATTGGAGAGGCATGTTCGTTGAGGCCCAGGTTTATTCCGGACTGTAGCGCCATTTAAGTAAATAAGTAATGTTTCTAGAATTTGTTGGTACATTACTTCTGCTTGAACTCTTCTAATTCAAAAAAAGCCCTAAAACTTATCCTTTACAGAATTTGCCGCAGAGTCAAAGTACCTGAATAGAATAACAAGACACTTTTTTGAAAAATATTAGTGGCTTTATCGACTATGATACTTTGAAAATCGTTTCCAAAGCAAAAGGTCCCAAAACTGTGTAAATCATTGATGTTCCCTTTTTCCTTTCACATTTAACACGATCCACTGGGTTTGTATCCTTTAGGAAACTGTTTATTAGGCTAGGAAGAAAATACAGCTAAGTTAAGGGGGCATGCTTAACGCAGTACAAAACTAAACGTATTCCGCATTTAGACATGGCAAAATCGACGAATGATGCTGTGTCTATTGTATCTCTGTGTTACAAACTATCTATAAAAACTAATATACCCCAATGGGATAAGGTATAAAAATACAATTCCTATTTTTTTGCCATTCCAACTATATTTTACTGCAAAGTAGGGACGACCGTCGAACTGCTTACCCTTTTTTTCTAAAAAAATCATATAAAGGATTTTTGCATATAGGCCATATGAAGAAAAATGCCCATTTCTCGTAAAACATTTTGTCAAATTAAATCCAATTTAATGTATACTGCTGCTGTTTTCAACAATTCGACATAATTAGTTTTGATCCAACTATTCCTAAACTTAATTTTCAGTTTTGGCCAATAACGGAAAGTCATAATTATTCACATAGACATCGATTCCTTCAAATTCCGGAATAAACGTTCGATTAATCCCATTTCAGCATTATTTATATCATTTTTAGCATCAATAATCGAAATGTCTATTACCTATTGTGTATTTATGAACTCCGTCAAATTCTCTCACGCTTGGGATTTGATATAATGCCCAACTCGCTGTGAAAGACAAAGTTGCGTACGACTCAGTCGTGCACCCACCACTCGTTTATTTATTTAAATAATAACATATGCGAAGGCCACAATCCGCTTTGTGAATCGTTGAATACCATAACCCATTCCATCCTTAAAATTAATTTTCTTAAGTGTGGGGTTTATGGCGTTGTAATAATATGTAAGATGACATTTTTCCAACACCCAAAAAAATTTACGCGGTAAATTTAACCAAATGTAGCAGTCAAATTTACAATAAATTGTCAATTTGTGTGTTTAACAGTAAATGCCTTCAAATTTACAATTAATTTCAAGTTTTACAGCGTTTGCTTTCATTTCAGCAAAAAAATTGTTGAAATGATCACAATTTCTTGTTGTTAAATTAACACGGCGTTGTTAATTTTGGATTGTAAATGTACAGATATAAATTTTGTACAAATTTGTGAAATCTACCACCAATTTTTGTAATAATTATATTGGGCTGTAGAAATTACAAAAAGTTATGTAGATATGACAAACACCAGCGCAGTCAATCTACAGAATGTACAGTTCAAACTATTTAGAGTAGACATCAACATTTATCAACCGCAAACATTTTTCAATTGTACAACGAAAATGTAAAGTAAAGTACCAACAGCTGTAGAAACAACTGCTGAATTCCTAAATGCAAAAAAATGCGCATTGTGAATATTCAATGCATCTGTTTTGAAATTGTACGATGCTTTTTCACTTTGTTGAGTATGTAGTTGCTTTCTGTCTGCTGACATTTTGGAAAGGCGTGTGATACATAATATGATCAGCTGTGTGTTTTATCATCATTTCGAAAGTGTTGTCCAAAAAATTAGTTTCAACTCTTAAAATAAATAATATTTTAAACAATTATTATTATAGCAGAACATTTACAAATATGTAATACAATTGAAACAGAAACAACTAAAACGTAAATATAAATTCAGGGTCCACTTTCTTAATTTCAATGTAAGCATTTCTCCAAATTGTCTAATTTTTTTTAGCGCACAAAATGTTGATTCAAACTTTATCCTTGTTGATATCCGCAACTTTGTTTGGTTACTACACCACTTTAGTCTGAAGAATTACAAAAATAAGAACATAGCAATAAACATTTAACAAAATATTTAGGTCGTCAAGGTATCACTCATCTTTTGTACACTCGAAAACGACATCAAACAAAATTAAAATTTGAAAATGACATTTGCATCATGCTAATCCTCGATGCGCTGTTTGCTTTTGCTTGCGCAATAAAATCTGTTCACAATGCATTTCGGAACGTGGCGCAATGTAACGACGCATGCTTGTGTTTGCATTAAGGAATGTTTGCTGATGCACAATGAAGTCAGTAATGCATTTAGGAATTCAGCCAACGTAAACATTTGTGAAATTTACAGCAAATGCATTCAAATCTACATCCATTTTCTGTTGAAATTGTAACCCGCTCACAAAACCAGAAAATGTGCATGTTTATTCAAAGTTTTTTGTTAATTCAATCATTCTGAAAGTGTAAAGTCAAAATGTTCAATTAAGTTTTCCAAAATTAACTGCAATTTAATATGTTTGCCTCAAAGTGTTGAGAGTGCTGCAGCTAGCATGTTTAAAACGATTTAATCGAAAATTTCCATCTATAAGAAACGTGGTTCCTGGGAGCATTTTACTTATAGACGTATTTGAAGTTAAAGATTTAATTGTGCCTCGTATGTTCTTCTGTTTGCCTGAGTGATTTTTATTTAATTATTTATTTAACTAGGCGTAGGCTTACAAAACGAAATGTACTTCTGCTTAGGTCCTAGTATATTTCTAAAATATTCAGGACACTGAAATTGGACTGCAGCAGGAGTTTAAAGTGGAAAAAAAGAAGTATGTATCTTTTTCTCTTTGAATCTAAGCAATCAAAATATGTAATGTATTATTTAATTATTACACACAGTGAAGCACAGTGGACAGCGAGTTGGAAATTGCATATTGGGCTGAAGACATCTGCAGTTTTCAAGCATCTTCTTAATACACGAAATAAATTGTATGTATGATATTGAAATATTTAATAAAATAAAAAATAAATAAGTTGGTGTATATTTTTTATTTTGAAGCAAATATTTCACAAAAATGTTGTGTAAATGAGATCAAACAGCTGAAAAATGGTACAAAACAAAAGGTAGTCGTTTCTACAAATTGAGATTTAGATTTGACGATAGAAATTGCAATGACAACAAAAAGTTTTGTAAAGTACAACAAAAACCTGTATTTTTAACACACATGTTGTGTATTTTCCAAATTGTGTTGTGAATTCAGCGGCGAATTCAGATAATAAAATCTACAACAATTGCAATATCCACAACCCTGTTTTAGAATGAACATCCATGTCTCTGTTAAATTGACAGCATTCGATGTCGGGTCGATTTCGACTATAGTAGAGTTGACAGTGGTTTTCAATGTTCTACAACATACTTTTTTGCGTGAAAATTTGTTCAGACGGTTTAAAAAAACGTATTTCGGTTGCAAATGCCTTGAGATGATGTATACAAAGGTTTTTGAAGAAAAACCTCACAATAATTTTGCATGCAAATTTTGTTTATATTAGATTTATATTTCATTGGAATTATACATCAACACAAAAGTGTGCACACTTGTCCCGAACGACTTTTCATGAAACGGTGGTCGAAAATATACATTTTTTTGCATATTGTCAACATGCGAAGTTGCATGAATAGCATACCCCATATGCTTAAATACTTTAACTTTTTAATTGTTTGAAACTGTACATAGAAACAGAAAATGATGATTCCCTCAAAGCGGTTCTCCCAATAAAATTGATTATCGGTTTATCGCTAAATATTAGATTGTGGTGCATGTATGGTAAAAAGCCGATTTCACGAATAATATTTATTTTTATTAATATTTTTCAAAACATTTGTTCACATATAACGATACACTGCACTGAATTAGTTAAAAAAAAAATAAGTGTATCCAATTCCTTTGTATTTAATATATTAAACTTTTCATCCAGTTTTATATTATTATATTATTGCAACAATTTTGTTGCTTATTATCAATCTAGTAGCTTTTTAGGGCTTTTGAGTAGACAGTACTTTATCGTTTTTTAAATTAGTATTTACCGTTTTCACTTGTGGTTTATCCCGAATATTTTTGGACATTTTCTATTAATTGTATTTATTAGTTTTATCGATGGAGTGTTGGTGGTGTTATTTGTTATTGTTTGGCATTTCATAACTCACTCATGGCAACGACCCAAAATGGAAGGGATGTAGTGTAACAGTTGTTTTGTGGTGATTATTTCTTCCACGGTGGGTACATTTTTTGGGGTGGTTGTATAGGGTTTCAATTGGCGTTTATTGAATGAAAGTATAGATGACACTACCAGCAGTTGAGAACTTTGAAAAAAAGTTGAATGTAATAACTAGATAACTCGATTTTTAATTTTTAACATATCTACGTTTTCGATATAAATGTTGTGCAATAACCAACATGAGAAAACTAATTTTCCTCATCTGCTCCCACTAATTGGGTATTAGAAAGTGTTAGTTAAAAAATCGTTAATTGACCCTTTTGAAATTTTATTAATTTTTCTCAAGAAAATATTTATACACCAACTAATTGTATCCTGGGCGTGTTGCAATGCCACCAACTAAATAAAAATAAATTTGAAGGGACGACATTACTCAAATATTCAATTCATTTTGAGTCATTTTATTGATTTTGTTCATTTGTAGCAATGTAACAACACAGCTTTTCGTTTCAATTTGATTGTTATCGAAGTGCTGTGGGATGCACAATATTTCTTGTTTTTCCATCTGGTGCATAAACGAATAAATCAAATGGGTTTTTTTTTAATAAGATCTTTAGGAGGAAAGGTCATAACGACCTTCCGTGTATTAAGCTTCAACGAACAACTGACAATTGATCCGGGGGAAGCCGTCTTCGACGACGATTTCTATGTTATTGAAGATCCTCAGGAGAAAGTGGAGGCAGTGGGGGCTGTCTTTCAGGAAGTGTATAAGGTGAATGATAGCATTCGCCCGAACAGCGTCCTGGAAAACAATGCCCTGCTCCATCATTTCTATCTCCGAAACGACATAACGCAATGGCGATCTGAGAACCGTGGTTTCACCCGGTTTGATGACGAAAACTTGGCAAACGCCATATTCGCCGAGCGAAGTGTGTCTAGTCCCCTGTTAATCTCGAAGGTGGAACTCCAGATCATCTTCGATTCCATAAAGAAAAAGAAGTCAGCGGGAGTCGATGGTATATCCAACATTGTACCGCGACACTTATCACCTGAAGCTGTGGACATTTACGCCACGCTGTTCAACAACGCGCTGAATAATGCATATTATCCAGTACGTTGGAAGACGGCGGTGGTTCATCCTCTCCCGAAAAAGGGAAAGGACAACTCCAATCCGGCGAATTTCCGGTCGATAAGTCTCCTTCCGAGTATCAGCAAGGTTTTCGAAAAGATTCTCAATCGAGCACTGTTCAAGTGGTCTGAGGACAATAATATTATACCAGAGAACCAGTTTGGTTTCAAGGCTGGACATGACTGTATTCATGCCGCCTCCAAACTCGTCTCTGATACACAATGGAACAAAGCCAAAAAACAGTGCACTGGTGCATGTCTGGTTGATTTAGAGAAGGCTTTTGACACCGTATGGTTAGAGGGCCTCTATCTAAAGCTGACCAGACTTGGCATAAGTAAACCACTGATATATATGCTTCATGACATGCTGACTGGTAGAACGTTTGTTGTCAAAAGTGGCAATGTAACTTCTACCACAGAATTTTTCATTAAGAATGGTCTGCAACAGGGAGCGGTAAACCCGCCGATTCTCTTCAGCATTTACACCAGTGATATGATAGGTAGTCTTACTCAGGCAATTGCGTATGCGGACGATCTTATCGCGTACAGAACAGCCTCTACTGTCGAAGTCATTCGAACTCTTTTGCAGCGGGACTTCGACAAGATCCAGAGATATTGTGATGACTGGAAGTTGAAAATCAACTTTCATAAATCAGAAACTATCCTGTTTAGGACACCGTTGTCAAGGGCCTCTAGGGATACGAGAAATAACTGGCGAAAGCTGGTGATCGTTGGACCAAACGGACAGCCACTGGCGAGTAAAAGTGTAGTAAAGTACCTTGGCATCTGGTTAGATCAGTATCTATATTTCGGAAGACATGTAGATGCTGCTCTGGCTAGAGCTAGGGGAGCATTTGCCCTGACAAGACGATTATTTTATAGCAGTCGCCTTGACAGCAGGGTGAAGGTGATTTGCTACATGGCCCTCATTATGCCGATGATTGCCTATGGGTGCCCGGTGTGGTTCAACGTTGCCCCATCTCAAATGGAAAAGATACGGGTGTTTGAGAGGCAGTGTCTGAGGAGCTGCCTTGGACTTCACAGAGCACCAGTATCTGACTACACAAAATACTATTCCAACCAGGTCCTATACAACGGGGCCAACATAAACCGAATAGACAATTTTCTGGTGAAACTCATTCAGTTTCACGCGGCAAGAGCGATGGCTTCGAACAATAGTCTCATCTTTGAGGCCTTCTATCCCAATGATGAATATTTTGAGAGTGTGCGTTTAAGTGGCTTTATTCCTCCCGAAGCTTTCCTATATTTGGATAGTCGAGGGCTAATACAGGATAGATCGGCGGTTCCGCTAATCTACCACGTCTTCCGACGAACTGTGGATAGGCGGCTCCTATACGACCGAGACGTCGTCGCTCAGGGCGGAGGAGAGCGCCTGCGGTTCAGCAGGAGTGTGTCCGATTGGGACCGTCGGAGTAGGTCACAACAGGAGAACCTGTTGTGGTGGTTGAATGAGTATTAAAGATAGTTGACTAAAAATTGTTATTTTATGGCCGACTTACATAGTTTCATAGTTTTAGTCTTAGGTTTAGGTGCAAAGCAGTCATGGTGGCACAAAAAAAAAAAAAAAAAACGCTTGCTGTGGCTGTTCTAGTCTTTAAGTTATTTTAGGTAGTTTTAATGATTTTTTAGGTAGTTTAAGTTTGTCGATAAGTAGTTTTAATTAGCATGTAAGTTTAAATAAAATAAAAAAAAAGACAAGGAACCAAGTTTTTCAAAGTTTTCTTGGTAAAAAAAGTTTGTTACTTTTATATTTATATCTTAGATAATAGGCCGAAAGGCATTAGAATTAAGTTATCGAGTAATTTAGGGCGCCCGCATAGAGCAAGTAAGTTAGTTAAGTAGTTGATAAGTAGGCTAGTTTTTTCATGAATTTTTGTCTAGCATTTAAGTTAGTTTTAAGAAAAATAAAATAAAAATTGAATATAAAAAAAAAAAAAAAAAAAATGGTTTTTCGACCCGTGAGCAGGCCCCAAGAGCTACCCATGTGAGAACCATGGATTCTCCAAATTTAGTCATCACACTTGCGATTTGTTGATAGTCATTGCGAAAGCAAGTCGCACCGCGAATTGCAAACATTTGAATTTGAATTGCATATCTATCGAGATCACTGCGATACGCGGTAAAAGAAGTCTTCACCTTTGAATTTTTCAGTAAAAATTGTTGCCTTGATAACATAGTTCATCACTTTATTGACTGAGAGACTGGTTCCATTGCAAAGTCGTGGTGGATGTTGTTTCGAAGAAGAACGCGGTGGCATACCCGGCAAATCAAGCGAATTCAAGAATTCAGTTGGATAGTTGACAACTTCGTCTTGCTTCGAAGAAGAATGTGGTGGTATACCTGACATCAAGCGAACTCAAGAATTCAGTTGGATAGTTGACCTTGACAACTTCGTCTTGATTCACCACAGTATCGATGGACTTAGATGGTGTCATTTCGCCGCGTATTCCATTCTGTATGGTGAAGTTGATGGTATTAAAATCGATGACTTTGGCCGCTAATATATTTGACACACTGGTGGTATCAATATTATCGTATACGGATGTATAGCCCGTCCCAAAGCAGAAGAAACATCCCAACATGCGCAGTAGCAATTTATTTAAGGGACATTTAATCTTTTAAGGTACTTTTGGTCGCATGAAACATACAATTTCTGCGTGGTGATATTCATCGTCTGTGCGTATTACTTTTTCACAAACAGAGTTCCAATTTTCCGGAGTTATTTGTTGGATTCCTCTTCCGCAATATTTTTGACATCGTCCAGTTTAAAAGTTGTATTTCTTGTTGCTACTCTGCTTTTTTACTATTCCCCATATATTTTCTATAGGATTTAGGTCCGGATGATAAAGGGGTAATCGTAAGACATCATGGCATGCACTCCTAATGATGTCATCAATATGAAGCTTTCGGAACGACTTGTTTTGTTTTATTAATCCGTATAGCTGTACTTTCTAGCTAGCTGGTTGGTGAGGTATTTTGTTTTCGGATAGCCATTTAATCATATCGGCCTTTAATGTTGACGAGTTGGGGACAGTACCATCAATTTTATTGTGATATGTTGCACTGTCCATAACAATAACTGACGGTTCTTCTAAATTACAAAAAACCTGTTCCTTTAACCATTTTTTCGTAGTTCATCTCATTATGGTAGTCACCAGTCTTGCTTCCAGATTTAAAAAGGAGTAATCCATTTCTAACAAATCCTCCTTTTCCACCAGCATGAGCTGGTGATCCTTTGGAAATGTTTGACTTTAAGCCCTCCAAGCTGCCATCTGTCCAAGTATTGGGTCGATAATGTGAGCTATGAATATAGCTTTCATCTATTATATATATGTTATATATATATGTTATATGTTATATGTTATATGTTATATATATAATTGCGTAGCCTCTCTCGCGGAGTTCTCGTACTTGGGCAATATATTCGTAGAATCCATAATGGTGTTTTAACGAGTATTTTGGTTTAATGACAAAAAATGGTTGCTGCCTAAAAAATCTATTACTTGCATTTTTATATAAGTTTGGGATGTTTACCTTTATTTGAAAAACTTCATATGAGGTTTTTTTAAGTTATAATAGGAATAGTGTGGTAAAGGTCATACAAGTCATAAAAGAAAATAAAAAATTAAAAAATCATTAAAAAGCACGTACAAATATACCTATTATGCACTTGAAAAAATGGGTTATTAAATGTGGGTTGACAATTGGACACTTAGGCCTTCCCATGAAATTCTTATCGATCGTATAGTCTATAGTCGTGAGCAGAAAAGAAACCCATCTTTTTTCAACCAACCTAAAATTCTACCTGTCTACCTGCGTTCGTGTGAAGACATGCGTGTCTATGCACAAAGCATAACGGAAATTCCATTTCAACCCTTCTTAATAGTTACTCAAAACTCTTTCATTACTAAACACATATTTGAGAAGTGCAACACCCAGCAAATTTCCCTTTTCTTTGGGCTGGGTAAATGTGTATCTGTTGCATGCGCCAACGACGGTTCTGTGTGGCCAATCAGTCATGTCTATTGCCTCGATCGTCGATCGAGAGAGATGTTTTCGTATGTTTTTTTGAAATGTGCAAACATTTTTTAGCTGTAGTTCTGGTTGGAAAAGTAGTTTTGTTGTCACTAAGAGAATAAAATCCCTGATTTGAAGAGACCTGCGAAATAATTTTTCACTTAAGTTGGGATGGGCTATACTACCTATGTGTCAGGCAATATCACGGTAATGCCACGCATCAAAATGATTTCTATGGGCCGCCCAGAATGCATTTCTGTAGCTGATGATTGAATCTGAGTCAGAAGTAAAAAACAAGGAGCCATGTGAGCGCTTACACAATGTGTATCTTCGTAAATCTGTAGCATGAAGTTGAATGGATGGCAACTTCATGCAAGAAATGTATTTTGACAGCGATACAAGATACCAGCTACAGATACGCATTCTGGGCGGCCTTATATTGTTCCGATACTTGCGTTTTTACGGTGGTATACACTGCATTCAACCGATCGCAGCGCCATTCTTCCTACGTGACAATCTCAGAACTACATTTTCAAATGCCATTCTGTTATTGTCGTGGGTAAAAATGAGCAGCAACAAAAAAAGAAAGATTTTGAATTCAGATGAAATAAAAAAGTTAATAGATATTTGGAAAAATTATGTTCCCAAACTCAGAGGTAACAAAAAAAGGCACATATCTATCAAAAAATTTGTGAAGAGAAAAAAAAAACAACAAAACATAATAAGTTTCAACCCGCTACTTATGCTGCGCTTATGACGTTGCAGAACGACTCATCGGCTGCTGTATTCTCGAGACAACTGCTGGCGCTTGGCAAAGGCCAAATTCCTGTTTATATTTCAACTAGATTAATATCGTTCCCGGTAAATGTTTGCGAGTTCACATCGTCGAAGGAGGAACTCATCACCAAAGTGTTCTCTAGCATTGCACAAAATTATAAAAATCTCGAATGAATTTTCATATACAAAGTCAAATTGCTAGAGAACTTCGTACAAATCCGTTGACAGCGTGACCGAAAAAGATGAAGCGACCAACTATCTGACGGAATTTTTTAACTCGCTTGCCAGGAACTAAAAAAAATAAAAAATAAATTTATGGCGCAACAGGCTCGTTAGTACCCAGGGCCTAAGCGTTTTTCTCACAACCATTCATGTGTGCGTGTGTACTTCTTAGCACGATGGCGGGACCTCCTGTTTTATACCGAATCCGAACGGCTAATTTGAGATAAGCTTTTCATCACAATTGATACTACTCGGATGATTTGTCAGATCATCACGAGAGAAGGGCTAGTGAAAAATGATTTAGGTGTTGCTACGGCTGGGAATCGAACCCAGACCTTCTGCACGGAAGTTCATCGCACTAACCATAGCGCCACTGAGCCCGTCACGCTTGCCAGGAACTCCGCAGCATAATTAACAGCTGATCATAATTATGTTGCCGAATCTGAATCTTCCGAAATTGTGCAACGATACGCGATTGTTTGTCAAGAAACTGATGAACAATGTGATTGAAGCGACGATCACCAAGGGCAATTCAAAGGAGAGAAAGTCCTTATCCTAGGAGTTCTGATTATTCCAACTGTTCTTTCATTGCAGCTCAAGCGGATTCAGTTTAGGATTCGCCTGTTGGGAAACCGTCTTTGTTGTTTGTTTTTGCGCCGGATTGATTTCGATTGCATTCAAATAAATTCCATTGAAGTTTTAACTATCTGAAATTTGAGTTTATTTGAAGGCCTTATATCGGGGCGAGATGAAGTTCGCCGGCCCGCTCATTTGCTATAAAACCAAAATCCAGTTCGAAAATAAAAAATATATATATGTTCCTTCTATGCATTCGATTTACTTTTTAATAGTAAATTTTGTGAATGAAAGTTTGTTTCTTATATCTGAATGTTTCTTATAAGTGTGTTTCTTATATTTGCCATTATTTATATGGACATGTAGAGAAAAGATACGGTGTTTCCATATGTGTTTCTTATAAGAGATGGTTCTTATATGAGTGTTTCTTATATCCGTGGATGTATACAGAAGGTAGCAGAAAACTACCTTGTTTCGATAATGCAAAAATCAACTAACTCAATTTACTGATCTGAAGACGCATATTAAGTACTATGCATAAAATGGATAACCGTAATTTTTTAAATTTTAATATTTTTTTCTCAAAAAAGTGAAATTACCGACTTATTGCATATATTAAAGATAAACACTGGTAACAGTTGCATTTGGTAAACGAAATATTGTGCATTTATTAATAATTACCTATAAAACAAGCGAACAAATGTTATTAAACATAAACAAATGGTTGTAAAGAAGAAATAACTGATCTCTGGGACAATAGACGACATATGCAGTTTGTGTTTTTTTTCTATTATCTACGCAGATAACTGAGGTGAGTCTATGTACTAGTGAGGGGATGTTTGTTTTGATTTCAATCAATTCGATCGCAATTAAGAAACTACACTTTTATCTTCAGCATTAGCAAAAAATAAGTTAACTTAACTTATGATAACGTTACATATAAATCCATCATTAAAACTAATTAAAGTAGTAGTGGGCGGATTTTTTTTTTTAATTTTTTTCTGTAGGCAGGGACAAGGATCCCATTTACCAAGTTTCATTATCTTGGCTCAAAAACTAAGACCTAACAATTGGTGACGTATATACGGACGGACGGACGGACAGACATGGCTTAATCGATCCAGCTAGCGATATTGAGTCGGGCGTTGAGGGCGTTTTCATAGTAAAAAAACGTTTTTCGGCAAAATTTTAAACATTTCGCAAAAAAAGTTGATACAAAATTAATGGTTATGGTAATATAAACATTTCTTTTAAGTGGGATTTTAACTACCTCCATTGGTAGTGATATTGTGGACCGCACAATATCACGTCACAATAACAAGTCATACTTATTATTGGAGGGTATTCTGAAATACCCAAAAATAAAATCTCCTTTAGACATCAAACAGGCAGTGTTTTAATACGTATATTTTGACGTTGAAATAGTTGAGATAAACATATATTGTAAAGTTAAAGGATTGATTCAGGAACTCTAGCTCGATCTTGTCATGCCTGTCCGTCTGTCAACGGTTTTAAAATTATGAGAAAGCATAATGTAATTTGGTATATAGGCTTTTTTTTGTTTAAATCCGCAAACTGTAACAACTTTTTTAAATAAGATTTCGAGGCTAAATTAATACCATATCCTATAGGGGTATATAAGTTTTGATACATATTTTGTAATATAGAAAAAAAATAAAGTATACGGATCGACTCAGCTATTAACTCTGACAACAATATCTCGTCAAAAATTCAACGAAGAATTACTTTTGCCAACCGCTGTTTCTTCGGGCTAAGAAGGCAATTCATTAGTAAAGCCCTCACTCGAACTACTTAGGATATCTTATATAAGACCAGGATCATCCCAGTCCTGCTCTACGGCGCTGAAGCATGGACCGTCTCAAAAGCGGATGAAGAAATCCTTGGTCGATTTAAAAAAATTCTTCGAAAAATCTTCGGTCCCGTTTGCGTTGATGGGCTATGGAGACGAAGATTCAACCAAAAAACTCCGCTAAAACATGTAGAACGAATTGACACCAATACTCCGGCTCGCAGAGTCTTCCATTCCCAGCCAGACGTCGGACGCAGTAGAAGAAGACCTCGCCTTAAGTGGCGTGCACAAGTAGAAACTGACCTCAACCAACTTGGAGTGCGCAACTGGAGGCAATTAGCTAAGGAACGGGCTAATTGGAGAGGCATGTTTGTTGAGGCCCAGGTTCATTCCGGAACGTAGCGCCACTTAAGTAAGTAAGTAGATCGACATAGAATCGATAGCTGAGTCGATTGAGCCATGTCTGCCCGTCTGTACGACCGTACGTCACCAGTTTTTGGGCCTTACAATTTGAGCTATAATCATGAAATTTGGTATACGTACTCGTTGTTGCTCCCTGCAGAAAACGAAAATAACGTAGTTTTCGGCCAAACCGTAAAGAATTTTTAACGAGTATCTGAAAAACCTATTTAGACAATCTCAATGCCTATATTTCGTCTATACAAAGTTGTTTGCAAAATCATTGGTTATGATATTGTTAACATTTCGTTAATATATTATAATAGTAACCCGCACAGAATTTCTGGAGCCATTTTCCTACAATAACCATTAGTGTGCCCTCCCCCATATCATATGCTGGAGAAAAGCGTTGTTTTTTGTCGAACCATAAAAGCTTTTGATAAACTGTCGAAACAATTTGTTGTGACAATATCATTTTCAATTTTTCATTTCCATAAAGTCCACGTTTTTGGGATATTTTATTAGGCAAAAGATGGGAAAGCACAGCGGATCGTAGCCTTCTTTTATGTTTTTTTTTAATATTTTATTTAGAAAACTGCATTTGGAAAACTGGATTTGTATAGGTCGCCATAGAACATTTTAAATTACAACCAATTTTCTGAATTTTATTTTTCTGAAGCCCTAAAAACTCATGCGTAATTTATTTAGGACCATAAAGATTACAAAAAATATCGATTTTAACATGTTTTTGGAAACTTATTTAGACTTCTAACGTTGTTTGTTTGCAGCCGACGCGACGAAGCAAAACATTTTTCAATATTCAATAAATGACCCTTGAGAAAGTGGAAAATAACCACCGAAAAGTAGAAGACAAACGGAATAAACTTGTTTTTATTTGCGTGAAAAATTATCGACCAAAAAAGCCAAAAAGAACATTAAAAAACAATATCGAAGAAATATTAAAACAAAATTACACTATAAGCAATTCAAATATTGAATTTGGTTATGAAAGTATTTACCTGAGCGCCATCGCACGTTATCTAAAAAAGAGCAAGTATTCTAAATAAAAATACAATTTGAGAAACTTATATAAAAGAGAATTAATTGAAATTATATGATAATGCTACAATTAGCAAAGTAAATCGTTTAAAATCATATCCCATCATAAAGAAAATATAAAAATCTTAAACCAAAAATCAACGTTTTTCTAAAGAGTGGGTGGATTTCGAAAAATTTTGTGAT
This sequence comes from Rhingia rostrata, assembly GCA_949824845.1. NCBI lineage: Eukaryota > Metazoa > Arthropoda > Insecta > Diptera > Syrphidae > Rhingia > Rhingia rostrata. Next base: position 75,831,189 of record OX463755.1, read on the forward strand.
ATTTTTCTACTGGGAGTAACAGAATTTGTGTGCCAAATTTGCATCAAATATTTAATTATTCGATAAATCGTCCGCGGCTCCATTTCAAATGGCCCATTCGGAAGGTACAATTTCGACCCCTTACCACTGATGGGGGGAAGTCTAATAAAATATGATTGATGTGTGTTGTTGAGCTTCTTAATTAAAACTGAACTAATTTATTTAGGAATATGAACTTATATACTAACAAAGTGCTTATCTTACAAATAATATTTACAAATGAGTTCGCGTTCAAGTCATTTGACACACTAAAAAAATTCTCATTCTACAATTATTAATAAGTATAAATAAGTATGTCATGTGACACCGAAACTGAGTGTACATTTGACTTATGCAAACGTACATAAATTCGTCTGTTATGCTGACATAACAGGTCACTTTTTCGAGCATTTCGGCCTGTATTCCACGAATGACGCGTGTTATGTTATCCTGTAACGCTTCAATCGTGTTCGGCTTATCCACATAGACAAACGTCTTTACATAACCCCAAAACAAATAATAAAGACGCGCTCAATCGCTTGAACTTAGCGGCCAACTCACAGGGCCATTTCGAGAGATAAGCTGCTCACCAAATTCATCCTTCAAAATTTCCATTTTTTCACGAGCAGTGTGGCATGTGGCACACTGGCACACGTATCATGGCTCGATATCGTTCGCCATTGACGGTTACGTTTCTTCCAGAAGAAGAAAAATTGACCGATGCCAGCAGCCCATAAACCACACCAAACTGTCGTTTTTTTTTGGGATGCATCTGTAATTCTTGTTAGGCATGCTGCTGTTCATCTCTCCAAAAGCGACAGTTTTGCCTTTTTACGTATCCGTTGAGCCAGAAATGAGGTCGATTATGACGACCATAATATTGCCGTAACAAACGGTGCACATTTTTCACAGAGCACGAATTCTGATAATACATTTCAATAATTTGCAAACGTTGCATGTTTTTATGTTTTTCTATGATTAAATGGCAGAGTATACTAAAAACTTTTCACTTTTTCAGATGACGTTTGGGCATGAACATGAAAAACTTAACTTTTAAAATATCAACCGTTATAAAAATTTCGTCCATATATCATATCAACCCATTTGCAGTTGGGTTTTCTTACTAATACGGGGGTACGGAATTGAGAATTGTATTTAGGGCCATCCATCACCATCTTTATGCACGGGGCCAGACTAACCCTTAAAATGTTAATATGGATGAATATGCGAGAGGTTTACCACTTCCTCCAGACTAACTGAGACTGATTCGTTGATTCCAGGTTGAGAATTTTTCCGCTGCAGTCTGTGAAAATTCATTTGATTCGGGGATCATAGGACCATACCAAATTTCGCTACCACGATATAGAATCGTAAATTCCGTTTGCGTTGACGAGCTCTGGAGACAAGGATTCAGAGAATGACTAGCAGTTTTACAGTGAAGCAAACCAGGTCAAACAAATACACATTGTACGTTCACTATGTTGGCAGTCTTCAGAAAGAGCGCACGAGCGTAAAAGAATACTTTAACCAACTTGAAGCGTATTTAATCCTCACCTGAACTTATCGGGCCACTTAACTAAGTAAATAAAGTTGATCTTACATCTATACAAAATAAATACAAATCGTTTTCGAAAGGATGTAGGTACTTAAGTAAATCTTAGACGCTAAGGTTCAATGATTAAAATAAAAATCTGATCAATACTTTAAAAATATCTATTTGATTGCCCAATCCAATAACAAATTTAGAAGCAGCTGTCGATACTCTCGAGTGTTCCATTACAGTATTTCCAGGTGCTCCATGCGGACCATCCTTGCTGGCTCTTGACCTTGCGAGCGCATGTGACGGAATCCCTGATGTCATCGGTAGTAAGAGCGGTACACTTCACGCTGCATTCATTGTAGGAAAATTTGCCACTTGGGGGTGAGCACCAGTAAAGATCGTTGATTTGGAAAATACCATAATCATTGGTTCCATTGTAGTTAGTTGGTCCCACGGCAGCTGTGTTGTATGAGCTCTCGTGCTCGGCAAGACATGTCCAGATTGCCAACTCAGACTTGGGAACTCCAAGACTGTACATTTCCTTAGCCAAGCTGCAGCGAGTGAAAATCTTGCCAAAGGCTGGAGAAGCCAAGAGTGCGACGCCAACAACAAACAGAGCGAATTTCATGATTGGTTACTTTGTCTTCAATTGAAAAACTGATATCTAATTCAACTTTCTTTGGGTTTATATATGAATTTGTTTCAGATTTTCTTCAAAGATTATTAATATCCGTTATCTAATTTATTTTTTGGTCTTTTGGTCTATATATGTAGTTTTCCTATAGTTGTATTATTTATCAAGGAGACATTTTTTTTGTTATCTGGTGCTGTGTAAATTTTGGGGTTTTCTAAATTGGAGGCGTCTGTGCGAAATGATTACAAATTGTATCTACACTTGGTCAAATTAAGGTAGATATCAATTTGTGGTTTAGGGAGATTTTCTTAAGGAGGCTTAGGGAGCTTACCAAAAAGGGATGAAATTACCTAAACACATTACTTGTTCCCAATTAATAACGGTAAGTGACTAACAGTGGAATGATAATTTTTATTTTGAACGCGTACATTATATACTTTATCTGAGGCCCTTGAGGGGCACTTGAGGCACTTGCATTTTATCATTGTTTCAACAAAAAAATTATAGTTCTACCACTATAATAATACTCTCGATTCATTTTATTTTCTAATAGCTTAGACTATCATTTATTACTATTTTTACATGCACCGACACATATCAAGGCGAGTAAAATAGGAAGTGTCACCAATCATGGTACTAGCCTCCCGGATATCATCTTGTGTACAACTAATAATATATTTGCAGTGATACCAAGTCACCACAACATATGGCTTCACTTACATGCTATTACATTAATTTCACGACTATTACAATTCGGTTGTTACACCACATAAAATATTGGTTACAATGATCTAGAAGACAAAAATATTTGTTAATGTTATGCATCTCGGAGAAAACACCAGAACCCACTCCAGATTCTGTTTTAGATCCATACATGTCGAAGTGAATGAAGTTATTGATTCTCATCTACTCCGACTCCCATTCAAGACGACTGGGAATGGTTGCCCTGAAGTTATGCTCCAGTTGGATAGTGGCGTGGTCTGTGTTTTCTGTAATGTTAAGCTGATTCAAAATCTTTGTATACTCACCTTGAGACGATGTCCATTGTGACGAGACTCTCACTCGCACATTTAGGGCAATAGATGTAGGATTGCATAGAGCGCTGCTGAAGGGGTTGTCTTTAGAGCTTCGCTAATGCATATAGAAGCTGATATTTAAACTTTAGCTACAAGGTTGCGGTTGGAGGCTGTTTCTAAGGCTATCCACCAGACTGAGACACCCACCATACAAGGTTATGGATTTAATGAGAGATACGTAAGGCCAGAAAGAGATATGTTAAAGGAAGCTTAATACAGAACAATTATTTAAAGTAGTCAGTGTAGTAAATAGGCTTCTTCTCAATTTCGATTAATGCCCTTACAATTTCGATGTATGTATCTATAATTTGTGCATATAGAAAATTATGCGGATCAAAGCAAAGTTGTAATTTGTCTTCAAATATACATCATAAACACATTTCTAACTAAAACATATAAAAAGGCTACAGTCCGCTGTGCGTATCATTTAATACCCTATCTCATCCTTAAAATGAATATCCCCAAAATATGGGCTTTATGTATATGAAATATAGAAATATCATTGTTCGACAAAAAGATACGTTTTTCGCCTGGTTATACTATGGGGTGAAAACGACCCCAAACAGTGGGCGTGGCAAAAGACTTTGTATAGACGAAATATAGACATTAGAAATGTCTGGATATGCTGTTCACACACTTTTTCAAAATTTCTAACGGTTTTACCAAAAACTACGTATTTATAAAAAGGCAGTGGGCGAATTTCAAAAATGAGTACACTCGTTCTGCTGTGAGTAACAACGAGCATGTGTACCGAATTTCACAATATTAGCGCAAAAATGAAGGCCCAAAAATTGGTATCGCACATACAGATGGACGGACGGACAGACATGGATAAATCGACTCAGCTACTTTGAGGAAAATCTAGCTAAATTATTTTTCTATATTGCAAACTATGTATCAAAACTAATACACTCCTATGGGATAGGGTATAGGAACATGGGAGAAGGTTATAATCCGCATTGCGGATTTTTTAATAACATATCCCATTCCATCCTTTAAAGTGTTATACCTAAAAGTATGCACACCATCTTGAATTTCTTCAAATTTAACGAACACAAGAAAAAGTGACTCCCCGAAGCTAGTTCGGACACCACCTATGGAGTTTAAGTCTCCACTACATCCAAAAATCTTTCCTATCCTCTCTTTCTTCCCCTTCTCTAACGCTCGTACTATGGTAACATATAAAAGGGTATTCATAACCCCTTGAGTACGTGTAAATTATAAAAAAAAAAAAAAAAAAAAAAAAAGTAATATCCCAAAAACGTGGGATTTATGGCAATGAAATATTGAAAATTACATTTTAACAATATGTTGTATACTGTTTATCAAAATCGTCACTAAACAAAGATTTCTATTTTTTCTTTGTAATTAAAAATTAAATATAAAACCAAAAAAACCGACAAATTTAAGCCTAAAGGCAAAATAAACAGCTAAATATAAGCTTACAGCGCCCACTAAGGGCCGATAGGTAAGATTAAGTAAAACAGTTATTAATAAGTTAGATTTAAGCATTTTTGTCTAGTAGTAAATTAATATTTTAAGTAAATAAAAAATGAATTTGAAAGTAAAAAAAAAGTTTATCAAAATCTTTTATTGTTCGAAAGACCAAGTTTTTTTTCCTGGGGTAGGTTATATAAATGGTTTTTGTAGGAAAACACCTCAAAAAAGTGGGCGTGGAAAAAAGTTTATATAATTTAATATCGTAACCGTTTGGCCAAAAACAACGTTTAAATGTAAAGGGGACGTGGCAATGGGCGGATTTAAAATTTTGTATACTTGTTCTGTAGCTTCAGACATGGACCCTTTATACCCAATTTGATTATCCTTGCTCAAAAATTTAGGCATAAAAACAACACACAGACGGACGAAGGGACAGATTGACATAGCTAAATCGACTCAGCCAGCGATTCTGAGTGGATCCATATACTTTGAGGTATATCTAGCTAGATTATTTTACTATATTAAAAACTGTGTATCAAAACAAATAGTTGAGAAGGATATAATCCGCGATGTAAACCAATTTATCTCAAAAGTTGTTCAAACACTTATCTCCTTATTCATTAGAATGCACTAAAACACATCTCAACTATTGCATAGATAGTTATACAGTGCATAAGCACTTATATAGCCTTTATTCAGTGCCGCACAAATTCTTATGAATCTTGTGTATTTAATAAGCAGAAGCCTTCCAGTTCAGTTTAAAAAAAACGACACATTATGCGCTTGAAGGCCTTAGCAGGAGCGCTTTAGCTTAACTTACAAGCCTAACTTTAACAAATTTTACTTAAATAAGATTGACGTTAGATACCACACCTCCATGCAAACAATTTCCATGGGGAGGTAAGCCCTTAAAAAATCCATGGTCCAATGAATAAGATAAAAATCTGATCAATACTTTAAAAATATCTATTTTATTGCCCAATCTAATAACAAATTTAGAAGCAGCTGTCGATGCTCTCGAGTGTTCCATTACAGTATTTCCAGGTGCTCCATGCGGACCATCCTTGCTGGCTCTTGACCTTGCGAGCGCATGTGACGGAATCCCTGATGTCATCGGTAGTAAGAGCGGTACACTTCACGCTGCATTCATTGTAGGAAAATTTGCCACTTGGGGGTGAGCACCAGTAAAGATCGTTGATTTGGAAAATACCATAATCATTGGTTCCATTGTAGTTAGTTGGTCCCACGGCAGCTGTGTTGTATGAGCTCTCGTGCTCGGCAAGACATGTCCAGATTGCCAACTCAGACTTGGGAACTCCAAGACTGTACATTTCCTTAGCCAAGCTACAGCGAGTGAAAATCTTGCCAAAGGCTGGAGAAGCCAAGAGTGCGACGCCAATAACAAACAGGGCGAATTTCATGATTGGTTACTTTGTCTTCTATTGAAAAACTGATATCTAATTCAACTTTCTTTGGGTTTATATATGAATTTGTTTCAGATTTTCTTCAAAGATTATTACTATCCATTATCTAATTTTTTTTGAATGACTGATTATCGATAATTGATAATGAGTTGTGGATTGGCTTTTTCATTGTTTAGTGTTAATTCACTTTTTATCTTATGTAGTTTTCCTTTAATTATTTTATAAATTTGTTTGTTATTTGTTTTTGTTGACATTTTAGGGTTTACTTATTTGGCTGAGCCTATGCAAAATGATAACAAATCGCACTCATAGCCAGATTTGAGTAGATATTTGTCAATTTGTAATTGAGGACGATTTTTCTTACCAAAAAGGGGAAACAAATATAAATAAACACATTTGTTGATCCCAATCAATAGGGGTAATTCGCAAACAATGCAATGATCATTTTTATTTTGAACACAGAACAGAACGGAGGCGAGTAAAATAGGAAGTGTCATCAATCATCAGACTAGCCTCCCGGATACAATCTTGTGTACAGCGTTTGTACTAACTAATATGTTAGTACCAAGTTACCATGAGATTTGGTTTCACTTACATGCTATTACATTATTTTGAAGACTATTACAATAAGGTTGTTACACCACATAAAAAATTGGTTGAGAGGTACTCCGAAATGTACGCAAAGCGCAATGCTGAGTTATTTACGACATATCCATTGGATGCTACTATGTGATTGAATGGGATTGGCGATGGAGGAGGCTCTAGGAATATGGTTTGGTTTTCAAAAAAAAAAAATAATTTCTAGTGGTTATGAGTTAATTATTGGAGCTCCAATTGCATTTTAGTTAAGATCTGAACAAAATCCTTCTGTTTAATTTTTAAATTTCTCTTATAAAGAGAAAGATATTGTTTTCGTGCAAATTTTCGACCTCGAGATTTTTGGAATTCCGTCCGTCGGTTCGTCGGTCCGTCTGTCCGTACAAGCCTCTCCTGCCTAAACGACTTGACCGATTTTCTTCAAACTTCGTATCCAGAGTTTGCTTGTTCATAATTCTTGGCCATGTTTTTTTTTTCGATTTGAACGAGGTGGATGCCGCTTGGCTGTCACTGAAGATGTTAATATTCTTCATGGATATTACATTTCTTTTCAGCCAGAACAATGCTTCTTCAGTTGCCATGATATCCGCATGTAAAACGCTACAACGATGGGGAAGACGTAAAGATATGATTAGGCTAAGCATCTTGGATAAAACGCTTCCACCCTTCCTTTTTAGACTCATCCGTGTGGATGTGAATCGAGTTTTGATTCCGATCTTATTCTACTTCTATTCAAGGCGACTTGGAATGGTTGCATTGACGTTATGCTCAAAACAGAGAAGGGTAGTGGTGGGCTCGGTGTTTTCTGCAACAGATTTTGATTTTATATACAAAGAACTTCGCTGTCAAAATACATTTTTTTCTGTCAAATCTACAAGTCAATCAAGATTTGTCCATAAATAAACCTCTGAAATATTTAAACCTAAATAAAACCGTCTGCCAACATATTGTTGGTGCTGAAGTTAATAATGTAATGCTAAAAATTAAGTTATTTCCGAAGCCTGGAGCGTTAATATAACCATTTAAATTTAGTTTCGAAAAAATGGTTTGAATACAAATATGAAGGTCCCAGAAGGTTCATATGCTGCTTTTTTTTCTGCCAGACTCACTAATAGTATGTCGAAAACAAGAATATTAAATAATTGGTATAACCACATACTGATTTCTCTAAAATAATGACATGAGCATCCTGATCACGTATATATTAGAGAAGAGCAAAAAAGAACGACCTGTGAAATATGAACTGTGAATAAAAAATCACAATCACAACCTGTGAACGATTTGCAAATAAACTGTGTATTCCTAAAGTGTGATTAAGATCAACTCCTTGCTCTTTTCACAGTTTCATTCACATTCACTCTTTCAATCGCAACCTGCGGTTCCGCGAACGAGTTTCAAATGTGAATTGTGAATTCCTAGAACGTGATTAAGAGCAAATATTAATTCTCTTGCTCTTTTCACAGATTCATTCACATTCTTCTTCTTTGCGATGTTTAAGCTGAAGGGTTGAAAATTGAAATTGAACATCTAACAAAAACAAAGAAATACAATACGTGAATAGTAATGAAGAAGTGAGTCATGTGCGAGTGGTGTGTAGTGTATTTGTAGCTGTAGCTGTATTGTAAAGATACACATTTCTTTTGGTTTCTCAATGTGTTGGTTTCTCAGGTTGCTTTGGCTTCTAGACTTTTTGTAACGGTTTTTTTCATTCTTCTTTGTAATTCATGTTTGTTTTTGTAATTTGACTGCAGTTTGGTTTGGTAATTAATTGGCGCTAGTTTAATTTTTGTGTTTCGTTAAAGTGTGATTGTGTTGATAGTATTAATTTAATTTTTAAATATTGTTTATGTTTGACTTTCGTGAAAAATATATATATATAGAACAGTGACAATGCCAATGCATAGAAAAAAAATAAGTTTTTTGTGGAATTTTTTTACTGCAATTGATGAACAATTTGCAAAGTGCAATATTTGCAAAACAAAGCTTTCATACAAAACAAGCACCTCAAATTTGGCACATGGAAAACATGGAAAACAAAACATGGAAAACAAACATCCAACAGTATCTTTGTCGTTAGCCTCTGCAAGAGATGAACGTTTCCCGAGCTCTGATATTCTAGACGAGGATGAAGTAAGTTTTTTTTAATCTGCTCAAACACAAATTATGTGTGTTAATTCTTAATATAAAAAAATTAACAGGATGCTCAGCTACAAGCCTCTACAATTAGTAGCAATGCAGAAGGACGTTCCTCGAATCGATGTAAAAACGCAAATATAAATTCATCCGAAGTGCTGAACAAAGACGACTTGCAACCGATATTATCGATGGTTACCAACAATTCTCAAAGTGATCCTCCAGTTACTGCTGCTTCTCGGCCTCGCCAAACAAATCTGGCTTCGTATATACAGAAGCGAGTTACCCCAAAATCCAAGCAAAATATCGACAAAAAACTGCTTCGACTTTTTACTGACAATTTTCAGCCGTTTCGAATTGTCGAGGAAACTGCATTTCGCCAATTTGTGGCCGCTCTAAATCCATCCTATGAGCTACCCAATCGACATGCAATTTCCAGGACTCTCATTCCTGCATTATATGAGCAGTGTCTAAATGAAACTCGGGATATATTAAAAACTGCTATGAAATTATGTGTTACAACCGATTGCTGGACGTCTGTAAATATGGAAAGTTATATGGCAGTCACGGTCCATTTTCTTACTAAGAATTTTGATTTAGTTTCCCTCCTTTTGGAATGTGCGAACTTGCCAGACCGCCATACAGCAAAAAACCTTGCTCTTGAACTAGAGAGAGTTGTTTCCGAATGGAATGTAAAAGAAAAGCTTTTGATGGTTGTATCCGATAACGCAGCTAATATCAAATCAGCGGTTCTTAGTGAGCTGAGATGGGATCATTTTGGTTGCTTTGCCCACACTGTAAACCTCGTTGCAAATGATGGTTTGAAAGTAGAGGAAGTAACCATAATCCTTTCAAAAGTTAAGCATATTATTGGTCACTTTAAAAGAAGCTACATTGCCACATCAAGACTTTTGGCCTATCAACGGAATCAAGGCGTCGGAAACCCACTAAGACTACTGCAGGACGTGTCCACCCGTTGGAACTCCACCTTTTATATGCTGGAAAGGTTTATTCAGCTCGAAGAAGCAGTGAAATCAACAATGGCCTTAAGCAATATGGATGCGAATAGCTACCTCTCAGCAGACGATTGGATAACAGTTCGACAGCTCTTTGAAATTTTAATACCACTCGAAAAAATTACAAAAAGCATTTCTGGAGAAAAATATTTAACGGCTTCTCTTGTTATTCCTCTCGCTAATGGACTCGAAGCAGTGTATACGGGATTTTTGAAGAAACCATTCAAGACCTGCATAAAATCTACCGTTGAGGAAATTCACAAAGCAATATGCACAAGGTTAAATGGATTGGAAGAAAATAGTATTCTCTCATTAGCAACATACTTAGATCCAAGGTTTAAACAAATAGCTTTTCGAGAGAAGAAAAATGCTGAAAATGCAAAGAAAAGATTAATATCTCTTGTGGCTGAAAAGTTTTCAGAACAAGAAAATAAGTGTATTCAATTGGATCCAATGACGTCTAATTCAACATCGAATACCGAATATAATATTGATGATGATGACATTTGGGCTGAATTCGACAGAGAAGCTGCTCTATATCAACCAGTTGGAAATTTAAATAGCAAGGCAACTGCAGAAGTTCAGATCTTTGTTGATTATGACAAGCTAAAGAGAACAGAAGATCCTCTTAAGTGGTGGAGGGAAAATAAATATATGTTCCCAAATCTTGCTTTAGTGGCTCAAGAAAGGCTTAGTGCTATCGCCACATCAGTTCCTTGTGAAAGGGTCTTTTCAAAGGCGGGTCAAATTGTTTCGGACAGGCGAAGCCGACTTAGTGCAACAAAAACAAAAGAGCTCCTATTTTTGAACTGCAATTTAAATGTACAAAGTGCTCCTAACTAGTCTTATTATAAGATAGTAAAGAAATCTATTTTCCTAGCATGAAGTCATATATTCATTTTTTTATTACAGATTTTTATTTTTATTTCCTTTCAAACATTTCATGTTTATGTAAGTTTAATTGTTATGTTTATTGTGTTGTTTCTTAAATAAAATATAAGACCATGAATTTTAATCAAATATTTCTTGAGTTTGCTTTTTACCCGTATTATCACTTGAGATTTTCGTTTTAATTCATATCTAAATACAATTACAAAGCATCAAAACCCAATTTTATCTTACAATGCTTTCATATGTATGCAAAAACCTAATACGAAATGAATTGAAATTTATTTTTATTGTTTCGTGCACCAATTCTGTAAGAAATCACAATTCACGATCACAGATTAAAATCACAGCGAATTGAAAATCACAATCACAGTTTTACCTGTGAATTAAAAATCACGCCTAAGCTCATCTCTAGTATATATATGTCCCAGACATTTTCTATGGTGCTATCTCTTTAATAGACGCACAAAAACTATTCTGTAAGTTGGCATTTTATCATAATTTTTAAAAAAAATTTTCAAAATTTAGAAAAAAATATTTAAAAAAAAAACAATACAATACAATACAACAATACATTCTTCTATTAGCTACTTTTTAAATCAAATGAAATCCATGCATAGATTTTGAAAACAAAAATTGGTTTTAAACTCAAAGTTAGGGGGGGGGGGAAGATACAAACAAATTTAAAGCCAACATTTTCAAAACAATTAACAATTAGTCATTTTTGCTCTAGGTAATTCTTAGTCAAAAACTGAAAACTAGATGGTTTTATGTCTTTTAGTTTTTGAGAAAATTTAAAATTACTAAAGCTACTTTTTTTTAGCTTTATTCGTTTTTTTTGCGCATTACAACGCATAAACAGTTCATTTAAAATGTTCTTAAAAACTGTGAAATTTTGATACGCAAGTAGTATTTTATATCCACCTACCCTCAAGGTTCCATCGATATCGGATTATGGAATAGTAAATTCCGAGCTCTGGAGACAAAGATTTAAGTTGCGCTACAGTCCGGAATGAACCTGGGCCTCAACCAACACGATTCTCCAATAAGCCCGGTCCTTAACTAACTGCCTCCAGTTGCGCACTCCAAGTTTTTTGAGGTCGGTTTCTAATTCTGCGATGCACAGACCAGGAATTCCTCTACTGCGTCCGAAGTCTGGCTGTGAATCGAAGATTCTGCGAGCCGGAGTATCGGTGTCCATTCGTTCCACTTGTCCTAGCCATCTTAAATGTCCAATGCGGAGTTTTTTGAGCAGGGGCAAGTGCCGTAGAGCAGGACTGGGGTGATCAGGGTCTTATATAGGAACTTTTTAGTAGTTTGAGTGAGGGCTTTACTACTGAATTGCCTTCTTAGCCCGAAGAAACAGCGGTCGTTTTATTTCTGACTAGACGTTGTTTTCAGAGGTGATAGCGGAGCCGAGGTAGACAAAGTCCCGCACTACCTCAAAGTTATATCCGTCAATGGTGACGTCTTGTCCAATTCGATGTAGTTGTTAGTCATTTCTTGTTGATAGCATATACTTGGTCTTGCGTTCATACTGCTGAACCCATTTTTGCCGCTCTACACTAGCAAACGTGGCAAACGTGCCAGTAGTTGCACCGATTTTTGGAAGATTGTACCTCTGGTGTTGGCTCGGGAGTTTTGCACAATCCTCTCAAGAATCAATTTGAAGAAGTAACCTGACAGCGCATCGCCTTGCAGAAATCATTTTTTGGTATCGCATGTGTCGGTGAGGTCGTTTCCGACCCTGATGGAGCAGCGAGAATTCTTCATCGTCATCCTCTGTATAGTTGGTCTCTATAAATGCTGTCGTATGCGGCTTTGAAATCGATGAATAGGTGGTGGGTATCGATTTGGGCTATAAGGACCGACTCAGAATTGATAGCTGAGTCGATAAAGCCATGTCCGTCCATCCGTCCGTAGGTACGTCACCAGTTTTTGGGCCTTGCATTTTGAGCTAGGTTGATGAAATCTGGTACACGTGTTTGATGTTGCTCCCAGCAGAAACCAGCCCTCTGCCACGCCCTCTTTTTAGAAAAACGTAGTTTTAGGCCAAAACGTTAAAGATATTGAAAAAGTGTCTGAACAACATATCTAGACAATCATAATGTCTATATTTTGGTTATACAAAGTTTTTTTGCCGCGCCAATTTTTTGGGGGGGTTTTTCGTAAAAAAAACATTTTTCGGTTAAATTTTAAATTTTTTTTTTGGTTAATATAAGCATTTCTTTCCTATATCACTCACTTTTCGGAGGCGTTTTCATACAAAAACCATTTGTATACACCACCTCATAGCATAACCAGGCGAAAAACGATGTTTTTTGTCATTTGAAGGATATTTGTTTTAAGGATAGGTTGGGATAGGGTATGAAACGATCCACACAAGGGATTGTAGCCTTCTCATATGTTTTTTTCCAGGATCTGCCGAAGTGTGAAAAATTGATCGGTTGTGGACTTTTCTGGCCTAAAACCACACTAATAAGAGCCGATAAGGTTGTTGGCAAACGGTTTCAGGCGTTCACATATTCCGTCAGATAAGATCTTGTAGGCGAGGTTGAGGACACTTATGCCTTTGTAGTTGGCTCAGTTTAGAGGGTTTAGAGAGTTGGTGGATGTTTCTTACCAAGTCATCTCCGACGGCTTTGTAAAGCTCAAAGGAAGGCCGTCATTTCCGGTGGCCTTATTAAGCTTGAGTCTAGATATTGCTTTCCTCAGTTCGCTCAGGTCGGGTGGTTGGCAGTTTTCGCTGTCTTTGCCAATATTGAATGGTTCGTTCTTATTGACAGCGGAATGTTGTTCGTTATCACCGTTTAACAGTCTGCAGAAGTGGTTCTTCCATATACTGGTATGATGTTAGAGAGAGGTTAAGGTATAAGTGTCGCGCGCAGATCTTGGCGGTCTCTTGCGATTGTAGTCTTTCGACATTAAATTTGCTTACATTCTTATTCTTTACATTCGCATTCTTATCTTGGCTGCAACAGGGTAGTGGTCCGAGTCGATGTTAGCTCCTCTGAATGTTCGCACATCATAAATACTGGATGCGTGCCTCTTGTCTATCGCAATATGATCAATTTGGTTGACCGTTCGTTGATCTGGAGACCGTCATGTCCCCTTATGGATTTCGAGGTGAGGTAAATATGTGCTGGCTATAGTGGCATTCCGTTCCGTAGCGAAGTCAATTAGCCTAAGTCCGTTACCAGACGTGTTGTCATGTAGGCTTTGTTTTCCGACAATACTTCTAACTAAGTCTTCTCTTCCTACCTTAGCATTCAAATCTCGCAGCACGATTTTAACATCGTACTTCAGTAGTCGCTCATAGATTTGGTCAAGGAGTTCATAGAACTAATCCTTAGCTATATCATCCATTTCCTCCGTTGGGTCGTGAGCGCATATAAGGCTTATGTTGGCGAATTTGGCCTTGAAATTCCTAGACAACCTGTTGTACAAATATGTCTAGGTTCGCCTGGGACAGTAGGCTGGGTATTCATTCCGTTCCATTCTGACCTTTAGCAACGAACTTAAGAAACTTTACAGTTAAGTAAGCCAGGTCAAAAAAATACTCATTGTATGTTCACTATGTTTGCAGGCTTTAGAAAGAGTGCACGAGCGTAAAACGAAACATTTACTTGAAATCCATTTAATGCTCAAACGAACTTGCTGCGCAACTTATTTATCTTTATTTATTTTTTTATTTATTTATCTTTACAAAAACTTTCTTAATTCTGTAATACTTGGCACTAGCAGGTGGTGGTGGATGCCACATTTCCTTTACCTATGCAATAGTTCGCAACCCTTAGAAGAGGTAGGTACTTTAAGTAAATCTTAGACGCTAAGGTTGAATGATTTAGTAAAAACCTGATTAGTACTTTAAAAAAATGTATTTATTTCCTTATCCAGTACAAAATTTTGAAGCAGCGGTCGATGCTCTCGACTGTACCATCACAATACTTCCAGGTGCTCCATGCGGACCATCCTGGTTGACTCTTGACCTTGCGAGCGCATGTGACTGAATTCTTGATGTCATCGGTAGTGAGATCGGTACACTTCACGCTGCATTGATTGTAGGAAAATTCGCCGCTTGGGGTTGAGCACCAGTAAGGGAGAAGCCAGGAGTGCGACGCCAACAACAAACAGAGCAAATTTCATGGTTACTTTGCCTTCTATTGAAAAACTGATATATCTTATTGAACTTTCTCTGGGTTTTTTTATGAATTTGTTTTTAATTTTCTTCAAAGATTAATATTATCCATTCTCTAATATTTTTTTGAAAGACTAATTCCCAATAATTGATAAGTTGTAGATTCGCTTTTCCATTCAATCAACGTTTATAAACTTTTTATCTTATGTAGACCAGTAGTTTTCCTTTAGTTATACTACTAAAAATCAGTTTTGGGTTTTTCTTAATTTGCGGCAACTATGCAAAATGATTATAGATCGCACCTACAATAACATGCCCAGATTTAAGTTGATAATATATCAGCAATTTGTGGTTGAGGCCGATTTTTCTAGGCAAAAAAAAAACGTTATCATTGTTTCATCAAAACAATTTTAGCACATAAATTAATAGTGGAGGGGTATTCCAAAATAAAGAAAAAACGCGCTGCTGATTTATTTACTCAGTTGCCCAATGCAACTGTGGTTGTGAGAAAATAATTAGGTTAGGAGCGGTATATCAATACTAGAATAATTCATCTTTTCAAATGCTGTCGTATGCGGTTTTACAGTGGATGAATTAGTGGTGTGTATCAGTTTGGACTTGTTGCCTTCTTTCCAGTATCTGCTCAAGTGGGAAGATTTGGTCAGTTGTGAACTTCCCTGGCCTTAAACCATGCCTCTGTTGTTGGCGCAGTTTAGAGTTTCTTAATTTTTGTGAATCGGACAAAAGATGCTGATATTCCATTTTTTAGACATACTTTCATCCGACCAACTTTAGCTTATGAGTTGGCGAATGTTATTTACCATATCATCTACCCTTTTGAATTTTTTTAACTTCTAGGCTGGAGACTCAAGAAAAAATATTTTGCTTCTCTCTTATTTACTGTTATTATATGTCGATATGAGAGTGGAATTTTGCCTGAAATATTTAAATTTAAAATATATAATTTTATTTTTATAAGACTATTACAATTAATATCACAATTTATTGACTGTATAGGAGAAGTAAAAAAACATTAAAGAATATTCCTCTATGCATTAGACCAGTAAAAGCCCAATAATATAGGCCGCAAATAGCCAACTAGTAAATCCTATAGTATTTCCGCTGCTCGTTGGATATTTCTGTTCAATGTAATTTTCAAAAATATCTTCCATAACTCTTCTTGATCGATCAGCTTTCAGTTCAGTGATTCCACGAAGTCCATCTGTTTTATCTCTAAACATAATATTGTTTTTTCTATCGAATGGTCCAAACATTGTGAACGGTATGGTTTGACTTTTATAGAACTTTCCAAACAAACGATCCATGTCCCGTAGTGAATTATAAATTTCATTTTTCCTCGTCAGTGTTCCATTATGTACCATAATGTGGCCGCGTGGTGTCCAGTGTAAGTAACAGTATTCGTATTTGGATCCCTTTTCATTTTCTCCAAATGGGCATAAAACTTTAAAGGCGTCTTTCTTAATGTTTTTCACCCACGTCGAGTTCATTGTTCCATTCGAGAAGATTTTTAGAGTATGGGAACTTATAAATGCTACATCGGCACCCTCATGTAGACACCGCAAAGCTCCTTCGTCGCCCTTGTAGCTGTCAGGGCAATTGTTATCACCATGTGGATTCCAAGTACAGGAGTCTTTTGAAAAATACTCCGACATTGACGTAGCATTATGGGTAAAATTGGAAACAGTCTCTATTACTGATAAATGAGCAGCTCCTTCAAATGATGGTAAGCATGCTTTTGATCCTTTTAAATCCTGAAAATTTTGGAATTTGGAGTTCTTACGAACAACAGCTATTGTCACATAACGCTCGTGCATGTCTTGCGAAAACTCATATAGTAATGGTTGTAACTTGTAGTCTCTTTGAGCCTTAATGCGGGTTTCATGGTCCACGAGAACAACATCAGCTGTTTGATACATAGTGTCGTCCATGCAACTGTTAAGACTGTCTGAACGGATGCATTGGATATTGGGTTGGATACCATAAACTTGAGATGCTTCTTGTAGCCAAGAGCACTTGATATGTTGTATGATTGATGTAGTACAGAAAATAATCGATCTTGGAGGACTGCATTCTGGAAAGCTATAGGCTCCCTGGAAAGCTGTGGCTTGGTCCAAATAATCATCAATTGGAATTGTATTATCCAACTGATTTATATTAACGTGATAGCTCTCCAATAAGCTAAGAAGCGCATTCTGCCAACTGTTTGTATCGTTGTGAGATAGTTTGGAAACCAAGTCGCTTACTTGTGCTGCATGACTACGTCTAGCTGCTACAGCCGGCCATGGTTTTGCTACCCAAACACATGGGTGTGTAGCGTTCAATGGCTGCAAATGACCATCCGGACATAAATAACTATATTCTGTCTGATCCGCCTGAGCTTGAAGACCACTCAATCCAAAATGACTTCTTACATCATCTAACCTGGCCCAGGCTACATCACCACCTCCACTTGTTAGACAGTATAAAGCCCCACGACGCCCCCAGTGTTTGTCACCTACACCACAACGATATTGATCGTAACAAAGTTCACAAAGTGAAGGATATTTCCGCTTAAGTGCTCTATCCTGCATGGGATCGGGAACCCATGGACCCGCTTTGCAACTAGGTCCAAAGTAGCTGGAACTTGACTTGACGCGATCTTCAGTCAGTGACAGGTTGGGATCACAAGATTTCGGCACTAAAAGCGATTCAAAGTACTGCAATTGAAAAAGAAACTTTAGTCTTGAAATATACGCTAACTGCATATTACATGCTTACATTGGCTAAAACTTCGGTCCAGTGGTTCTCTAGTCCGTGGCCGGGGTGACAGAACTTTTTATCTCTTAAATCGTGCACTGAATGAATTCCAGCCTCGTTGTCTACCACAGCGACAATTTCATACTCAAACGGGGTGTCGTGGAAACGCAACTCACTGGTGACTAAAATCTCTACACTGGCCCATCTGGCTGCGACCAGATCCTCGGAGGAGAATACACCAAAATGGGCTGTTCCCTTGTGAATACGACGTACACAATCCAAACGGTCTAGCCCGACAACACACTCCATATTTGTCTGAGCTTCCAGGGTTGGACAAAAGAGCGGGGTCTTTCTGTAATTGCCACGTCCTTCGACAATGCATACTCGAACTAAAAGTAACAAAAAATGGATTAGATAACATATATTTCAAATAACTGTTTTTTTTTAATTGTAACGTATCACTGTATCAAGTGTTAATTGGTTCATTTAGCATAAGTTTGTATTTCACAGTGCCGGCTTAAGACATAAACATCCCAACTAAAAATTATTCCTCTATAAGCCAATAAAATTAAATTTCCACAAGCAATCAGTTCCGTAGGCCTTATATAGTACTTGTGCGCGGAGGTTGAGCATTTTTTCAGTCGATTGTTTTGGAAGAAGCCTGCTTAAAGACATATAGGAAAATTCACAAGCATAATCAAAGTTATGATGGTATAACCTCTGCAAGGTTGTGTACATGTGACATACGTAAAGATGTTTCTGTAGAACTTCGAAAGAAGTAAATTTAAAGAAAAACATGTATAGAGCTTACATGCTTATAAAAGCTGAGGTTAAAAGATCGATGAAAAGGTGAAAAGATCTGGAACTTACAGAAGAAAGAGTCAACACGACCCAAGTACATACGTCGTTGTACTCAATGGTCTTTCACGTGCCAGAGTACAGCCTAATGGAGAGCGTGTTTGACAAAAATATACAAAATACAAAAAAAAATCATAAATCGCTTCCTGTGGCTGTCCTAGTTTTTAAATTATTTTTAGATAGTTTTAATACGCGTAGTTCTAATTAGTATGTAAGTTTTAATAAAAAAAAAATGAATTTAAAAAAAATGCGTGTTGGACTACTGTGCGAGAGAACGCGAGTTCATATCCCAGTAAGATACGATTTTTTATATAATTAATTGCATTTAATTTCATACTTTCATAATAACGCATATGGTTTTAATAATTATAAAAAATTGAAATTAATAAAAGTAAATAATATAAAAAAAAATTATGTTATTTTTCAACTTCGAGAAGTCTTGCAAATATTTTGGGAAAGAATTTTTGCGAAGCCTATAATTTGCTTCTATAAAGCCTTTAACAACAAACAAATTTTTCTGTAAGGCCTTTAAGAAGTATTTAAAGAAGTCTTATAGAAATAAATATCTTTCTAAAAGTGCGCCAAATGTTTTTCCATAAGAATTCATACATTTACTATTGCTGGGAGGGGAATAGCTTCGATAGTGCCTTGTCGACTTTGGTGGCTTAACTTCTATCAGACGAAATTCATCATTCACTGTTATCAGGATTAGCACACTGCCTTTGTTTAACGTAACTATTTTTTGTATGTATGAGAACTGCAATAGATTTATTTTTTAATTTGTGGGGATATTGTGTTACTCAATAAATATCAACTCTCTTACAGCGGAAGATACGTTTTTTCTCCGCATACTTTTTATGGTGTTGTATGTAGTAGAGACTTACTCCACGGTTAATGTCCGAACTAAATTCGGTGAGTAACTGTTATTTGTGTGCGTTATATATGCTTTAATAAAATACCCACGAAACATTAACAATTACTTTACGAAAACCAAAGCTTGAGCACTGCTCTTTGCTTAGCTTAGCAACGTAGTGTCAGAGTATAGGTTTTCTTTCCATTTGGGAATGTAGTTGGCGCAGAACAAGAAGATTTGACTTAGCATACTTGTAGCAAACTTTTGGGATTTGGGATCTATTACTGTCAATGTCAACTCCGTACGCCAAAATCTCCAAAGAGAAGACCAAATATTCTAGTCTTAACAGAAACACAAGTATCGGTCATAAATTTCGTTTCACGAAATATGTGAGCCAAAACCAATAGTTGGGTACGTTTATAATTAAGTTTATGCCGTCTTGGAAAAACATTGGTGATTTTTGAAGGGAGATTCACGTCGCAGAACCGAGCTGGGCCTTTTTTGTCGGCATATTTAAATGATATAAAAAGAAGTATTTTTGAAGTTGTTAAAATAGCTAAGGGCCGCTTTGTTCATACGCGGTAAAAACTATGTGGTGAGCATTCTCATGAGAATAAGCTTAAATAACCACTGGTTAATATTAACCTGAACAACTACAGACCAATAAGCGACATTTCTATGGTCTACAAGCCAAAGTAATGTACAAAAATTTTAAAGACGCTATGAACATAAATATGCCAAGGGAACAAGCCGGGTTTCGAGAAGGTTTCTCAACAACAGACCACCTACAGCCAATGAACCAACTGATTTAAAAATTTAACGAATTCAAAAAATCATTGTATCTTTTGTATATACAAGGTGGGCCATAAGAAGTTTTTGGCTCGAGCAGTGTGTGCCGTTGCTCCGTCCTGTTCGAACCACATGTCCTCCAGTCCAACTGCGGCAAAAAAAAACTCGGTTAACATGGCCCTATAGCGCGCACCGTTCACTGTTGTCGTTTGGCCAGCGGCGTTCTTAAAAAAATGGCCCGATGACACATCTAGCGTTAACAGCGCACCATGCAGTAACTTTAGTTTTGCTTGTTCACTTACCCACTGAGGTGGAAATGAGCCTCATCGCTCATTATGATTCTGTTCAAAAAATCGTCCATTTCGATTATTCCGCGTTCTTGGGGAGTGTATCGCTCCATGGCTTGTTGACTTGTCTTATAAATCTGTCTAGTCCACAAATGTCAAAAGAGATTTGACATTGGCGGCCATTTGCAAAAATAAGAGCATCTACAAATAGGGTGATCTCTTTTGGCTTCGATTTCAGTTAAGCATTTGACTCAGTAGAACATGACAAAATATCGACAGCGCTGACGAATCAAAGAATCAATCCCTTCTTTATAAGAACATTGAAGAATATATACACAGACAGCACGGCAAAAATAAAAACTGAAAAATTTGACGAGAAATAAAAAAACATATGAGCAGGCTACATATGAGAAGGCGTAGGGTATACAAATGGTTTTTGTATGAAAACTTCTCCAAAAAGTGGGCGTGGGTAAAAATGATATATAGAAGAAATGTTTATATTACTAAAACCAATTATTTTGTATCTTTTTTTATTAAATGTTTAAAATTTTACTGAAAAAGGTTTTTTTTTGAAAACGCCCCCAAAAAGTTGCAAAAACTTTGTACAGACTACATATAGACATTAGGATTGTCTAGATACATTATTAAGACTCTTTTTCCAAATTTTTAGCAGTTTGGCTTAAAATTAGATTTTTCTAAAGAGGGGACGTGGCAGTGGGCGTATTTTAAAAATATTTGTTGAACAGCACGTGCAATGATCACATGTACCAAATTTAATTATCTTATTTCAAAATTTAATGCCCAAGAACCGGTTACATACAGATGGACGACTATTCGACTCAGCTAGCGATTCTGAGTCGATCCATATACTTTGAGGTATACCAAGCTAAATTATTTCACTATGTTACAAACTATATATCAAAACCAAAATACCCTTATGGGATAGGGTATAAAGAAGTTAATAGAAGCATCACCAATAGTTGGAGACAATTGTGAAGTATGAATCAACTATTCTAATTAAAATTAAGAGATGATACACGAAAACGCGTAATGGACTCCTCTATATTACCTGTAATGACGTATGTGTTACAAACTATCACTTTGACCTCAAATTTAATCGAAAAATTACGGATATGTCAAACCAAGATGAAAACAAAACTGCTCAACCTGAGAATTTTTCAGTGAGTAAGGAACACAGAAATAAGGCGACGAGCCGGTATAACAGACGTCGTTGAACGAGCAAAAACACTTAAATGGAATTGGGCGGGACATATTTCTAGGATAAAGGACCAAAGATGGACAAAAATTATAACTTAATGGACACCACCAGAAAGCAGAAGATCAGTTGAGCGACAAAAGAAAAGATTTAATGACGATTTCATCAACCATAGAAGAAATTGGTACAACGATGCAAAAGATAATGAGGCTTTCGCCAGATCATAAAATTTTGAACACATTTTCCTTAATAAATTATTTATTCATACTTTGCAGTATTTTTTATTTGTTAACACATAGATTAAAATTCTTAAGTTATGATTTATAAGATTAATTAAATAATTTTAATTTGTAAAAACGTTTCTTAAAATTTATAATAATAATGAAAATACTAACCTAGAGTAAACACATCGTAGCTTAATTAATTGATTAATTTTTATCTAATTTTTTAAAACTTTAAAGACTTATACTAATACCGTTTCTACTAAATTTTTTCAATCGATGTTCAATCTTATGGTATTATATCTTCGAACCTGAATTCAAATTTAATTTTGTTTTAAGTAAACCACTTTTCAAACAACTTTTGTTAAAACGTCTTCTATTCATTTTTTAGGTACATATGGAAATAAACAGAATGCAGATTTATCAAAGTTAACTTTGATGTTTGATGTTTGCAATATGACTCACGTCAATAAACCGGAGGGGGGCGCTCGGTTGAATCAAGGTAATCAACATGCGAGCCACAAGTTATGTTTGCACTATAAATTACTAACATATATTTCGTTATGCTAATTATGCCGGGGAACTCCAGTTATGGTAAATCACAATTTTACGTAGCCATTAAAATATTCCGAATTTGGTAGTGATGTGCCTGGTAGTGATATTCCGAATTTGGTAGTTATGTGCCTAGACGCCGGGCATAAATCATGGACAACAAATTGGAAGGAGTTTTATCGAAAAATTCTATGTTAAGAATTAAAATTTAAAATAGAATAGCTTAAATGATGAAATAATGAAAAATAAATAAACTGGATACAATCGAAAAATTAATCATTTACCATCGTCAGTATAAAGGCGTAATTTGGCAAAATTTTGTTTATACTGATCGGCGCCTTTGTTTTCAATACGAAAACTGAAGAGCGGCATTCATATGTCGTGTGAAAAATATGTGCAAATATTACGAGACCATTTACTAGTAAACAGCATTATTTGCGTGTTAGAAATCAGATGAATTATAAGTTAAATAAATGAGTAATCACAAACTTAAATCGAATTCAAAGGTGGATATGTCGTCCATATTAAGCAGTCACACGTTAATATATTCCATCACCCATCATAACAAATCAGTCCCGAGAGAGATTTAATTTATATTACAGAAAACTTTCGGTACTATAAGTGAATCAATCCCTTTATCTGTAAAATCTTTTTAAACAACTTAAACTTGCATGTACGTTAATATATTAAATTGATAAAAAAAAACAAATAAACTCGTCTGTGAGGATATCCTTGAGAAGCGGTTTAGCCAGAAATTATTCATGTGTAATTAGCCTCTTATTTTATTCAAAAAAAAATCCAGTTATTATTTTTATAAACAAAGAAACCATACTGGATCTTGTTGTTGGTCATTAATCTTAATGAAATAAATATTTCTGAGACACATATGTAACCAGTTAGGGATAAAATTACCGCTATAACAGAATTTGTGCAAATTGATTTTTAATAAATATTTGTAAGCAAACAAGATGTGTGTGTATAATTCCTTTTATATCTTAACCTTATTTTTTAAATTTTTTAATCTTATGTTTAGACAAATGGCCATGCTTAAGGTGGCTTAAGTTAATTGTTTAATATGAATAACAAACATTTTAAACTTCTCAACCAATCTTTCCTAGATATTTAGAAAAGTGTCGTGTCAAATGACACAATACTTACTAAGATTGGACTTTAGAAAAATGTTGAAGACAGTACTGAAAAATCGTTTAATGGTTGGACGAGTGAGGAGTAACAACAATGCTCACTGAGGTTTCGGTAAATTACAGCTCTTTTGTAAAATCTGCAAATGAATATTTCAGTCAAAATGAAAAATGTGTGCATGGGTGGGTCGTTAAACCAAAGCACAACCCTTAGCCTGGAGGTCCTAGGACATTGGGCCATCAGGCGAATCTGTCACCCAAAGCACAACCCCTAACCTGGAAGCCGTAGGATATGGGGCAATTCGGCTTATCCGCCACCATCTCTATTCAATTTGCCTGACTTTCCTGAAAACAGGCAAAGGGGAACCATATCCTTTTTGCCGAATCTGTATAGGTAAAGAGGATGGTTAGGTGTTGTAGAACGAGGGTAGACTCTGATTGGCTTTAACTTGGCAATGCCCAGTGGTTGTAACTCTGACTACACATAAAATGTGCTAAGTTTTACCCCCACGTTTTAACCATCGGGTGCTGTTTTTATCCAACCAGATTTGACTTGCTTGACGATAAGTGCAATTGTTGATAACAAGACGAAAAACAGCAACAATATGAACAGCCACGTCAAAATGGCACGGAATGAATACCCTGCTGTTCCAGGCGAACCTAGACAAGCTGCTTCGACATGTAAGGACAACAGGTAGTCAAGGAATTTCAAGGGTAAGTCAGACGCTCAATCCATCAATATATTATTCCTGTGTTGTAGGGATATAAAAGAGGGGTTATCTATTTGGGTGTTATGTTTTGGGCTAACTTCTCACCCATGAAAAAAATCATTGTTACGATGCATCCAATAGCCTTGGAAAGTACTGATGTTATTGTTGACCCTGCTTAACGAAAGAAGGACAACAACGTCCGTCCTGCACCTGGAATGTGGGAAAATTAAATAAATGAAGTGCAAGAGAACAACTAGCGGAACCACTTACTTCTACAAAGCATATACTACAACCATTCAGGAAATACAATAGGTGGGGCCAGACAAAAATAGGATGAAAAAAGGCCATATCTACTAAACACGGTATTATAGGATGCGGAATTGTTATAAGCGCCAGACTAAGGCAAGTAGTCTTATGTATCCAAGACATAAGCGAATGCATTGCAACAATCCGCATAAATCCAAATTCGCCAACATAAGCCTTATATGCGCTCATGCCCCGACAGAGAAAAGAGATGATATAGCTAACTATTGTTTCCACGAGCTTCTTGACAAAACCTATGAGCGACTACCGAAGTACGATGTTAAAATCGCACTGGGAGATTTAACCGCAAAGGTAGGAAGAGAAGATATCTTAAGCGGTATTGTCGGAAAACATAGCCTACACGACAAAACGTCTTGAAACGGAGTTAGGCTAATTGACTTCGCTACCGAATGAAATGCCACTATAGCCAGTACACGGTTTCCTCACCTCGATATCCATAAGGGGACATGGCGGTCTCCAGATCAACGAATGGTCAATCAAATTGATCACATAGCGATACATTCCGAGGAGCTAACATCGACTCGGACCGCTACCTTGTTTTAGCCAAGATTAGAATGCGGATGTCCACTACGCCACAACAATCCAGAAATACTGTAAATAAATACAAGACCTTCGCGCAACGCGTATCCTTTAAACCTCTCGATTAACACCATACCACCAACATCGAATGTCGAAGAACTATGGCAACGATGCCAACAAGCCATTAGATCAGCAACAACTGATGTCCGATGTTTCTCGAGCCCACCAGCAAGAAACCTCTGGTTTGATGAGGAATGCCAACAGATGCTTACTTCCAAGAACGAGGCCTACAAGGCTAAGCTACAGGTGAAGGCAAGAGCTGTCGTTGAGCTCTACAGGCAGATAAGAAGGGAAGAATACCGGCTTTTCATAAAGAAGAAAAATGAGCAAGAAAAGCGCGCAATCGAGGATATAGAGAGGTTTTACTCCAGGAACGATGTTCGCAAGTTTTACCAAAATGTAAAACGTCAAGCGAAGGAAACAAGGCTCGAACAGGATCCTTTCGAGATGAACAAGAAAATATCGTAGTTGAGACAAAGTCGATTCTGAGGATATGAAAGAACCACTTCTGCAGACTGTTAAATGGCGATGAACAACAATCCGCTGTCATCCAGAACGAGAAATTCAATATTGTTAACGCTAGCAAAAACTACCAACCACCCGAACTGAGTGAAGTGAGGATAGAAATATCTAAACTCAAGCTTAATAAGGCTGCCGAAAATGACGGCCTTTCCGCTTTCATCATCATTTGCCCGATACACAAAAAAGTGTGTAAAGTTAATAAGGCTGCCGAAAATGACGGCCTTTCCGCTTTCATCATCATTTGCCCGATACACAAAAAAGGAGCCCCTCTGAACTCCGCCAACTACAGAGGCATAAGTCTCCTTAACATTGCCTACGAGATCCTATCTGCCGAAATATGTGAACGCCTGAAACCGTATATCAACAACCTGATCGGAAATTGTCTGTGCACTTGGTTGATTTGAGAGGAAAATTCCTCGAAAAATCTTCGGTCATGCCCCTGGTCAAAAAACTCCCCTTGAACGTTTAAGATGGCTAGGCCATGTAGAACGAATGGAGTCTTCGATTTTCAGCCAGACGTCGGACGCAGTAGACGAAGACCTCGCGTTAAGTGGCGCGCAAAAATTGAAGCCGACCTCAACCAGCTTTGAGTGCGCAATTGAAGGCAGATAGCTAAGGACCGGGCTAATTGAAGAGGCATGTCGGTTGAGGCCCAGGTTCTTTCCGGACTGTAGCGCTACTTAAGTAAGTAAGTAATAAGTAGGCTTTTAGATGTCGTTTGGTCATGGCCCATTCTAAATTGACTGGCCCCCTAAACCGTAGTGCACCGGGCTGCCAATGTGCCAATGTACTTCATATGTAGTAGATCTTCGCTTATATTTTTGTATTCATCTACTACGTAGCAAATTTATTCTTCTTCGTTTGACTCATTTTTATGCAAATATCAAAATCTAATTTAATATATTGTGTTGTATTGATTCCTTTTTGCAATCGAAAAGATATAGAATATAGATCAGTATAAAATACGCACATTAAAGGCACTTGCTCGCTTATAAATTGAAACGTACGGATCGTCTACATGTTCATTACCCTTCTTGATCTTGGTCGCCCAGATTTTATTTTTCCGCTGTTATACCGGTCTTCTTAACTTTTTTAACTTTTTATCTCATTTTCGAATGAGAGGTATGCATACTTCAAAAGTCGAACAAGCTCGAATATTCACGTAAGTGTCTTGGTATATTTTCCGGCAGCTGCTAGATTGTCATAATATCGAAGGAATATTAAGACTAGACATTTGGAGCACGTTCTGAATACGCTTTTCAGTGGTAGTAATGTAACGGATTTTTGTTAGGAATAGACGGGACCAAGTAATTCCTTGCTACTTTATAAATATAAATCGGAAGGAAAGCCGTTGCTGTTATGGACATTACTCATCATTTAATCTCGGTACGGTGGACTGCAGTTTATACTTTGCTTAGTCAACATTTATTGGTTTACTTTGGTTGACATCGATTGCCTGATCGCAATTGCAAAAATATTTCTTGTAGTAGGGATTGTGACCTCACTTTTATTTTTCCTTTTTTATATCTAAGGAATTCTGTTATGATTTTTTGTCCGTAATTGTTTGGTTAGTTGATATAGCAGGCGATTTTCTGTGATCAATATTAAACGTGGCTATCAGTTGACGTATGGTAAACTAATTCTAAGATGTCTCAAAAATTGACGCTGCGTTTGCTATTACAATGTCTCTACCTGAAAGTGATTGCAGTATTGAGGAAGACAAAATGTGCTTATAACGGTTTAAAATAAATCGCACACAATTTCAAAAGCCGGAAAAATGTTTTACAATATTAATAATACCTAAATTTAATGTTCATTGTTACTTTTGTCCTATATTTTGGTTATTATGAACAATTTCAATAAGGCATTTCAATCCGAAAAGAGTAAAGTTTGAATAAACGCGTCTTGAAAGCCATTTTATTAAATTTTGTTAAGGCAGCACTAGTTGATAACTCTCTGATACTATTCGTGAAGTATAAGGAAAATCCAATTATTTAGATCTAAAACAAATGCTTTATTGTTTTGATTGAACTCAGTTTTGTATCGGAATTAGGAAACAAAAGTAAATTTATTTCAGACTTAAATGTATTTAGTTTCACTTCATGTTGAATTGAGTGATTAACTGAAAAATTGGTTTGATTTAACTGACAAAAAGGAAGAATTTTTAGAACTTTTTGATCTAGTTTTTATAAAAAAAACTAAAAAATATCCGACAATCCTTACACTAGTTAATAGTTTTCCTTCTTATATTTTTATACTAAATACAGAATTTCTAAACTCGGAGTTTAGAACGCATATATTTGTTAATAATATCGAGTGTTTTTTTTAGAAGTATAGAACTTTGAATCGAAATAAAACACAAAAACATCCTCTTAATGTCCATCACTTCGACTTTATTGGAAGGGTAATTTTATGCCATTTATGTTCAAATATGATTTCGGTCATGCAGCCACCGAGGCTGGTTCGAATAAAGCCAAGTCTAGAGGTCTAATTCTTAATCATTTTTTCGCGCATTGGGGGCCGTATGTCGGCAATCACGCCACGAATGTTGGCTTCCAAGTCCCTCACGTTTCTGGTTTGTTGGCGTAGACGAGCGACTGCACATATCCCCAAAGAAAATAATCCAATGGTGTCAAATCACACGATCTTGGTGGCCAATTGACAGGTCCATTCCGCGAAATTATGCGCTCATCGAATGTTTCCTTTAATAAATCGATTGTGACGTGCGCTGTATGGCATGTAGCGCCATCTTGTTGAAACCACATCTCATCCACGTGCACGCCATCCGATTCGGGAACAAAATAGTCGGCTTTCATGGCTCTATATCGGTCTCCATTAACGGTAACTGACTCTCCAGCATCATTTCGGAAGAAGTATGACCCAATCACTCCACCAGCCCATAGAGCACACCAAACATTCAGTTTGTTGTGGATTTAATAGTGTCTCAAGGGTCTCATGTGGATTCTCTTCACTCCAAAGGCGGCAATTTAGCTTGCTGACGTAGCCAATCATCCAAAAATGAGCCTCATCACTAAACAAAATTTTGCGATGCAAGTCAGCATCGAGATCAATCTCATTTTCGTTCCATACATCAAAATCACAACGCATTGCATGGTCTCTCGGTTTTAATTCTTGCACAGGCTAGATTTCGTAAGATCGTAGGCCAAGATCTCTGCGCAAAATCTTCCATGAACTTGATGGACAAAGCTCCAATTGCTGTGCACGGTGGCGAATCGATTCATTCGAACCTCTTCAACACTTTGCTCTACAACGGCAATTGTTTCTTCGGTGCGCACTGTTCGCCGTATCTGCGGATGGGTATTATCCAATAGAGTAAACGTAGTGCGAAAACGACCATAAAATGGACGGAGCTTGCGGTAAACTTCGCGAATTGAACCATTATTTTCGAAATAAAATTGCACGATTTGCAAGCGTTGTTCATTTGTCAACCTGTTCATGACGAAATGGCAAACCAAACTAAACATAAATGATATTAGAGTTGCCCGATCTGAATAAAAAATGTCAGTTTTACCTCTATTCGAAAAACCGACCTCTAAAAAAATTACCCGTTGTTAAAGTGAAGACTGTTGCGCCAACAAAAAAAAATCTTGATATAATCATGATTAATACCTAATTTTTATAAATTTAAATATGTTTGCAAAATCTAGTATTTAAAACAAAAAACAGTCAACGTTATGTTTTCGTTCTGAATATAATATAAATTTGTTTTTTCATTCATACTTTGTTTTTGGGCGATTTGCTACATTTTCTGGACTCAGCATTGACAGTTCTGCATCCACTATTCAATTCGAAACGAACCCTACTTAGTATAATATATATACCGCGGTAATAAAATAACTGTGCAGGAATGAACAAAATATAATAATGCAGCGTTATCAGCTCTTGTATGAAGTTATTTCTAGTCCATTATTTATGTTAGGTTCGTATCCCCACATACTACTTATATTTGAACAATGCAAAAGGGAAACTTGTTTATTAAAAAGTTAATTTTTCTAAAGTTCAGTTTAAAATTTCGCCAACCAAATGATAAATACATTGCAACCAGCTAAGTTTGCAAAGCAAAAATTTTAATTTGTTAATGTTACAAAATCAACAGTTAAGACTAAAAAAGTTTGTATACGTCAACTTTGCATTCATCGTAGTTTCCATGCAAGTTTACCACTTTACGATTGATAATTATTGCAATCACTACAAGAATCGAATAAAACATTTTTACGTAAAATTGTAACATATTAAGCTTAATAATTCTACATCATTTGTAGAAATTTTATATTTTACTTTTACAATAAAAATACATAAAAAAAAGGTTCCCAATATCAAAACCTCTCATAGGTATTTTCTTAAAATAAACCTCAAGGTAATAAATTATATTGGATACATAAGACTGACTCAAGTGTCAAGGTTGTCATCATAAGATTCAATCAACCGCTAATCGTCATAAATGCAATTACCAATAGTTCATGAAATATGAGATGACGGCAATTGCATTCTTATAAGCCCACGCAAAATTGGTACATTGTGGATACATGGCTTAGCTTTTAATACGACTTTGGCAATATCCAAGGCTGTGACACTCAGTTATAATTAGAATTCGTAACCTTGACATCAAGCTACTTGGATTTTTTTTATTTTGTTATTGCTTGAAAAACGCCCATTCAATTATCTCACACGTTTTTTTAAACTCGTATTCACCAGAATAACAAAACTACTTACTCTTTCCATCGTTAAATGCATTATCCGCCAGCACTACATGACAAATCGTTATCAGCAAAGCAACGCAAATTACTTGTAAACTCTTCATGCTTTCATTAAATTGCACTTATATGCACGCACTTAACAATTAAAATATTCAAAAACAAAAGCGTTTTAATTAACGAATACAACAACTAAAATAATCTTCAACTTGTTCTCATAAATACATGTCGATTCAAGACTCTCTCAGCACGCATATGAATTTTAAAACAATCCACGGCAAATGTATCTCAACCGCACGACACTCTTCAACTGACTGCTCAACTCCGACTTAGGTTACAAGTTAAAAAAGGTTTGCCAACAGTTTTGAGCCCGACTGCGACTGCACAGCAAATGACCAGAGCCGCATCGTAGCAGAAATCACTTTCAGATTATTTGGGAATTTGCCTAATTGTGGGATGAATGCGAGAAAAAATATAATTATCGTATGTTAAAAGATACAAAACAAGTTTTAATCACTGAGCTATGTGAGGCAGTACAATAGCGACAGGCGTTCTCATATAGAGATCTGAGCAACAACGGCTTAATGACCAGACAAAATGATTACGGATGTTGGACAAGAGTTGGTGCGGAGGAATTAAAGCGTGTTTTGATTATAGATACAAGCTGAAAAGCTTCATGACGTAGGAGACGTGTTGATGGGGATTTTACGATGATTCAGTATCGAAGGGGGTTTATCGGGTTTTCTGCTGAATTAAGTCACACGTAAGTTGCGTGCATGCATCGAAATGAGATTTAGGTAAGAGTGTAGGTACTGGGATGTTCAAATAACTTCAAGGATAAGCCAGACTGGTTTTCTACTTTTCAGTTCTCCGAATCGAATACTCAAAATAAAAGTTGGACTATAAATGCGATAAGGTCGTTACATTAA
This sequence comes from Rhingia rostrata, assembly GCA_949824845.1. Taxonomy (NCBI): domain Eukaryota; kingdom Metazoa; phylum Arthropoda; class Insecta; order Diptera; family Syrphidae; genus Rhingia; species Rhingia rostrata. The sequence continues at coordinate 75,862,544 of OX463755.1, forward strand.
ATCTTAACCAGAGATTACTTGTTAAGAGGAAATGAAATAAATTGCGAACATAAAACGAGTGGAGCTAGAAGAAAGAGCTTAATATAACTACGAGAGAAGAACAAGTGAAACTAAAGATACATTACGACATGCCGCCTTATTTTATGAGCAATCAAAAAGCCGGTATTATATTAATATATTTATGTATCTGGAATCTGTGATGTACCAACGTATTCAAGCGAAAGTATTGTCAGATATTATTTAACCGATTTTTTTGTTCCGCAAAAAAGAAAGATAAATGATTTTATACAATAGAAATATTAAGTAATACGTTTATTATTTAATATTTACCCAACTATAAGTGAAATAAGTGTGCAGATATTTTGGACCCAGTGCTGCAAGTAAAACATACTTCTATGTAATTAGTCGGTGTAAAAAACGTTGGTGACGAAATGGTTTAGCTAACGTAAGATATTTTAATTTCACGACATACTTAGCCAGTATATATTTGTTCGAGCTGTTTTCAATGCCATTCTTTACGGCTACGTTTGTGGTAAAACCGTTAATTTTTTTTATAATTTACACGCACTGAAGGGGTTACCCTTTATATGTAACCACAGTACGAGCGTTAATGGAATTGAATTATACTGAAAAAAAAAGTTACTTTTTGTCTGGCTTGAGATAAAGTAGGCATAGAATTTAAACAAAAGTATGGCAGATAAGCTACAAGGGAATGTCCTGTCTCCTCTTCTCTGGAACCTAGTGGCCAACAAGCTACTAGTTTATCTATAAAGGGAGGAATGCAAAGTGATTGCCTACGCGGATGACGTAGCAATAGCTGTATCAGGGAAATACCTTAATGTTCTTAGAAATCTATTACAAAATGGCCTCTCTGTACTCTCGAACTGGGCCGCCAAATGTGGACGCGAACCCTAAAAAAAAAACAAAAATTGTCCTTTTCAGCAGGAAATATATAGTCCCGCACATTGACCCTCCCAAACTTAATGGCGTCAATCTCAAGTTCGAAGAATCAGCCAAATATCTGGGTCTGGTTTTGGATAGAAAACTATACTGGAAAGCAAATATCCAAGAACGCGTTAAGAAAGCCACCATAGCCTTATGCTCTTGTAAGAGGGCAACCGGAAAGAAATGGGGTATGCAACCACACATCTCTTTGTGGCTTTACGTGTCTATCATCAGACCCATACTCCTGTATGGTGTCTTGGTCTGGTGGACATCTCCACAAACATCCTCCAACCGCAAACTACTATGTAAATTTCAAAGATCAGGTTGCATATGCATTAGCGGAGCTCTTTGAACAACCCTCTCAGCAGCCCTAGATGCAATCCTACGTCTAGTGCCCCTAGATATCTAAGGCAAACAGATCGCAGCTTGTGCAGCTTTGAGACTGAGAGCCTCGTCACAATTTACACCCAATCAGTGTGAACAAAAAAAGATGTCCTGGCTGAAATGGAATGTAATATCCGCGATGCATATTAACATCTTCAGTGAGAGCCCAGCGGCAATAAAATACCTGGAAGCAGTCTCATTCAATTCGCAATCAGCCCACGAATGCCGACTGTCTCTTAACGAGAACGCGGAGCATTTTACCATTCACCGCTTTTGGGTGCCGAGCCACGCGGACATACCAGGGAATTGCAAGGCAGATGAGCTTGCCAGACAGGGCAAGTAGACGTTATAGGTATGCCCATCGCTGCATGCACTTTACAGTTCAAACTGGATGCGATCAAGAAAGCAAACCGCACATGGATAAACGTAACTACGTGCCAAATTTCCAGGCAACTATGGAATAACGTTAACCAGAAGCTCTCCATCTGCTTACAATGCTGAGCAAGTCAAACATCAGCAGCGTTATCGGCGTCCTTAGAAGACACTGTCCGATAGGCTTACACGCAAGAAGACTTTGCCTCTTCAGCAATGACTTAGACGAGCTGCTAAGACGAAGAAGAAGAGGAAAGTATTTCTCACCTTCTATGCTTTTAAATTGTTCATCTGGGAGAGTACCCCTTCGACAATCTAGGTGAGCTGGCTGGCATCAATGTCAGAAATCTCCTTCACTACGTAGTTAGCTCTGAAGGGTTCAATTATTCGAACGAATATAGGAAAGTCGACAGATCCACGTGGTACCACAACGGACCTTTATGGTCTAAGTGTGCACGCGCATCTCGTGCAGCCACTACAACCTTACCTTACCTATGGCAGATAATCCAGTTGCGGCTGTCCTCCAGTTGGGTAGCTAAATCGTGTGATGTAAAATTATGTTTGCTAATAAATATTGGATGCAGAATGTTTCTTAAGCGGAAAGTAAGAAGACTCGAAAAAATAGTGCATAGATTTATATCAATAATCAATAGACAATGATAATCGGAACTGGCGAAAATGTTTGAAATATTTGAAATTTAAAACCAAGAGGGAAATATGGCATTAATAGTTTAAATGTGTGAACACATATCCCATAGAGTGGCTTTCATCCGTCCGACTGCCTGTTACTAACTTTAAGGCCTTATATTTTATACTAGAACAATGAAGTTTGGTATAGGTATAAGCTTTTTGTCCACGCTCACAGACCGTGTGTACAAAAATGCTAAATCCGCCTACTTTTCATAAGACAAAGTTGTTTTCGGTCAAACCGTAACAACTATTGAAAAAGTGTTTAAACAAGATATATAGACAATTTTAGAAACGAAATTTTTTGCATTAAAAGTTTTATCCGACAAATAAATGTATTTGGAAATAAACTAGAAAAAGTTCATAAAGTAGACCCAACGAATTAATATTAAGACAACATCTTTCATACATAAATTCCAAAGACAGTTTTAAGTTATACTATGCCCAAAAAGAATGTCTATAACTAGAAAACAATATGGTGGAACTTTGTTTACTCAACAATTATTGCCAGAAATTTTAGTAACGAAAAAAATCATTTTTTAAAATAATGAACATGTTGCTAGAAAACTCTTGAAATACTTGAACCTAAATCAACAGATAAGTGTATTCCTTCAGTCCGTAAAAATGTTGTTAATGCGCCTATTGGTAATTTTTATATTTTTGGTCAATATCGTCATATAATTGTTGTTCTTAGGTATAAACAATTTATCTTATATAACTAATATATTTTAAATTATATCCTAATAGAGCAAGTATTGATTTCGTCAAAAAATCGAGCTCCACATTCTAATCAAACCTAACATTACGATGATAGAAAATACCGATTCAGTCTCATCGTCAGCATCGACTCTCATTCACAACGACATTTCAGCTGTCAGCTGTTTAGACAAAGCCAATCTGTATGCTGCGCATTTCGCAGCCAGTTCTACGTTACTATACTTTCGTACTCGTCAGACTTTTATCTGAACTCGACATTCAGAAATCGCCACTGGTCCAGATGGTATATGCCGCATTATTCTGAGGAGGTGTTACCTTACGCTGCCAAAACCATAGCGTGATATTTTCCATCTACCCCACTCTTCAGGACTCTTTCCAAGGAGATGGAAAACTACATTTGTACATCCTGTGCCAAAAAACGCGAATCTTATTCTCCTGCTAGTTACCGACCAATTGCACCTACGTCCCTTCTTTCTAAGTTAATTTGGCTTATTGGAAGGATAATTTTATGCCATTAATGTTTGTAATGACTTCGGGCATGTGGCCAAAGCGACTGGTTCGAATAAAGCCAAGTCTAGAGGTCCAATTTTCAACCACTTTTTCGAGCAATTGGGGCCGTATGTTGGCAATAACGCCACGAATGTTGGCTTCCAAGTCCGTTAATGTTTCTGGTTTGTTGGCGTAGACGAGCGACTTCACATATCCTCAAAGAAAATAATCCAATGGTGTCAAATCACACGATCTTAGTGGCCAATTGACAAGTCCATTCCGCGAAATTATGCGCTCATCGAATGTTTTCTTCAATAACTCGATTGTGACGTGCGCTGTGTGGCATGTAACGCCGTCTTGTTGAAACCACATCTCATCCACGAGCCATTATCATGGCTCTATACCGGTCTCCATTAACGGTAACAGACACTCCAGCTTCATTTCGGAAGAAGTATGACCGAATAACTTCACCAGCCCATAGAGCACACCAAACAGTCAGTTTTTGTGGATGTAATGGCGACTCAAGTGTCTCATCTGGATTCTCTTCACTCCTAATACGGCAATTTTGCTTGTTGACGAAGCCATTCATCCTTAAATGATCCTCATCACTAAACAAGATTTTTCGATGAAAATCAGCATAGGGATCAATCTCATTTTCGGCCCATACACCAAAATCACGACGCTTTGCATGTTCTCGCGGCTTTAACTCTTACACAGGCTGGATTTCGTAAGGTCGTAGGTCAAGATCTCTGCGCAATATCTTCCATGAAGTTGTTGGACAAAGCTCCAATTGCTGTGCACGGTGGCGAATCGATTCATTCGAACCTCTTCAACACTTTGCTCTACAACGGCATTTGTTTCTTCGGTGCGCACTGTTCGCCGTATCTGCGGATGCGTATTATACAATAGAGTAAACGTAGTGCGAAAACGATCCATGGTTAACCGAATTAATTGCTCTGATGGACGATTATGCCGACCATAAAATGGACGGAGCTTGCGGTAAAATTCGTTAATTGAACTATTATTTTCGAAATAAATTTGCACGATTTGCAAGCGTTGTTCATTTGTCAACCTGTTCTTGATAAAATAGCAAACAAAACTGAACATAAATGACATTAGAATCGCCCGATTTGGCCACAAAATTTCAGTTTAATCTCTATTCGAAAAACAAAACCAACCCGTTAGGAAAACAATTATTTCGAACTGATTAGTTTCGCTTGAACATCGTCCAAATATCTCCTGCTATTTTAACAACCAACGACGAAATGAAATAGCCAGCTGCATTCCACTCATTTAACAATTCACCCGCTATACTCGTTACGCTATGAATGCAAATAAGTTTACCTTTAAGCCTATCTTAGGACGAACGCTGAAATGTAGAGGTTCGTCAAAGATGTTGTGATGACTGAAAGTTGAAAATCAACTTTCAGAAATCGGAAAGTCTAGGTAAGCTTAGGTAAAACAGTAAAAAAAAAAATAAAAGCTTGCTGTGGCTGTTCTAATTCTTACAGAAAAGTCCCAAATTTTTGACGGACAGACCTAGCTAAATCGACTCAGCTGAGTTGATCCATATACTTATATCTACAACAATTATTGTCTATGTTACAAACTAAACTATTTATTCAAACTAATAAATGTCTTTTGTATAGGGTATAAAAAACATCAAGTTATCACGTTGAATAAAATTGATAGCCAATGATACTATTGACATTTGTACAAATGTATTGTAAGCAATTGACGGAATCTTAAGTTTTGGCAAAAATACACATAGTCTTATGTAGACCGAATATGTAAATACATACACATATATATACTAAGCGTGATTAATATAAAAGTAAAAGACGTTTTACCAGTGGGTTCTTGAGTACCACAACACAAGATGTCTCGCCTCACGACTTATTAAGCTTGATGACATTGTTAACATCTTTTTAATTATTTACCTACTCTGATGAGTTTTTGTCATTACAAATAAATTAACATTTCAATGTTAATTAGAAAAACATTAATTAAGTTATTTGTCGATTCTGAAAAAAATCTTTACTTTATCCATTTTGTAAGTGCATACCTAATCGTTAAGTAGAAATCGAAATACCTACACATAATATTGAGATATTTTTTGAGATTCACTTTTGCTTCTTAAGAGTACATAACCTGTTTGTATGATTTTATTGATCAATAAAATGAAATTTAATCGCTTTGGACATACGACGATATAATGTGGATATTGGATGCAACTTTATATTTGTTAATATATGTACCGACGGTTTGGCTTGGCCTTGACGCTCTTTTATATTTTTATTTTCATGAAACTAGCTTGATCAGCCCCCAGCATAGCATTGACATGTGAGTCTGTTAACTTACTGCTATATATAAATATTTTCAAATGAACGAACGAACGTGTGGGCTAGTTAGACCGGAAGAAATTGATATCACGTAACATGTTCTGCAACACAACGTTTAAATAGTTATATGGCTTCTGTTCAAATCATATTAATTGCAATAAGCAAAGATAGCGAGAACATATTTTATTATAGGTTATAATACGATTCGCATACAGCCGATTTTAGCCTTGATGGAATATATTTTCAGTGGACCCCACTGAGTAACGCATGTGCGGAATCTTAACAAAAAATTGTTTACTCCCAGCAAAGTTGAAGTCAAATTAAATAGTTTCGGTTGGAAACTGCCAACTTGCAGTAACATCAAAAGAAAGATCATCAGACTCAGTCGAGACTGTTGACCGAAGGAGCAACAAAATGTGCAAAATAAGGGTAGCCTTCAATAAGGGAACAAAGTAAACAAACTTCTCAAAAGTTAGCCTGAGCGCTATTAGCAGTAAATGAGGGCTTGATCAATTATAGGCTGTCAACAAGAAGTGCCGCTCAACATCGATGAATTTGAAAGTAAATCAGAATCGACATCTATAACTTAAAGGGAATTTATCCAAGTTAGGTATTGTTGAACGAGGGTAGACTCTGATTAGCTTTAACATAGTAGTGCCCAGTGGTTGTAACTCTAACTACACATCAAGTGCTTATTTTTAACCTCTAAGTGGTAACCATCAGGTACTGGTCTCATCTAACCGGATTTTAAACCAGCAAATCAATGGTATGACTCCAGCTGTAAAGAGGAAAACCGTTTAAAATTTAAACGAGCCAGAAAACTGTAATGCTCACATTAAGCATATCAAATTTTTCCATGACTAAAAGTTGAGTCAAAATTGGTAGTTTGTAAAAAAAAATAAGAATTTGACCTCAGCTTCCATCCCAACGCTCATTTACAATGGCATTCCAGCTGTCACATCTCTAGACATAGCCAAACTGCTCGCTATTCATTTTTTTGCAGCTAATTCCCCTCGGCCAGATTATTGATCGATATTTCTGAAGAGGTGTTCGTTAACGCTGGCAGAACCACTGCGTAAGCTATTTCATCAGGGCTTTTTCATAGTCGATGGAAAACTGCATTTGTACAGCCCATCTCCAAAAAAGGCCAATCTTCTTCTCTCTTCAACTATCGAACAATTGTACTTACCTCCCTTCTTTCTAAGGTGAGAAAATATCTTGAATCACGAAAACTCCTCAATGACCAACAATACAGTTTTCGTATCAACAGGTCCACTGTTGATTTGATCTCATATCTCCCCGAGAAGTGGAACCAATCAATCCACCTTGGTGGCGAATACAAGATCGGTGGCAAAAACAAGATCAATCTAGCCCTTCCCTTCTTTTCCTACAGAGCTCAATGGCAGCTCTCGTCGCCACCTGTAGCTTATCCTTGTAGGCCTCTCTTGCGATTGCAGTCTTTCGATATACAATTTTTTTTCACAGTATTTCCGGATGTTTGTGGTGTGGTGGATATCCGTATTCTTCCCTTAGCTACTCGGAAGTTCGGACATCCAATGTGATCAATTTGGTTGACCGTTCGTTAATTTGGAGACCGCCATGTCCCCTCATGGATATCGAAGTGAGGAAAAGGTGTATGCACTGACTATAGTGGCATTTCGTTCCGTAGCGAAGTCGCTTAGGCTATATTTTTCTACAATACTACTCAAGATGTCTTCTCTTTCTATCTTTGCGTTAAAATCTCCCATTACGATTTTAACATTGTACTTCGGTAGTCGCTCATAGATTTTGTCAAGGAGCTCGTAGCATCCGTAACATCGCATCCGAATAATCGCTGTTTCTGCTCACTATAACATGGTAACAGTTTTTCTGGATGCAAGTAATGTTTGCTTTGCAGCAGTTTAGGGATTCCGCTAGTTGTTCGCTTGAACCTCTCCTGTTTAATGTTCTCACAATCCAGGTGCAGATACAAACGTCGTTGTCCTTTTTCCTTTAGGGAGATAGTCAGGTGATTAATCCATCCAATTGAACAAAAAAAACTCTGTCTGTCTCAGATGTGGGACCATGTTCCAATTACGGATTTTTCATAGGTCTTGAGGGATTCGTAAATGGAATTGAGCTGTTCTTATGTGCAAAGGGGAATATTTAAAAAGAAGAATTAATTTAGTGGAATTTACAGCTATGCACACGGAATTTTGCATTTTGCATTTGAAATAAAACATAACATTCTTACTACCAAGGGGCTAGACGAATTTTGTAATTTTTGTCCCCAATAAAAAATTACCCCACAAATCTATATAATTACAAGGTTACGCAAAAGTAATCCTCCTATCAGAAAATGCTATAAGTTTTGCGATTGGCCCCTAATATCAGTTCTGTTTTGACATTTGTGTAGTAAACTAACAACAGCAAAAAGTTAATGTATATATTTTTTTAACTTTATCTAATAAAGAGAAAGGTATTGTTTTCGTGGAAATTTTCGACCTCGAGATTTTGATCGATTCTAACAGTACGATGATAGCGGAACCCAAAAAAAGGGTTTTGAATTACGTCCGTCGGCTCGTCGATTGTCGATCCGTCTGTCCGTACAGGTTTTTCCAGCCTTAAAGGCTTTACCGAACTTTTTTCTGCAAGCTTCGTATCCATAGTTTTTTTGGTCATTATTCTACGCCATATTTTTTGTTTGCTTTTAGCCATGTTATTACCGGTACCTGTCATAAAAAAAGTATACATAACCTCAATTTTCTCGAAAACGGCTTTAACGATTTTGATTAATCTTCATATATACTATGAGCATTTTAGTTCCAACGAAACTGCATACCCTGCATACGGATTTAAATTCTGTAAAATTTAATAAAAATAAATAATAATAATAGTACTATTACTGTTCGTAGTGATTCCACATAATAAAAAATAAAATAAATAAAAATTTTGAGTCTTGGCCAATAACGGAAAATCATAATTATTCACAAAGACACCGATTATTATTATTTATATTATTTTTAGCATCAACATTCGAAATGTCAATTACCTATTGTGTACTTTGGCCAAATTATGAATGTCGTCAAATTCTGTCAAGCTTGGGATTTGATCTAATGTCCAACTCGTTGTAAAAGAGAGAGTTTCAAACACCCACCACTCGTTTCTTTAATTTACGTAAAAATTTAATTATATTTAAATATATAGAAATATATAGTGATATTTCATATAATTCGTGGATTATTACTTTAAAGAATTTAACCAGAGACCCGTGGCTAAGTAGTTCAATCCGCTAACTACTGTATTACTGCGCTCAAACTATCAATGAAATGATGTGTTGAATAAATAAACAATGCCTTATTTAACTTTTTGAACAAGCTACTAACACAATTCAAATCGTTGTAAAGATTATAAGTTTACTATCGGAAGTATTGATTTTTTTTTTTTTTGGGAAATTCCCCAAAGATAAAATATTTTACACATTTGAATTTCAAATACAGAAATGGATGTTGTTATTGTTATTGCTTTCTATGTATCTTCAACCTTAAGTGATATCTATCACCACTGACACTTTTATCCACACGTTGAACGTGTTATGCACACAAAAAGTATGCTAATTTTGACACCGGTTTTACTCGAGACTTAGTACATCAATTTCAGGTAAATTTATTAAAATGGTTGAGTTTAGATGTTTTATCTTCATTGTGTTCATTTTCGAGATCAATTCAAGGTTGAATATGTGCACTGTGACTTTAAAAGATATATTGTCCTTTAGAGTTCCATTCGCAGATCAGCGGCCGCGAATAAACTTTTTTTTGCAGTCTTATGAAGACAATATTAAAATTGTTACTACCAATGTGTTATGGATCTTAATATCAGTGTAAATTAATTTTTTTTTCAAAAATATGTGACTTTTCTCTGCAAATTACCATACAACAAAATTGTTTGGACATATTTTAAAACTTAACTGCTTTAACAAAATTTATTGTTGGCTTAATATTAAATAACAGCAAAATTTCAAAGATTATAAAAAAAATATCTATTAAAAAAAATTGTATTTAAAGATGTTTCTTGAACTGTTTCATAAATTTCTATAAATATCACTTAATGTATCTATTTAAACAAAAAATTTAAATCCATTCCTCTTCTACATCTGTTTTTCTTTAATATTTACATTTTTGTTTTTTAAATGAAAGCTTGTGGTAGGAGTCAACTAAAACCCATCCCGTGAAAGCCGTCAGAAAACAAAAGACACAAGTACCTCAGGTGGCATACCAGGTTTACTGGAAAATCTACCTTCACCAGAAGTTGGCTCTACGAATTCTGTGGAGAACCAGTTATTGCATTTATATAACCCGTTAGTATAAGGGTAAACAGACAATCGCCATCTAGATCAGTTAATAAAACAAACAACAATAACAGTTCTGGAACCCCCGAAACAACTCAGCTAAATATCGATAACATCCAGCAAAAATGTACTAAGAAGTAACAGTTTTTTATGAAATTACTTGGCATATATTTACATTAGCGTGCACTCACTTTTTGCATTTTTTTTATGTTTACCGATTCGTCACTACGTGCTGATAATTCAAATGTTTTTAAAAATCGTCGCTCACATTTAGTTGAAAAGTTATTCAAAAAATGAGTTTGCATTTTTTTGGTTATAACTCCTTACAAATTGTGTATAGTTTTAATTTTAGTTTTAATAAAGCCTGACGACTTTATATACCCTGAGCGGAGCAACGAGGTTGCGTGAGCGTGGATTGTCCCCAGAAAGAGAGTTAAAATCCTTTTTTCCCGCGAAGAAGGCCACCCAGAATACCATTAACAAAAACAACTGCTGACTTAGGCGCCTGCCTAATGACATAACATACCCTGAGTGGAGCAATGAAGTTGCGTAAGCGTGGACTGTCCCCAGAAAGAGAGTTTAAAACCTTTGGGATATAAGTAATATTTAGTTTTTTATCTGGCAGTGCTCCACTGGAATGTGTTTCTATTTATTTATCACTCCGTTATGTGTGAACTGTCAAAAAATGTTTGATTTCTATGGGGAAATTAAGAATTTTTATTGTTTAATAAGTTTTAAAGTAATCGAGAGCGACAATTTTAAATTTTACCTAAATATTTTACATAGTTTAATGAGTGGATTAAAAAACTAGTGAAAAAAGTGAGTGCGCGCTAAAGTAAATATTTTCCAATTACTTTTTGACTTGCCCCTATAATTTATGCAAGCGCCACGTTTCTATCTTGGTTTGAGGTTTCTACGTACAATTCACTAAACTACAAAATACACAAATAATTATTTACATATAAAGGTTTTCTTTTATTTCGTGTAAAATTTTTAAAATGTCGATTAATACAATTTTTCGGGAAGATATCGATATATGAAACCTCGAGAAGGGGAACAGTACGCTTCGCATCGAACTCTCCAATATAAAGCGTGAATTCTAATGAATAAGATGTTTGTATATTAGTGTCGACAAAAAAACGTAAAAATGATTGAGCTTCAGCATAATCCGGAATGTCGTTCTAGGGAACCAAATAAGGAATACTCCATAAATAAGAATTAATTCCCACGAGTAACAGATCGAGCCTTCAAAAAACGACCGAGCAAAAAACGAAAACCAGGTTCATCACCTGAAGTCCAACGAACAGAGACAATTCAGAAAGAGTCACCAAAGAAAATGCCATGAAATAGAGAATGCTCGCAACTGCCAATAAAAGTTGTTGGAATCGCATATTACAATAGGCTGTATCGTTTACTTAAATAAACGTCTGAATCCAAATTTAAATGAAAAAAATCAATCAATGATGCGTGGAAAATTGTCCATGACCCTGATACTTACCACCTAATTCTTAATAAATTAAATAGCAAAACAAACAAGAGTTTCCACAACGCGTTATAGCCAGAGGGTTACACTCCTCATATCTCAAAGCACAATTAACGAGTTAAGAAACACCGCCTTTTAAATTATTGATTATCCAAAGGGGAGAAAAATCATAACGAGCAGGACTAGCAAACTTTAGCTGAACACTGTTTTCCCCTACTTATGCTTAGTTTCAAAAGGAAGGATTCTATAAAATGTTACCTCTGCGTAAAATCAGCCAGACAATCCGACAGTCCAAACGCAACCTTGGTAGTGTGTGTCGAATGCACGGGTTAACACCTGCCAGAAACTTATCACTTAAGCAAACAAACTTCTGATTCTTAATTCTTGAGATGATTGTGCAAAACTCCAGAGGCATAATCTTCCATAAATCGGTGCAAATACTAGCAAAATGATTATAGTGAACGCCCAACAAGCTGAGTGATACCCACTCAACTTTATTTGGCAGACGTTCCGCTCAGCGGTTGACATGTTTTGTGTAAATCACGGCTTAGCTCACCGACAGGTTTTTGCCTGACTTAATCAATCCGAAACGATTAATTGCGTGTCATAAATAAAAATATATCAAAATGAAACAAAACTAAAAAAGAAAAGGCAAAAACAGACCAAGACCGAAAATAAAGAACTGAAAAATACAGAAGTAAATTAAAAAACATATGAGAAGGCTACAGTCCGCTGTGCGGATCGTTTATTAACCAACCCATCATTTATGGCGATGAAATATAGAAAATGTCATGGTGATAACATATTGCTCAGACAGTTTATCAAAATCTTTTATGGTTCGACAAAAAACAATGATTTTCGCCTGGTTATGCTATGACGTAGTGTACACAAATGGTTTTTGTATGAAAACGCCTCCAAAAATTTGTTTTTACTTTTTTTACGCCCCAAAATGAACAGGGCAAAAAAACCTGGTATAGACGAAATATAAACATTAGGATTGTCGAGATATCTTGCTCAGACACTTCTTCAAAATCACTAAGGGCTGGGCCTAAAACTACGTTTTTATAAAAAAAAAATGGGGCGTTGCAGTGGGCGGGTTTTACGCTTATTCTGCTGGGAGCAACAACAAATACGTGTACCAAATTTCATTGTTCTACCTCAAAATTTAAGGCCAAAAAACTGGTGACGTACACAAGAAAATATTTTTAATGTCCATCAATTTGGCTTTATTGGAAGGATTATACCCTATCCCATACGGGTATATTATTTTTGATACATAGTTTGTAACGTAGGGAAATAATTGAGGTTAATATTCCTCAAAGTATATGGATCGACTCAGAATCGATAGCTGAGTCGATTTAGCCATGTCTGTCCGCCTGTCCGTCCGTCCGTCCGTACGTCACCAGTTTTTGTGCCGTAAATTTTGTGCTAGAATGATAAAATTCAGTACACGTTTTTGTTGTTCCTCCCAGCAGAACAAGTGTAAATTTTTTTTAAATCCGCCCACTGCCACGCCCCCTTTTCGAAAAAAACATAGTTTAAGGCCAAACCGATAGAGATATTGAAAAAACGTCTGAAAAACATATCTAGACAATCATAATGTTTATATTTTGTTCATACAAAGTTTTTTTTTGCCACGCCCACTTTTTGGGGGCGTTTTTTGTAAAAAAAAACATTTTTCAGAAAATTCGAGGTATTTCGAAAAAATGGAGATGCGAAATCATTGGTTCTGTTAATATAAACATTTCTTCCATATATCATTTTAAGCCACGCCTACTTTTTGGAGGCGTTTTCATACAAAAACCGTTTCTATACACTACCTCATAAGCGAAAAACTGTGTTTTTTTTGTCGAACCATAAATGATTTTGATAAACAGTAGGAACAATATGTTATGACATTGACATTTTCTATATTCCTTCGCCATACATCCGACATTTTGGGGATATTTGTCTTAAGGATTTGATGGGATAGGGTACAAAACGATCCACACAGTGGATTGTAGCCTTCTCATATGTTAATTTTATGCCATTAATGTTTTTCACTTTTTCGAGCCTTTGGGGGCGTATTCCGGCAATTACGCCATGAATGTTGGCGACTTCACATATCCCCAAAGAAAATAATCCAATGGTGTCAAATCACACGATCTTCGTGGCCAATTTACAGGGCCATTCCGCGAAATTATGCGCTCATCGAATGTTTCCTTTAATAAATCGATTGTGACGTGCGCTGTGTGGCATGTAGCGTCTTGTTGGAACCACATCTCATCAACATTCATGCTATCCAATTCGGGAACAATATAGTCGGTTATCATGGCTATATACCGGTCTCCATTAACGGTAATTGACTATCCAGCATCTCTCTGTCTCACTCTCCCATAGAGCACACCAAAGAGTCAGTTTTCGTGGATGTAATGGCGTCTCAAGGGTCTCATGTGGATTCTCTTCACTCCAAATGCGGAAATTTTGCTTGTTGACATAGCCATTCAACTAAAAATTAGCCTTATCACTGAACAAAATTTTCGATGAAAATCAGCATCGAGATCAATCTCACTTTCGGCCCATACACCAAAATCACGACGCATTGCATGGTCTTTCGAAATAAATTTGCACGATTTGCAAGCGTTGTTCATTTGTCAACCCGTTCATGATGAAATGGCAAACCGAACTGAGCATAAAGGACATTAGAGTTGCCCAACCTCTAAAAAACATATGAGAAGGCTTTAATACACTATTTGGATCGTTTTATCCTCAAAATGTCGGCTTTTTGGCGATGAAATATAGAAAATGTCATTGTTAGAACATATTGTTCAGACTGTTTTTCAAAATAATTTATGGTTCGACAAAAAACATGAAAACGCCTCCAGAAAGTGGGTGTGGGTGAAAATGATATATGGAAGTAATGTTTATATAATAGGGTGTTTATACCCTATCCCATAGAGGTATATTAGTTTTGATACATAGTTTGTAACATAGAGAAATAATTGAGCTAGGTATACCTCAAAGTATATGGATCGACTCAGAATATAAGCTGACTCAATTTCAGGATTTCCTACTACTACTACCAGTAATTGTCAAAAAGACTTGTTTTTATATGACACGTGGCAAGTTTACTTTAGTGTCTTGCTGAGATTTTACTTAAATTTTTTTTTATGAAGTAATTACGCACATCCTTTCTTTATAGCATTTTCTATTCACTTCCCGATTTGCCTTTTAAAATGTTTTAACGTTTTGTTGAAATTTTAACATGGCGTGACTCGCCGCCCTAAAAATTGCACTTTTTATCACACTTTCTGCAAAAATACATCGACGTCAAACACTCCGCAAATATCGCCTGTTTAAAAAACGAGTGGTGAGTGCACGACTGGGTCGTACGCAACTTTCTCTTACACAGCGAGTTAATTTTACGTTTTTATTAATTTTGCCAAAATACACAATTATAATTATTTAGCTTAGTGATAAAAAAAATATCGAAATGTGATTATACGAACGTTTATTCCGTAATTGAAAGTAATCGGTGTCCATGTAACTTTACCTTATCCAACAAAACAAGTCAGTACAGGGCTTATGGGGAAGCTTTTTTTCTAACAATGGTGCCTGTAGGTGGACTCAATGGCATATTACCACTGAAACTAAACGAAGCCACTGAACTTTGTTTACAATTGTTGTTGTAATTATTTTCAGACTTAACCGCAACCTCCCTATGACTTGATTGCCCGATATCCCTGGGCAAAATGATCATACCATCACCATTCGCCATTATTACTAGCTGTATGCATTGAAAAACTCATCAAAGCAGCATTCTCCAAAGTTAGCACATCGTTACTGATATTTCAGTGTTATTGTTACAGTTACATAGCTTTTGGGGCTTGAAGCTTTTGCGTTTTTCTCCTCTTTTTGAGAAACCGGTAAAATGTAGTCAAACCATTTTTTTTTCGACTTTGAATTTTAAAAGGAAATTTTATTCGCGTGCTATTTTAATGCATTGTAACAAAGCAGTGCAATAAGTGATCATATTATTGTTAGACTATGTGCTTTAAATTAATGAAATTTTATATTTTTACATTATACTTTACTGCATTTATTACGAATTATATTTTTTTTACTATATTTAAATGTTTTTTAAAACAAACTAAAAAGGGATTAGGCCTACTGGGGATACACTTAAAAAAACCAATTGGTGGTGAGGAAAAAGATAAATGAAATTTATATCCTTCAGCAATATTTATTTGTTTTTTTTTAAATGGGGAGATGGCAAGCCTAATCGAAATCATATATACCATGGCAACCCTATGAGAGCTTCTAAGAGGGACACATTTATGCATGTTATTGCAAACAGACTAAGGGGCTTATGTCCTATCTTCCCGCACTGACATTATTTCTGGGATAAACTATCATAATGATTTTCCGTTATTGGCCATAACTGAAAATTGCGTTTGGGGATAATTGGCCCAAAATGAATTATGGGGAACTCATGAAAACAGTAAAAGTAGTATACAAATTAAATTTCATTCAATTTGCAAAACAGTTTGCGAGAAATTGGAAATTTTCTTTATATGGCCTAAATGCAAAAATCCGTTATACGGATATTCTCAAAAAAAAAACAAAATGGGTATGCAGTTTTGTTGGAATTAATATGCATATAGTATATAAAAAGTTTAATTAAAATCGTAAGAGCAGTTTCTGAGAAAATTGAGGTTATGTATGATTTTTATATGGGAGCTACTAATAACATGGCTTAAATTATGGCCTAGAATTATGACCAAAAAAACTATGGATACGAAGTTTGAAGAAAATCGGTAAAGTCGCTTAGGCTGGAGAGACCTGTACGGACAGACAGACCGACGAACCGACGGACGGAATTCCAAAAACCACTTTTTTGGGTTCTGCCATCATCGTAATGTTACAATCAATCAAAATCTTGAGGCCGAAAATTTTCACGAAAACAATATCTTTCCCTTTATAAGAGAAAGTTAAAAACTCTATTTCCTTAGTGAACGAAAAATTATGCATGAAGCTGATTTCGCCCAGTGCTGCCAAAAATGTGCAACAGACTCTTATACTCTTTTTTTTCTTACGGTGCATTTCACATAATGTTACAGCCAAGTTTACTAGTAAAGAAAAGGAAGCGGCAAAATGAGTTTAGCAGTAAATGATGGTTAGACTCTGTGTATATTGTCAACAAGGAAAGAACACCCAACATCGACGAATCGGCAGATAAAACTTTGTGGTAAAACTTTACCTGCCTCGGCTATTCTATAAACTCTAACAACAACATCTCGGCAGAAACTAAACGAAGATTCAGTTAGCAGGACCGGGTTAGTTGGAGAGGCATTTCGGTTGAGGCCCAGGTTCATTCCGCACTGTAGCACCATTTAAATAAGTAATTAAAAGTTTCTTAGGATCTACAAAAAAAAAATTGCACTCGGACCAAAAATTTCCCCCACGAAAACCTGCAACAAAAGGTTCAGTAAAACCAAGGCCATCTAAAGATAAACCAATAGAAAAAGTCAAAGCACGTACAGACAAGCGATGTCTCGCCAGATATTTCTGGACGATGGAAGTAATATTGATAAACTCATTTTCGAAAAACTGAAAAAGCTTCATAATATAATGCATCACAATATGCTGTAGAATGAAGCCGGGCTTCGAAAGATTAAATGCTTTTCTGTTTTATGTTTAACAATAATTTGTTGAAACGCACTTTTAGTTCTAGAATTTTATTATTTACAAAACGGTTATGACTTTATTCTCGTTTAATAATTCGATAAATAATTCAAATACCAACGATTAAATTGGCGCACTATTACCACTTTCCAAAATTCTTAGATAATTCGCATAGTTAACACTAATCAAATCACGTTGAGGTCACAATTTAGACTAACTCGCTGGTTGTCGCTTCATCTCTATTTATGCACTGATCTAGAAAGGGATGACATATTCTCTGATGTTTTTGCAGTTTCTTGATTGGTCGAGAAGTAGTTTTAACAGATACCATTCAATCTGTCATTCATTCCAGTTGGCGTATCCAGTACCACTATTGGCCACTAAATGGTATGTTCGCACACTGCAATCTGAATTTATAACAATACCATGAAAAGATCGCTGTACTTAAAATTGTAACATATAATGTAACTGTTAGCTGTTTGCATAAAGTCGACGAACTAAAATTATTTCTACTCCACAGCAAGGTAAATGTGATTCCCTGAAATGGGAATCATGTTTAATATGTATAAGTGGATTCTGTACCTTTCAGCAATATCATTCATCTAAATGAGTTAGGGACGGATCATGCCTTTTAATAAAAGTTATCAAGATATATATATACAATGCAAATCACTAGAGTTTGTGTTAAACATGTATAAACCTCTCGGACCACTTTATTAGTAAAGTTTTTAGCCACGCCCAATACTTGGGGATATTAGTTTTAAAGATAGGATGATATGGAATAGGGTGTTAAAGCGATTCGCAGAGCGAATTGTAGCCTTCTCATATGTTTGTGTTTTTAATTTTGGAGTACATATCTAATTCTAAAACACACCGAAAACTATAAATTGTTTGGGAGCCAACAAACATGCAGCACATAGCACAGATTGATATCGTAATTTTGTATTGCGTGTATGTAGGCGCATTACCAATTAGGGTTGTTCGCATATTTTATGCTCTGATAAGAAATAGATTTCCACGCCACTCAGTGGAATTTTTGCGTAATACATCCATTTTTGACAGATGGCCTGAGGGTTAACATTGTTTGCTAACAATAAAATATATTGTCAACAAAATAGGTTTTTTATAAACAAATTGGATTATTTGCAAACAATTTTTTGACAAAAAGGATTATTTCAGTAAAATCTTGCATTCAAAAAAGTAAACAAAGCGCTAGCGAAAAAGCTGGTTGGTTTTACTCCGCTGGACTTGGTCCTGGATCAAATCATGAGTTTGGATACGTAATTCAAGCTTCTAAATTGCACGAGAAGCCACATGAGATCAAAATGAAAAATGTCGCTTTCGATGGTTGCCGTTGGTGCTGCGTTTGTTCATGAAGGGCTGGCATAGGACAGAAGTGCAAGCATTTAGCTGCGTGCCTTCTTTATGTATAAAAGTATGGGATTATAATCAATATTTTGTAATTTGGATAGATAATAAAAACTTTTTTTTATGATTAAGAACCCTGTATTGCACCCTGTCAGCACAGATGTAAAGAAGGCTTGGGGGAAGATTGAACGTGAGGTGGCATTCTCTTATGGTGCAGTACAAATAAAAAACATAAGATTAGCTGCATCAATAATGAAGTCGTTAGTGATGAAATGAAGGCATTATTTATTACTTATTATTTATGTGAAATTCACATTTACTTTTGCATATCAAGTAAAGTTTTACAGCTACACCTGAATCTGAATTGGCGAAAACGAAAATGTGCTACAGATCCTTGCCGTAAGCTGCTGTAGAAACAACGAAATAATTAGAAATGATTTTCACTCAAAGGGAGTATATTTCAAAATTTGTTCCTTTTATGGAACAGTATTACCAGTACTTAAGAACCGGTAAAACGGTCAGTACTTTTTTCAGTGCCCAAGTACCTACAGAAGTCAGTGAATGAGGCCATTTCAATATGTAAGCAAATTATTTCCCAAAATAATCCTGTATAGTTTTTGGAACGAAAAAACAGAAGCCTAGATGTTGTTGTGTTCTTGAACGATAACTGATAGCGTATTCATTGCATCCGATCCTTCAGTTTTTCAACATTCCAACAGGAATTAACTGAACCTTGGTCTAATAATTTTCTTTCTCTCGCTGAGTTCGGTAATTTTTTTTTTTTTAATTTTTTTTATCGTTTATTTAAATTTTTCTCACAAATTACACAAAATTCACAATTCGTTAGTTCAGAATATTAACCGCATTTTAATTTATGTCGGTGCAACATAAATTATTCTATGAAACAAGCAACTTACAAAAATGTATCGACACTTAAAATAGTTGAAGAAAAGTTTGAAATAGCTAACACAACTGTGATTATGTCATCTTAATAGGGAAAGTTAGAAAATTTAACTGGTTTGGATAACATTTTGAATGTTTTAACTCTCGCTATTCATCTTTAAACGTGAACCCTTACTGATGCTGTCAAACGATCATTTTCCATATCTTCTTTTTTTCCTCTCCGGTTGCATAAACTGAGGTCGAATCATTTGGACTCCTATCTGTTGAAGCTCATTGGCAATCATAAAAGCTTTATCAACCATTACAGCATCTCCTGGTTTTAATTTTGTTGCGAGGTCTATGAGGCTGAAAATTGCTTTATCAGACGTTTTCCCAGATGCAGTTATGCTAACAAAGTTGATGAGTCCTAATGTAAATACTCCTATTAAAAGTTTTACGGTGTTGGTTCCTTTGTTGGTTTCAACGCAACGCACCGACAATCCAAATCCAAAAATTCAAAAATATAAATGTTTTTTGCTTTTTGTTTTATAATCTGAACCTATAATCTTCAGTCAATAAACCATCAACTCATAGAGTGTAGTTATTCGTAGTAAGCTAATTAAATTGTTGCAACCCCTCTTTTATTGTTTCGATATAAAGTTTTTTTTAATCCACGTAAAAAAAAAACTTCATAATTCACGCTTTACCACATGTGTATTCAAAAAAAGCATCAATTCACTGTTTATACACCAAATTTTATTAATTTTCAATTTACTCATAAACTAGAAGACATAAAATCATCTAGTTTCAAGTTTTTAATGAAGAATTTAGTTGCTCTATACGAACTAAACAAAAATAAAATATAACGTTACAGTTTTGCAAAATTACTTTTTTTTATCTCTTTTTTTCTGAATTTTGAGTTTAAAACCAAAACCAAAATCACATAGATTTCTTTGCAAATTGGCTAATAGAGCAAAGAATTTGCTTTAAAAAAAGTAATATTAATTAATTCTTAGTATTTTTAACGTATTATTTATTTATAAAATGTCCGCTCCCGCCCAAACGGAGGGTGATAGAACTGATTATTTTAGAAGAAAAAGACTTGTAAGATCGCGAAAAAATCTTTTTCATTTGTATGGGGAGAAATAAACCGAACAACTGATAACAGAACTGTTGCAGATTCTATACATTGCGATAACCAAATCAAAACACCACAATCGAAATCAAGTAGAGTTGTTCAGGACAACGTCAGTGTTAAACTGTCAAATGACAAACTGACGTCATCTGTAGGTATGAAAACGAACTTGGACACAAACATTTGCACAGAATACCTTTTGTTTTTCTCATTGAAATTGCATTTATATCCACACTTTGCAATGCTACTGGTAATGAATTCCACTCCCTCTATATCAATTTTATGATTAGAGTGCATATCGTCGTGTGCATGGCAAAACCACACAACTGACATTTTTTTGAAAAAAACACTTTTTGATACCAGCGTAATCTACATGCATCTATTTTTAAGTAGTTTAATCAACTTTGAAATACCGCACAACTGCAGTCATACACTTTTTTGATTCGAAATATAACACATCTACATTTTCCCGCCAAAATGACTTGTCATAGTTTTCATTCCTAACTTTGTTTGTGCTTTGCTCATTTAAATATTATAACTTGTGTTTGTGTCATACGCATACCATACTTGTTGAATTTCAAATTTAAAGTAGCAAAATGGAAATGAATGATCTCTCATCGGAGGAGCTGGATATTGAATATATTCTGCTTGAGTTGGCTAATCAGGGAATTAAAACAGAGAGTATCAATAATCGACAAAATAAAATAAATAAAACGAGTAGTAATTCTGATACAGCAAATGTTCCAGTAACTGATTTAGATAAAAAATCTAACGAAAGAATTGAAGATTCTGATCAAAAAAAGTTTACATCTGAATAATTATGTCCCACCAGCCTCCGTTACAGAATTAGATATTGCAATGTCTAACGTTTCTGAAGAATCAGACAAAATGGTTTGTTTCAGTGTTTTTGGTAATTTTGCTTCAAATGTATACCATCTCTATACTCAATTTTAAGGAAGATAACGTTTCAGAAAATACCGCCAATATGTTTGGAGAATCAGCTTGTCAAGAAGTTCGGGAAATCGGAAAGGAAAGGGAAAAAGCCAAAATATTGAGGGAAGAAGGTGAATATTTTATTGGTTATCGAAAGCCAAATGGATCCACAAAATTTTTTCGAGATTCAATTAAAGTTGCGCGAAAACTTAGCCCACCTTGCCAAGCAACTGCTTGCAAAAAATCAAAGGTACGCAACTGTTCAGCATTTTCTGAAGCTGTTAGGCAATGTATTTTTGATAAGTTTTGGCAACATATGAACTGGGATCAACGAAAAATTTATGTTACGAATTTAATTAAACAAACAGAGCCGAAAAGAAGGACAACAGAAGATATTGTTAATGTGAGATCAAAAACTCTCCAATATCATTTGAAATCAGGGGATGAAGCTTTCCAAGTCTGTTAAATCATGTTCCTTAATACTTTGGGAATCAAATATGCTACGGTTCGGTATTGGATGGATAAACAGGAATTTGGAATTGTAGAGATAACTGAATTCTCCAAAGTCGTGGACAAACCATTTACAGCGCAAAAAGAGTATCTTTCCAATTTTTTTTAAATCTCTTCCGACTGTGCCTTCACATTATTGTCGAAAATCATCATCTAAGCAATACTTACAACCTCCAATTACTTCGATAAGCGAAGTTTTTAAGTTATACAAACAATAATGCCAGGCTGAGAATCAAAAAGAACTCTCAAAAAGATATTTCTATCAACAATTTAATAAGCAGAATATAGGTATCTTTAGCCCTACAAAGGATCAGTGTGATCTTTGCATCGCACATACGGAAGGAAATATGCTAGATGATGAGTTTCAGGTCCATACAAAAAATAAGAAAAAGTCTCGAATATCAAAGGATCTTGACAAAAAACTGGCTTTGGAAGGAAAAATAAACTTATTTTGTATGGATCTACAGGCAGTAAAATTGTGCCCAGCCATAAAAGCAAGTTCGTTGTATTTAAAAACGAAACCTGATGGTACATAACTACACAATTTATAACATGTCTTCAAGAGATGTGAAGTGCTATTGGTTTGATGAAACCGACGCAGATCTGTCATCTTCAACATTTGCTAGCTTGCTGGTTAAGTTCTTGACAGAAGTATTAGATAAATCAAAGCTTCCAATTATTTTGTACTCTGACGGTTGTACATATCAAAACAGAAATGTTGTGCTATCTAATGCTTTACTCCGATTAGCAATGAAATATGATACGCAGATTGAACAAAAGTTTCTAACAAAAGGACACACTCAAATGGAATGTGACAGTGTCCACAGCGTAATTGAGAACAAGGTGCACAACAAAGATATATTTCTACCATCACAATAAGTCACCCTTACAAGGGAAGCGAGATCAAATCCATTCCCTTACGAAGCTGAAAGCATTGACTTCAATTAAATATTAAATTATGCTGAAAAGTCAAATTTTATTTACAAAACCATAAGACCTGGCAGTCTTGCCGGCGATGAGGTGGTTACGAATTTAAAAGTCATTAAATACGACCCATCAGGCAAAACTTATTATAAGACTAATTACGAAAATGCGTTCGAAGAGCTTCCTCAAAGAAGAGATACAAATGCTTTGAAATATACTATAGATTATCCAATCTTACTCCAGCAAAAAAGGAAAATTCAGCTATCAAAATATAAACATTTGCAGGATCTAAAACCGGTAATTCCCAAAGACTGTCACAACTTTAATGACACTTTGCCACACTTTCCAAAATAAAAACAACATTTTTATTTATCTATTTGTAAATATTTATAGGGATAGGCCCTATAAAGTGCGATTTGAAATTATTTGGACTTAAAATGAAAACAGCTATTATCTGCTAAATTTTTTTTTTTATTTTTTACCTAATAGTTTTAGTTTAATAACCTTTAATATAGGATTAGAAAAACTTCCTTTCCTGAAGTACTAAAAATATAAATACCTACATATTACAATACCTATATCTATTTTTAACTTTTTTTTATTAAATTTAAATCCAAGTGAAATACCTGGTTTTAATTTTTGAAATACCACACATCTGCAAAAATATGCAAAAAAAATGTAATACGACACAACTGAATTATTTAGTTCCTACGGGTATTTGTTCAAAAATAATTTTAATAAAACTATTCCAAACAACAAAATATTATTGACGTGTTTTTTTTTTAGTAATTAACTCGAAGTTATTTCACAGTAAATGGTTTTAAGTCTCTCTTGAACAATTTGCAAAATGTCAATTGTGTGGTTTTTCCATGCACACGACGATATATTTTTAAGTTAATAATTTGTGTTGCACAGTAAACAACTTTTATTTTTATGTTTTTAATGCATTAACCCCAACCCCATAAATCAGCACTTCCGCCGTATAATTGTTTTCACATTGTTTTCCTTCAAGTGATTTTGAAGTTTTAATGAAAGAGACAATACAAGTGTGGGAGAGAAGTCTCATGAACCATATAAAATTCTCATTGTTGTGTTCCGGATTTGTGTTCTCATTTGTCAATCGAAAGTGTCAAGTAAAGTTAACTTCGTAAAACTGAAACTCTGACTCTATTTAATCCCGCACTGAAAAACTGCTTCTAGAGTTAACTCTGGATTACATTTATTTAGGGGTTAGTTAACTCTGGGTTAACTCACAGTTAACTCAGCACTGAAAATAAGGGCCTTAATGGTTGAACTTTTCCTTATGAATTTTACTGTTTCCTTTAACTAGCCCCTAATGTAGGCATCTTTTAAGTGTGGACAAACCTTAACAGCAAAAGCGAAACGAATGAAATGGAATGGATGGGACAGAGAAGAAAGAAGTCAATGCAGTCCATTTCCATTTTGCATACTCTATAATTCAGTCTCTCTCTCATTGTCGTTTGTCATTGTCGTCCTCGTCTGTGTCTGTTTTCTGGTAGTGAAAGTGTGTAGGTGTACTGTGTAGTGTAGTGCACCAACTCTCTGTTTGCTAAAGCAGTGTCGGAGGCGGTGGCATGCACACTAATGTGTGTATATCGGTTCACATTATTCCGATAATATAGTCTTGTTTTTGTTTGTTATGCTGTCCCTCTTTCGTTTGTAAGTTTGCGTTAGTAATGTAGTAAAGCACTAGACTAGCACTTTTTTCTGTTCTCGTTTAAAGTACATTCACATTGTATTCCCGCGTCTCGCCTTTATCGTTGTTATATTTACTAAATCTACCGCAAACGTGCCTAGGTAGTTAAACCCATTCGGATTACGAACTACTTGTAGCATTTTATTGTATCCACCCCAGGGTTAAGTGTTAATTATTTTTATAAGCAGTGACAATATTTACTTTTAAATTGTGAATCTATATCTATAGGTAAAGTAATTGTATTTCATTAAATAGAACGATATTAATTGACAAAAAGTGATTCATGGGTGCAGCTCTGTGGTTTTACGTCATTCATTAATACTAAATATAATGATAATACAATTCATGTGTAGTCGAAACACATGTTCCCTCATAGCGAGTGTTTGTTTATTTTAATAGTTTGACAGCGTTTTTTGAGGATACAGGGCAACAGTGTTTGTATTCAATGGCGAATATTGAATGGAAATTATCAAGTTATTATCTGCTCTCTAATCGAGAATAAGAAATGCAAATTTATTTTAAATTGAAAGATAAAATGCTTTTGTGTTTAATTTACGTATAACAATTATTTATTTATATACACTCATATTTATAGACCTACAAAACAGTTGTATGTATTGTATTTTGTTCATTTAGAAATTCAATCTCTCTTATATAAATTCGTACATCGACGTTTATATTTGCACACATTATAATTACCACTTAGTAAACACTCTTATCGCTTTCCTATAAAACCTCTCAGTCAAGTAAGCACTTGAGGCATTTAAGAAGGCTCCAGCTTTGATTTATGTCCATTTGTTTGCGGCGTACGATTGAGGAAGCTATGAAAGTCATAGGTGTCAACAGCTCATGTCTGTTCATTGTCGAAATTTGGTTCCAACTCTAAAAAAATCATGACTTCACCGATTTGCATCTCACCCTTTTTTTATACATGTTTTTGAAGTAGCAGTCGCAACTCCAACCGTATCCATCTACAAATTTTTTTTGGGGGCGCAGCAACATAATATGATTGTTTTTGCACTTAACTTCGCCATTTTGAGCTATAACGCCCCAGCTTTGTAGCGTAGTTAAAGCTTCTTGCGTAATTTGATATAATGTGAGATGCGAATTGTGAAAAAACGTATTATGTCTTATTGACTTCACCGATTTGCATCTCACCCTTTTTTAGTAGCAGTCGCAACTACAACCGTATCCATCTACAACATTTTTTTGGGGGCGCAGCAACATAATTTGATTGTTTTTGCACTTAACTTCGCCATTTTGAGCTATAACGCCCCAGCTTTGTAGCGTAGTTAAAGCTTCTTGCGTAACAGCTCCTTCTTTTGCATGAACAAGTTTATAGATTTTGATTTGATTCATGTTTTTTTAATTTATTATTCACTTTTTTAATTTTCAACTTAACCCAAAACGCACTTTTTAGTTTTGCAAGCTGCAATCGAATGGCATCGGAATTCCATTCGTACCTTGTAACGGTGTTTTGAGGGAAAAGTCCCGTTAAAATATATGACATCGTTACCATGTTTAAATTATTACCTTTATATGAAAAGGTATTATAATGCCATGTATCCCCCGAAGAATGTTTTTTTCCGACTGTATTGGGACAGTGAGGCTTTTGTATGTCGCCACATACGTTCGACATTGTTGGTGTGGGCACCAGTATCAGGATCTTTAAAGAGAACAGAGTGGTTCACCGTCAAATGTTGAAAGCCTTCATCTGTCAAGTAGTCGTAGCTCTGGAATATGATATTTAAATGGTTTTTCTTATTTGATATAAATAAATGCATTAATATACCTTCCAACAATCACTGATGATAGTGGTTCCAGGTTCAATCCACTCTTTTATAATTTTGAGCAGTGTTTCCTTGTCCCGTTTTTCAACAGGGACAAGGACACATTTACCCGAACCTCTTTCCACTCCACCGAAGATCCACTGTCCTTCAACGTGGTGCCCCCTATGGTACTTCCTTTTCCCAAACTTAGATTCATCTATCTCCACAATTTTTCCTATACCACCTGTTAATACATATATACTATTAGTAACTTTTTATTATACTTATAAAACATTCTTACCTATGGTACTATGGCATTTTATCATAGCATCGTATACCACTTCTCTGTGGAATGATGCCCAGTCTGTTGCAGTCTTTGGTGTTATTTCTATTTCGCTAATTATGAATGAACTCTTGATGTTTTTTGTCCACAAATGCGTAAACATTATAATTTGATATAATGTGAGATGCGAATTGTGAAAAAACGTATTATGTCTTATTGACTTCACCGATTTGCATCTCACCCTTTTTTAGTAGCAGTCGCAACTCCAACCGTATCCATCTACAAAATTTTTTTGGGGGCGCAGCAACATAATTTGATTGTTTTTGCACTTAACTTCGCCATTTTGAGCTATAACGCCCCAGCTTTGTAGCGTAGTTAAAGCTTCTTGCGTAACAGCTCCTTCTTTTGCATGAAAAAGTTTATAGATTTTGATTTGATTCGTGTTTTTTTAATTTTCAACTTAACTTAAAACGCACTTTTTAGTTTTGCAAGCTGCAATCGAATGGCATCGGAATTCCATTCGTACCTTGTAACGGTGTTTTGATGGAAAAGTCCCGTTAAAATATATGACATCGTTACCATGTTTAAATTATAACCTTTATATGAAAAGGTATTATAATGCCATGTATCCCCCGAAGAATGTTTTTTTCCGACTGTATTGCTACATTGAGGCTTTTGTATGTCGCCACATACTTTCGACATTGTTGGTGTGGGCACCAGTATCAGGATCTTTAAACTGAACAGAGTGGTTCACCGTCAAATGTTGAAAGCCTTCATCTGTCAAGCAGTCGTAGCTCTGGAATATGATATTTAAATGGTTTTTCTTATTTGATATAAATAAATGCATTAATATACCTTCCAACAATCACTGATGATAGTGGTTCCAGGTTCAATCCACTCTTTTATAATTTTGAGCAGTGTTTCCTTGTCCCGTTTTTCAACAGGGACAAGGAAACATTTACCCGAACCTCTTTCCACTCCACCGAAGATCCACTGTCCTTCAACGTGGTGCCCCCTATGGTATTTCCTTTTCCCAAACTTCGATTCATCTATCTCCACAATTTTTCCTATACCACCTGTTAATACATATATACTATTAGTAACTTTTTATTATACTTATAAAACATTCTTACCTATGGTACTATGGCATTTTATCAGAAGCATCGTATACCACTTCTCTGTGGAATGATGCCCAGTCTGTTGCAGTCTTTGGTGTTATTTCTATTTCGCTAATATTGAATGAACTCTTGATGTTTTTTGTCCACAAATGCGTAAACATTATAATTTGATATAATGTGAGATGCGAATTGTGAAAAAACGTATTATGTCTTATTGACTTCACCGATTTGCATCTCACCCTTTTTTTATACATGTTTTTGAAGTAGCAGTCGCAACTCCAACCGTATCCATCTACAAAATTTTTTTGGGGGCGCAGCAACATAATATGATTGTTGTTGCACTTAACTTCGCCATTTTAAGCTATAACGCCCCAGCTTTGTAGCGTAGTTAAAGCTTCTTGCGTAATTTGATATAATGTGAGATGCGAATTGTGAAAAAACGTATTATGTCTTATTGACTTCACCGATTTGCATCTCACCCTTTTTTAGTAGCAGTCGCAACTACAACCGTATCCATCTACAACATTTTTTTGGGGGCGCAGCAACATAATTTGATTGTTTTTGCACTTAACTTCGCCATTTTGAGCTATAACGCCCCAGCTTTGTAGCGTAGTTAAAGCTTCTTGCGTAACAGCTCCTTCTTTTGCATGAACAAGTTTATAGATTTTGATTTGATTCATGTTTTTTTAATTTATTATTCACTTTTTTAATTTTCAACTTAACCCAAAACCCACTTTTTAGTTTTGCAAGCTGCAATCGAATGGCATCGGAATTCCATTCGTACCTTGTAACGGTGTTTTGAGGGAAAAGTCCCGTTAAAATATATGACATCGTTACCATGTTTAAATTATTACCTTTATATGAAAAGGTATTATAATGCCATGTATCCCCCGAAGAATGTTTTTTTCCGACTGTATTGGGACAGTGAGGTTTTTGTATGTCGCCACATACGTTCGACATTGTTGGTGTGGGCACCAGTATCAGGATCTTTAAACTGAACAGAGTGGTTCACCGTCAAATGTTGAAAGCCTTCATCTGTCAAGCAGTCGTAGCTCTGGAATATGATATTTAAATGGTTTTTCTTATTTGATATAAATAAATGCATTAATATACCTTCCAACAATCACTGATGATAGTGGTTCCAGGTTCAATCCACTCTTTTATAATTTTGAGCAGTGTTTCCTTGTCCCGTTTTTCAACAGGGACTAGGACACATTTACCCGAACCTCTTTCCACTCCACCGAAGATCCACTGTCCTTCAACGTGGTGCCCCCTATGGTACTTCCTTTTCCCAAACTTAGATTCATCTATCTCCACAATTTTTCCTATACCACCTGTTAATACATATATACTATTAGTAACTTTTTATTATACTTATAAAACATTCTTACCCATGGTACTATGGCATTTTATCATAGCATCGTATACCACTTCTCTGTGGAATGATGCCCAGTCTGCTGCAGTCTTTGGTGTTATTTCTATTTCGCTAATTATGAATGAACTCTTGATGTTTTTTGTCCACAAATGCGTAAACATTATAATTTGATATAATGTGAGATGCAAATTGTGAAAAAACGTATTATGTCTTATTGACTTCACCGATTTGCATCTCACCCTTTTTTAGTAGCAGTCGCAACTCCAACCGTATCCATCTACAAAATTTTTTTGGGGGCGCAGCAACATAATTTGATTGTTTTTGCACTTAACTTCGCCATTTTGAGCTATAACGCCCCAGCTTTGTAGCGTAGTTAAAGCTTCTTGCGTAACAGCTCCTTCTTTTGCATGAAAAAGTTTATAGATTTTGATTTGATTCGTGTTTTTTTAATTTTCAACTTAACTTAAAACGCACTTTTTAGTTTTGCAAGCTGCAGTCGAATGGCATCGGAATTCCATTCGTACCTTGTAACGGTGTTTTGATGGAAAAGTCCCGTTAAAATATATGACATCGTTACCATGTTTAAATTATTACCTTTATATGAAAAGGTATTATAATGCCATGTATCCCCCGAAGAATGTTTTTTTCCGACTGTATTGGGACATTGAGGCTTTTGTATGTCGCCACATACTTTCGACATTGTTGGTGTGGGCACCAGTATCAGGATCTTTAAACTGAACAGAGTGGTTCACCGTCAAATGTTGAAAGCCTTCATCTGTCAAGCAGTCGTAGCTCTGGAATATGATATTTAAATGGTTTTTCTTATTTGATATAAATAAATGCATTAATATACCTTCCAACAATCACTGATGATAGTGGTTCCAGGTTCAATCCACTCTTTTATAATTTTGAGCAGTGTTTCCTTGTCCCGTTTTTCAACAGGGACAAGGAAACATTTACCCGAACCTCTTTCCACTCCACCGAAGATCCACTGTCCTTCAACGTGGTGCCCCCTATGGTACTTCCTTTTCCCAAACTTCGATTCATCTATCTCCACAATTTTTCCTATACCACCTGTTAATACATATATACTATTAGTAACTTTTTATTATACTTATAAAACATTCTTACCTATGGTACTATGGCATTTTATCATAAGCATCGTATACCACTTCTCTGTGGAATGATGCCCAGTCTGTTGCAGTCTTTGGTGTTATTTCTATTTCGCTAATAATGAATGAACTCTTTATGTTTTTTGTCCACAAATGCGTAAACATTATAATTTGATATAATGTGAGATGCGAATTGTGAAAAAACATATTATGTCTTATTGACTTCACCGATTTGCATCTCACCCTTTTTTTATACATGTTTTTGAAGTAGCAGTCGCAACTCCAACCGTATCCATCTACAACATTTTTTTGGGGGCGCAGCAACATAATTTGATTGTTTTTGCACTTAACTTCGCCATTTTGAGCTATAACGCCCCAGCTTTGTAGCGTAGTTAAAGCTTCTTGCGTAACAGCTCCTTTTTTCTTACATGAAAAAGTTTATAGATTTTGATTTGATTCGTGTTTTTTTAATTTTCAACTTAACTTAAAACGCACTTTTTAGTTTTGCAAGCTGCAATCGAATGGCATCGGAATTCCATTCGTACCTTGTAACGGTGTTTTGATGGAAAAGTCCCGTTAAAATATATGACATCGTTACCATGTTTAAATTATTACCTTTATATGAAAAGGTATTATAATGCCATGTATCCCCCGAAGAATGTTTTTTTCCGACTGTATTGGGACAGTGAGGCTTTTGTATGTCGCCACATACGTTCGACATTGTTGGTGTGGGCACCAGTATCAGGATCTTTAAAGTGAACAGAGTGGTTCACCGTCAAATGTTGAAAGCCTTCATCTGTCAAGCAGCCGTAGCTCTGGATATTTAAATGGTTTTTCTTATTTGATATAAATAAATGCATTAATATACCTTCCAACAATCACTGATGATAGTGGTTCCAGGTTCAATCCACTCTTTTATAATTTTGAGCAGTGTTTCCTTGTCCCGTTTTTCAACAGGGACAAGGACACATTTACCCGAACCTCTTTCCACTCCACCGGATCCACTGTCCTTCAACGTGGTGCCCCCTATGGTACTTCCTTTTCCCAAACTTCGATTCATCTATCTCCACAATTAGTAACTTTTTATTATACTTATAAAACATTCTTACCTCAAGCCTATCTTCGGACGTACGCTGAAATATAGAGATTCATACATATTTCTATTTTTGTATTATGTATTTCTATAGGGATTTTTGGAAATTTAATTGTTTAATAACTTTTTAACTAATTGAGAACGACAAAAAAAAATTGCTAAATTTTTAGCTTAATTTAGTGAGTGGAACAAAAAAAAAAGTGAAAAAAGTGATTGGAAGCTAAAGTAAAAATGTTTCTGTTTTTTTTTAATTTCCTTAAAATTTGGACAGAAACAGTTTTTCTAAACTTTATATGAACAAAATATAGATATTCAGTTTATCTAAATATCTTTTTCAGATAGTTTTTTTTTTTTAATTCTTAACTGTTTGACCAAAAAGAAGATTTTTCTAAATAAATGGGAGGATTTTCAAAATCTGAACAAAAAATCTTAAACGGACGACTTATTGGCACACAACTCATGGATGGAATGGAAATGTCAGCCCAATAGCTTCTTATAGGAATTATTGGAAAATTCCAATTAAATTCGGTGGCAAATTTTCGTATCAACTAAGTGCTATACATTTCGAAAGCTAACGCATATTTGTATGGGAAATCATCAAGTGAATAATTCAAAACAGGAAAAAATAATAAATAGTAATAATAATTCAGTGGATTAAAGCTGAATTCAATTGACGATTGTACAAACAATATATAAATACAAAGTCTTAAGTTTTTTTTTGTCACGAGGAGTCGCATTTGAACTTTTCCATCGTCAATTGGAATTATTGGAAAATTGTGTTAGGGCCCAGTTATAGTTATCATTGAACGACTTCATTGGAACACAAAACATGATGGAATTGGAATTTTACATCCATAGATTCTTATAGGAATCACTGGAAAATTGCGTTTCATTTCGGTGGAATGGCAATCATTACTTCACTAAGGGCCCAGCTAAAGAATCGCTAGCTGAGTCAATTTAGCCATGCCTGTCCGTCTAACTGTCCATACATCACCAGTTTTTTTTTGCCTTTGAGCTAGAATGATGAAATTTTGTACATGAATTCTTGGTACAGAACAAGTGTAATAAGTTTTAAAATCCGAAAATTGCGACGCGCAATTTTTTAGAAATACGTATTATCTGTCCAAAGCGTAAAGAATTAAAAAAAATTGTCTAAGTAAGATATTTAGATAATCTTAATATCTATATTTTATCTGCATAAAGTTATTTTTACCACGCCTTTTATTGAGTTTATATGACATATCTGTTTTCATTAAAATTTAAAAAAAAAATAAAAAAAACATTCGGTGAAAAACGTCGATAACATTAATATGAACTTTTCGTCCATAGATCATTTAAACCCACTCCCATTTTCGATGGCGGGGTCACATGAAAACTATCCCCCCCATTAGTATTTATACAGCCTGTATTCAAGTTTGCACATATTCCTATAAAATATTTCTCCACGATAATATTTATACAAAATTTGTTTCAAATAAAGTACAAAAACATATGAGAAGGCTACAATCCGCTGTGTTGATCATTTAATACCCTATCCCATCCCATCCTTAAAATAGATATCAACAAAATATCGCCTTTTTGGCGATGAAATATAGAAAATATTATTTTCACATTTTGTTCAGGCAGTTTATTAAAATCTTTTGTATGAAAACGCCTTCAAAAAGTGGGCGTGGGGTTAAATGATATATCGAAGATATGGTTATATTGTCATAACTAATGATTTTGCATAGAATTGTTTAAAGTTTTTTTTACTGAAATGCCTCCAAAAAAGTGGGCGTGTCAAAAAACTTTGTATGAACAAAATATAGACATTAGGATACAAATACGTGTACAAATACATTCTAGCTCAAAATGAAGGCCCAAAAACTGGTGACGGACGGACAGACATGGCTGAATCGACTCAGCTATCGATTATGAGTCGATCCATATAAATAATAATAATAATAACTATGTTACAAACTATGGGATAGGGTATCAAAAGGGGAAATCTATTGCAATTGGCTGATCGCCAGCTCGGCAGAGCTACCAAGGAATAATTTTTATGGTTGCGAATTTGATGACGATAACTTTGTCTTCAACACATTAATAACATTTTATTGACTTATGTTGACTCAATAACAACGTTAACAATGTGGATATTTTTTAATTTTGACTGATAAGGTCGGTTAAGTACTGAACCGAATTACCTAGGTCATCGACATCTTACGTCCATAATGTTTTTTATGACACTTTCTTGACACTTTATTCGGATACTCTTAAATATATACAGTGTTTCTTTTATTAATCCCGGCATAAATGGCATACAAATATTTTATACAGATTTACTTACTCATAACCCAGTCCACATTCTAAATGGGGAGTTATTAACGAGAGTGTAAACAAATTGGCAGATGCGAAAAATATTGGTTCAAATATTTATAAGCGCTTCAGCGGAAAATGGCCAATATTGTGCGGAATATACACGAAATTCGATGCATAAAGTTATTCGCTCATAATCAATGGTTGTTTAATAATAATTACATGTTAACCAATGTGTTTATGCTAAATCACCGCTGGTCACTGTTCAAATAGAGGTGTTGAAGAGCTGATAGTTATTTTTTGGTTGGCAAAATGGTTAAGACAAAAGTCAAGTAACATTTCGACCAATAAACGTAAGGTGATTTGTTTCCTGGATTTAAAAATCTGTTGCATAATTTTTGGCGTTTCAAATATTTATGCACAAATAGTTCACAATTGCGCTCAATCGTTTTCTTATTTAAGCTTTACTTAAAATATGAGCTTAGTTCCACGTACCTTTTCATTGAGTAATAGGATGAAACACAATTCCTCTCCTATTGGTCAAACGTGGCGGTTTATGAGTGATTGATTGCGTCCGAATTAAGAGTTTTGCTCAATGCAGATGTATCCTTGCCAATCCCACCGAACATACAGCAAAACCATTCTAGACGTCAATCATCATGGCCTGGTCACCGACTACACCGTCTAATTGCGGTTCGACCACGACCTGTTTTCGCTTAAGGATGTCATAAGTGATCCACTTTTCTTCACCCTGCACCACTCAACATCACTATACTCTGTCCAAGAATAAATGTCAGTACAGGGAAGATAGGACATTTGCCTCTTTGTCTGGTTGCAGTAACATGTATAAATGTGTCCCTCTTTAAAGCCCTCGTAGGGTTGCCATGGTGTATATTATGAATCACCACAAAGGGAGAGAGTATTTCGCTTAGGGTTGCCATCTGCCCATTTTAGTTTGTTTTAAGAAAAAAACATTTTTTTCCGAAAACAGAAATAAGAACTAAAAAAAATATGTATAATCATTTATTCATGACAAATATAGTAAACAAAAATATAATTCATAATAAATATAGTAAAGTATAATGTTAAAACATAAAATTTCATTAATTCAAAGTAAAAATAACTTCATTCATTTATAATATTAAAATCTATTAGTCTGATGAAAAGTTAGTGCTGCTACTATCGTCATTTATATTTATTACCAATCTTTCGACTGCTTCCTCCGCGAAAACGTCCATATCCCACATCGTTGGCTCAACAACCTGTTCAACGTGTTGCACACATCGGTGCCATTTCTCACTGTCAACTCTTACAAGTGCTGTTGTTAATAATAATTTAATTTCTGTCATTTTAAATGACTTGTTTTGGCTTGCTACAAATCCTTTCACTTGAGCCCAAACCAATTCTATTGGATTTAGATTGCAGTGATAAGGCGGCAAGCGAAGCACTTTATGTCCTGCAGCTTGAGCCATTTCATCCACGACATAGGTTTCATACAAAATGGTGGGAAATGGAACGATTTATCGCACATCCATGGTTAGGTAACTCTTCGGTAACCGCAGATTCTTAATCGTAGGTTAAATCAAAACTGCGGTAACCTAAACGTCAATTTAACCAGCAGTGAATAAACCGGGCCATAGTCCAACAATAATATGATCACTTATTGTACTGCATTGTTGCATATATAGCGCGCGAATAAAATTTCCTTTTAAAATACAAAGTCGAATAAAATGGTTTGACTACATTTTAGCGGTTTCTCGAAAAGAGGAGAAAAAATCGCAAATGATAACACCACGTCACCACCACACAAATTATTACTCACAAATTCATTTTTGTGCTCTCAAAAGCTTCAAATCCCAAAAGTTCTGTAACAATAACACTGAAAAATCAGTATCGATGTGCTAACATTTGAGAATGGTAACACTGCTTTGATGAGCGCACAGTGCACACCACACGCGTCACGCACACAGCCAGTACTCAGCTCTCAGCAGTCAGCAGTATAATGGCGAATCGCGAATGGTGATTGTATGATCAGTCTGCCCAATGCTGTCGGACAAACAAGTCATAGGATTGCTGCGGTTAAATCTGGTTTGTAATTACAACAACAATTGTACACAAAGTTCAGTGGCTTCGTTTGTGTTTCAGTGGTAATATATCACTGAGTCCACTTACAGGCACCATTGTTAGAAAAAAAGCTTCCCCATAAGACCTGTACTGACATTTTTTCTTGGACAGACTATAGTAACGATCCGCTCGTGAAACGGGATGATTTTGTTAGAATTCGGACGATTTCATTTTTTATTTGCGTATGACACTCATTCATCGAGGTTGGAACAAGTGATTCCAAATAAATTTTTGTTGAATGTAATAGATCTCTAAAATCGAAACACATGACAGTCAGACTCGACTATTTACATGATTTTGTCGACATTTGGACAAAACTTTCAGATAATTACTAAGCCACCTCTTGGAAAAAGAATGGATTTCTTTTTGAAATAATTCTACTTCATTTTAATTACTGTCTTCCTTCTTTCAATATGGTGGGACATAGGAAGTACGAACAATTTAAACTAGATTACCATTTTTGCAAACAAAAAAAACAGCAATAAAAGTAACAGCATCAACATACAAATATTTACAGACATAGTATGTATATTCTATGCCTTAGAGCCCTATTATAGCTATCAAATATCAATCATTTGATACTCGATAACATCTATCAATTCATCAACAATTTGGTATTATAGCTATCAATTGATAATTTTTTCACCATTGTGAATACTTTTCGAAATATAACTGTGAATTGGTTCTGTTTTGACGTTTGCTGTTGCTAATTTTCATTTTGTTTTTGGATTATGGCTGAGGAGGACAAACGACATTGGTGGAAAATGTAAATTGTTTTATTAAGTCAAATTTGTTTGCTTTCTTTCTTAACAATATTTTCTTCCTTGAGCAAAGAATTTTAAAGCTGCAGCAAGTTTAAGTATATTTGGGAGGGATTGCTGGCCTTTGATCGGTTTCAGCTTATCCTCTATATCGGTCAATACTTCTAAGAAGGCTTGTTTGGAAAGTCGAAAGTTTTGAATGAATCTGCAACCGAACATCATTAACAGTTGAAATAAAATGTTTTAAAATAACTTACACATTTTCTTGCAAATCCATTGGATTGGAAGAATCTCGTAATGCTCGGCGTATTTTGACTTGCTCTTTTCTGCTTTGTTCATCACTTTTGTCTTCAAAAAACAATTCCACCGAAGACATTTTTCTTTAAAGCTTTTTTTGGTTATAAATAACCCGGAAATAATTTTTAAAAATATAAACACTGCACAATTGATACTATTCAACGAAGAATCCATGACTGATAGTAAATTTGATAGATATCAAATGTTGATAGTTGATAACCATAATACCAATAAATTAATTTCGTTGATAGCTATCAAATAATATCAAATATCGTGTTGATATTTGATAGCTATAATAGGGCCCTTAGAGTGGCTAAATATTTAACAGCGCCTTGTCTTACTGTTCTTATTTTCGATCTTAAAGCTAAGCATAATTATAATTCGCTATATTTAAGTGAACGTATATAACCCACGTACAGCATGTTATTTCCGACTGCAGAGATGTGAAAAAAGTATTACACAAAACCCACAAAACTATTGTTCTTCTATATCACCAAAAGCTCCGCTTAAACTTTTATATCTGCCCAACGCATCAACTCTCCAAGCAGATGGAAAACTACATATGTCCAGCCTGCGAATCATCTTCGCCCATTCAGTTCAATCCAGTAAACGCTGCAGCTGATAAATCGTCAAAATGACCGACTGTATTAGGTCCACAAGTGGATTGAGGACCTATCTCACCGAACAGTGAAATAAATCAATCCACCATGGTGGAGAAATCAAGACTATCGCGCTTGATTTTTGACGCAGTTTGGCATCAAACCCTTTGGTCGAAAATCGTGCATTTGCAATAGATTCAAAGGAACACTATGGATTAAAAATGTATTATGGAATCAAGTTGTTTTGGGCGTTTTCAAGTCAAATAAAAACCGTCTTTGCCTTAACTCCGACTCTTTCTCATTTTTATACTAATATTAGTTGCGTCACGATAATCGAACTCAAGATTTTGATCAAAACTAGAACTACAAGTTAAAATGATGGACAAGTCCGAAAAAGTGAGTTCGGAAATTCTGTCGGTTTCTGCATCCATCTGGAGGCTTAATTGGTAGGCAGATTTACTTCAATACGAAGTTCTTGGATCAATCCATAATGAGAGTTTGAAATTGGCCTTATTGGGCGAAAAATAATGATACCTACTTGGTAATGGTTTTGGTAAAGCCAAGATTTCTCAGAAACGACTTAACAACTTTGATTGAACTTTGTATTAATATTAATACGGAACCGTAGAGTAACTTACCTTAACTGGTCCTTGTAAATATATGGCTCCTGGATAAAGGCTACATCTAGGTGATCTGTATTAAATCGATGGCTTAATACCGCATAAGCGGCCTTAGCATGCTGTAAATAGATCTTGATGCACTTTAAACCCACAGTAGGACAATTTTTTGGGTCTGTTGGCAGGTTTGCCAACATATTCCGCTGCCCTAGTATTCTGGCTGGCTTCTGAGATCTTTGATTTTGAGGACAAGTCTTCTGACGTCATTAATCTCTGCTCTGCCTAATCGTTTACCACTGGTTTGCTAGTTTCAGAACTGATTGGATCAGTTATCTGATGATTCACTCGGTGCTTAGTAGCTGCAATGTTAGTTTTTTGGATGAGCTGACGCTCTGTATTTCAGTCTTGGCCTCAGGTTTTTTTATTCTGTGCTGGTCTCGTTGATTCTTTTATTCTTATTAAAATTTGTGAGAAGTTGAGTTTGAGACCTCATCTACTACAAAGACCATGGTCTCACATTCGCTCTTCTCCTTTGTGACCCTGAGGACTCGCCAGTTCTTTGTGGATATCCCTTCTATTTGTTTGGCAAAGAAGATGTCCTTGGTAAGGTTGTCAGTATCCGGAATGAAGGCAACGCAGGTATGTAACTTTTTAACTTCGTTTCCCTGAGATATACGCAGGTTAGCATCTTTCCATGGATTGATATTTCCTACCGTCGACATGAGTCAGTTTTTGGTTTCTGTGTCGTGGCAGGTTATCTACAGACATGCATCTCTAGCTGAGGTGGGAACAAATCGTAGGATAGGACTTTTTTGTCGGTTTTGTCCATCTCGAATAGACTCTTTCTCACTAGCTTTATTTGTTGGTATATGAGAGCCTGCTCCGGGTGCATGGAGTGCAAGATAGCGACCTTGCATTGAGCCATAGTGTCCCTGTAGGATAGTCCTGATGTGCTAGGTCTCTCCCGTGACTTCTCTGTACCGGGCTAAATTGGTTTTATATCTCCACTTGGGCTATGAGTAGCATCTGTCTGTGTGTCTGTGTGGGGCCTATGTTTTTTTCCTAATTTCCAATATAGGAGAGTTGTCTGTGGAACGGCAGCGTTTGCTACTGCTGGGTCCACTACCTTTTCTCTCTGCGCGAGAACAAGCGCATATCTGGCTCTTTCTATATCGCCTCTTTGAGTGCTGCTACCTCGATACAGTGTATATTTAGGTCCCGAGTATCTGTCCTGTCCGAGATTTCGGACGGGGGCCGTAAAGCATTCGATGGAGATGAGAAGACAACTTCATCTGTCCCCATTTGCGATGCTGGAGATCAGAGTAAAGATTTTTATTCTGACTCCGTTATCATGTTCCTGTTGTTGTTGTTGTTTTTGTTTCGTTTTTTTGTTTTTATTTGTTATTTTGCTCATGTAGATCCCACGGGTAAGCCGAGAAAGACCATGCAGGTGTTAGTTTGGTTACTATAAGAGGTCGCCCTGTATCTTGTAGGGACATTCCGTTTTCGATGCATTAATTTCAGTTCCCTGCATCATTCAGTCCTCGGCACGTATTCCAAACACCTTGGCTCTTGGTCCGCGACAAAAAACTGTCCATAATAATTAAAATGAATAAAAATAGAGAAATTGTTAACGAAGATGTCAATACCTACGAGTTATAATTATGTTCTTATCTTTATTCTTTTATTGTATTACCGTGAATGCCTTCGATGTGCAGTATTGTTATATTAAGAGACTGATTAACACGTGTATTATTAGTTTGACAATATTTGTTGATAACGAGAAAGTGATACCTATCTATACATAACCTTTATTTACCCCATTTATTATGCAATAATAAAGTCTATACTAATAGAATAATTAAAGCGAATACACGTAATCGTTTTTAGAGTAGACAATAATGATAAAAATAGTAATAGAAAATCTCATATGGCAAATTTGATTAGTATATGTTAGTGGGATTCAACTTCACACATTTAAAACCAACTGAACTGAAAGAATTGAAATAGAAAACACTGATGCCATACAGAAAATGAGATAGTTACCAGAATAGAATAGTACAACACGTTGTTTTTTTTACGAGTCTTAGCGAACGTGTTACAAAGGTGATATAATATCTAAAAGGAAATTAATTAAAAAAAATAGCCATATCGATTAATTTTGGTTAATTCAAATGGTGGCATTGACTAGCTTCCCAGAAAGCCATCCTGTAAACGTTATTGTTCAATGGTTCCAGCCTCTATATATTGTTCTTAAGTGGCTAAATCGTCAATGGATTGTTCACATGACACCCCACCAAAAAATCCATTAGCGTCTAACCGTAGCTTCAAAACAATTTTAAAATCTAAAAGGACATAGCCCATGATCCATCTCCAAAATTTGTCACTAAGTACACTGACTACTGAGTGACTTTCAATTTCCGAGTATAATTGATTGAGAATTTTCTTAATTTTAACTGAATCGCTCATTGGCTCATTGGCTATGTAACATTAAAAAAGTAATCGTGACAGTGGGCGGATTTCGAAAATGTTTACCCTTTTACACAGGGGCATATAAACCAAATTTGAATACTCTAACTCAAAAATGTATGCCCAAAAATCGGTGACACATAGACGGAGGAACAGACAGACAAACATGGTTAGATCAACTCAACTGGCGATTTTGAGCAGATCCATATACTTTGAGGTATATTTACCCAAATTATTTCTCTATTTTACAAACTTATATATCTACTCCTAAAAGATAGGAAATTTAGAGCGGAGTTTTCAAATCATGCTCTGTGGAGACTATTTTAAAACTGCTTAGGGACAAGTATTTGTACAAATGTTCACATGGCGTGCACTGGATATATTGTCATCTTTATATATTAAGCCATATTTCATAACTCATTAGATGGAGTCTTTACATTTATGTACCCCTTAAAATGCCTCTAAACGTAAATACCTTGCCCATAAAACCTACACAACGTTGAATAGAGGCTGCAACTTTCACTCTCTGTCCGACGAAGCATATCAAGTGTAAACATTTTCAATATTCGTCTATGGGCACTCGCAATTTCCAGTAAAATTTTGTTATTAGACAAACGGTATAGATTTTTGAAAAAGTTTAGACAATCTTAATATTTAGATAGATAGATAGTTTATTTTGTATATAATTTTACATTAGGTTTGTTACCGCACATTTTACACAGAGATTTTGTAACAAGTGCTTTTCTTCTGAAATATTGTATATTAGATTATTAGATAACTATGAGAGACAAATATAAGATTGTTTTTTTTGAGAAAAATACAAACAAAAACTACAAATATAAAGAAAAAAAATTAATGAAGAAATATAAAGGTAAAAAAAAGTTAAAAATTCAAGTAAAAATATGTTATGATTAGCAATATTAAATAAATAAAATGAATTAATTAACTGAAAAATAAATAAATAACAAAAAAATAAATGAATAAGTAAATAAATAAATGAATAAATAAATAAATACCTACATAACTAAATAAATAAATAAACAACTTCAATAGTATTTAATAAATAATAATAATAAATAACAATGTAATAAATAACAATTAACATAAAAGAAAAAACAGTTAAATAAATAACAATTAGATAAATAACAATAAAATAAATAACAATTAAATAAATAACAATTAAGTAAATAACAAATAAATAAATAACAATTAAATAAATAACAATTTAATAAATTACAATTAAAACAAATGCCAATTAAATAAATTAAGTAAGTTAAACAATAACAACAATAGAAAAAATAAATAGAAAATTGTATAAAGGACAGATAAAAAAAATGTAAATCTAATTCTTTATTAATTTGTGTTCAAAGCATTTATTAAAGGATTGTCAGCAAAAGCGCAACGTTCAAAAAAAGTGCTATTGAGTTTAGTTATTCTATTGAATATCAAATCAACATTTGCTTTATTATGTAGATCTCTAGTTGAGTGGTACCAAGGTAAATTTAACATTAATTTCAAAATTTTATTTTGCGATATTTGCAGTTTTTTTATATGACACATTGCACAGTCTCCCCATACTTGGCACCCATAAAGTAAAATCGCTTGAAAAATGACCTTAAAAATTAGTATATTATTTTCTTTTGAAAGCATCGAATTTTTATTGATGAATGGATAAAGAATTCTAGTAGCGATTGATATTTTCTTTAAAGTTCTTGTAACATGATCATTAAAGGTCAGTTTTGAGTCCAAGTATAAACCTTAATATCTAACTTAATGCTCCCATTGAATGTATATTCCATTTAACTGAATTGGGTTATAAGGTAGGAAACAAGCTTTTCTTTTTCGCGTGAAAAAAATGGCTTGAATTTTACGCTCGTTCAGTTTTACTTTCCATTTTTTGTAATATTTATCAATTATTTTCATCGCATTATTTAAATTAC
The DNA here is from genome assembly GCA_949824845.1 of Rhingia rostrata. NCBI lineage: Eukaryota > Metazoa > Arthropoda > Insecta > Diptera > Syrphidae > Rhingia > Rhingia rostrata. Next base: position 75,905,278 of record OX463755.1, read on the forward strand.
TCTCAATTGAAAGAGAAAACTCATGAGATGAAAATATGGCAGTATCATCTGCGAATATTGCAAAATTACAATTAGGTAATTTTGGAAAATCGGATGTAAAAATATTATACAACACTGGGCCAAGAACAGAACCTTGCGGAACACCAGAATAAAACGATACTAAATTAGATACACCACTGTTAACATGAACTTTAAAACATCAAAAAGATAAGAAACTTAGGACTATTTTACAGATATACGAAGGAAAATTGAAACGTATCATCTTGTATATAAGACCAGCATGCCAGACAGTATCAAAAGCGTTTTCTATATCAAGTAAGATCATACCAGTCGATCTTCTAACTGTACGATTTTCCTTAATATAGTTACAAAGTACTGTGATATCTCCTAAATACAAATTGCTCTATTGGATAAATGTTATAATCACATATAAATTTTGTCAATTTCTCCTTTAGTATTTTTTCGTAAATTTTACTTAGGTTACTAAGTAAACTGATAGGCCTATACATAACTCTCAGGATTATCGCTGGGCTTACCAACTTTTATAATTGACACAACCTTTGCTAGTTTCCATCCACCAGGGAAATATTCTATTTTCAGACAAGCATTAATCAGGAATGCTATATGCCTGATTCCAGCTTTTGGCAAATACTCAAGATATATATTTTTTATTTGATCGAGACCTCCAGCTTTTCGTGGTCGTAAGGAATTGATATAAAATTCGATGTCTTCTTCTGTAACGTAAGTAACAGAAGAGAAAGATATTATTTTTGTGAAAATGTTCGACCCCTAGATTTTGTTTCATTCTAACTATTTTTTAAAGTTGGCGTTGCAGTCGGCCAATTAACATTTTTTGTACACTTGATGAATGGGCAGGGGCCGAACAAAGACCAGATGTACCAAATTTCACTAATCTACATAGCTCTAAATCCAAGGCCTAAAAAATCGCTGACAGACAGACGGACATATAAACCGACAGGCGCGCATGACCCTATGGGATATAGTATAAAAATAATTTTTGGCTTATTGCCAATTACTAAATAGTGGAAATTCAATTTTGCATTTTCGCCTTCAACATTATTTTCTTATGGTAATCCTGTATAAATAGAAAGTTCTCTCAATTGCAAAGCACTCTACATGTTCGTTTTTTCAAAGCTTTTTCCCTCGTCAATTCAGAACAAATGTGAATTACTATGCGCCCCTGTTTCAAATCCCGAAAGTGACAACACCTTAGATTTTTTCATCGGCCAACTCTTACGAATGTCTGACAAAAATTTAAGTGTATTTAACTAGCATAAGAAAAAAATTTAAATTTGTCGTTCGGGATAAATATAACTTCTCACACACAAATAAGGGTTTGATGCCCTGTGTAAACCGAAAGTAATACAACGAAGACCGAAACTCGTTACCAAACTGAACGAATTGGAGCCTCTTCTTCAAGCACTTCGAATACATCTGCAGAGCAAGACGCACGGCCTGCAAACCTATGAGTGCGAGCCTCTTCTTTGAGAACTGCTGCAACACCCAAACAGCAAAATACACCGATCACTGAGATAAGCTGAATGCTGATAGCAGAATCAATCTAGAACGAGAACCGATGTCAAGAAACTGGCGTTCAATTACGATAAAGACTACGGCTAAGAATGCATTGCAATGTGGTCATTGGTCCAATGCTCCAATCAGTGTCATCTTTTCATCGCTGACTGAGCCACCAGAACTGCGCCTTTTGGAGCGAGGAATATTGTGAAATGTAATAAAAACAATTAACTTAGCCATCTATTTTTTTATTATTTTTTTTTTTGGAAAATTTACTCATATATTCTAGATTACATACAGATCACCTATTTTTATATATAAGATCAAAACACCGGAAGTACAATCAAGCATCCAAGTCTCTGTAGATATATTTAGTGTTTCAACAGTTCACTTTATTGGTTTCCTCAATATTTGTACAGAGATTTACTGATGTATATCTATAATTAATTTAATCAGTTGTCAACCAGGTTAATTAGCTTTCATAGTTGCTCAATGTACCAGGTAAATTCCCTTTCGCTTTATTACTTACCATATTCGCACTTCGGTAACCTGATAAGATTATTTCTTGATTGCACCTAGTACAGAGAACCTTGTCTATATTGGTTGATTTATATTATTTACGTTACCTTTTTACCAAATCTCCAAATCATCTGATATCACCCTTCTTGTTCTGTTTGCAGGGACCTGAACGCTGATTAGCCGCCTTATGCAGTTAGAGTCGTGTCGAGACACTCTTATTGCCATTCCAGCAGTTTTAATTGATACGGAGTGTGGATTAGTTGCAGCTATACGGAAAATTGAAAGCAGTTAATTTTTTGTAAACCTACTTGAATTAAAATATTCAACGAGACTGTAGAGAATGGAAAATGTTAAAATTGCTGTTCGGTGATGATTTCAATTTGTGATACCACGTGTTTGACTTATGCCTGAAACTGTGATAAATATATTGTAACATAGTCGGTGATTAAGGTGTTTTATATTTTTTAAGTATTTTACATGTAAAAAGTTAAAACAAAATTCAAAATGGTCAAAATCAACGAAAAGCTGTTACCAATTAAGGCTCATTACTTCTTCTTTATGGCAGGTATGTACCAAAAATATGTTTTATTATTCCAAAGTTTCATCTGATAATCGGACAAAGAATGGAGCTGATAGTATTTTTAAATAGATTAAAATCGTTTTTTTTTTCAAGGCGCTGTTGTTACATTTACAGCTTCTACCTCACCAACCGAATCTAAGGTAAGTGAGGTGGATGCTGTTCAGTGTTCCTCATCGCGCTCAGATCTTTTTAGTCATCCGGATTCTGATTCAAATCTGAAATTATAAGAAAGGGGGGTTTCTTATAGGTCCGTTAGGTCGTACGCATTTGTACAGAGATCTTTTTCGCAATTGGTTGATTCCTGGTAGTGGCACAGAATCTTTTTATCACCACCAACTCTTTCAATGTCATTATCAATGTCATTCATATTCTTATTAACATAATAATAAACATTTATGATAATATAATATCTTAGAATTTTTGTTTTATGTCTATACATTCTAATAAGATTTCCCATGTTGTTGTTAATGTGGGTGGTGGTAGAAAATGCTTTCTAGGAGTTCAATTGGGCGTGCGGATAATTAATGCCAAGCAATTCAAATATTCCTAACCGGTGCACACTTGGGATTTTGCTTAAAAAAGTCAAAAATTCAAAGTTCTACAAATGAAAAATAGTACTAGAAATTCCAGAATAAAATTTGAATTGAGATCAAAAAGAATTAGCGCAAACTTATAGTTGCCTTTTAATAGATTTGTGAAAAGACTAGTTGTTGAAAGTATTGAATATTCAGTGAAAATCCTGTGAAATTAAAGTTGTATGATAGCAAGAGGAACGCAATGCTTTTGGTAAAGAAAAATCTGAGCTGTTATTTTGACTCGAAAAATTAAAGAGCATAAATGAAAAACAAAAACTACTTGCACCCTTGAAATCCTAGACTCGTGTCCGCCGTTTTGTTTTTAAGTGTATACGATTTTCGTTTGTAGCTTATTCAATTCTGACTATAGAGACAAACAACTTTGACAAAGTCGTAGAGTACTTTCTACGAAATATGTTGATCAACTTTTTCTCTAAATCCTATATTTAAGAAGTTTTAGTTGATTTACTGTACAACAGACAAATTTTATAACTGTGGCAGTATGGAAGTGTAGCTTACGTTGACATGAGCAAACTTTCTGATTTGCAAGTGGTAGTAATATACAGTAACGGCTGTTTTTTTTTAGAGGTTGGTCTTTCGAATAGAGATAAAACTGCAATTTGTTGGTCAAATCGGGCAACTCTAATGTCAGTTCGCGAAGTTTAACGCGAGCTCCGTCCATTTTATAGTCCATCAGAGCAATTAATTCGGTTAACCATGGATCGTTTTCGCACTACGTTTACTCTATGTGATATGCATCCATAGAGACGTCGAACAGTGTGCACCGAAGAAACAATTTCCGCTGTAGAGCAAAGTGTTGAAGAGGACCCGAATGAATCGATTAGCCACCGTGCACAGCAATCGGAGCTTTGTCCATCAACTTTATGGAAGATTTTGCGCAAAGATCTTGGCTTACGACCTTACAAGATCCAGCTTGTGCAAGAATCAAAGCCACGAGACCATGCAATTCGTCATGATTTTGGTGTATGGGGCCGAAAATGAGATTGATCTCGATGCTGATTTTCATCGCAAAATCTATTCAGTGGTTGAATGGCTACGTCAACAAGCAAAATTGCCGCATTTGGAGTCAAGAGAATCCACATGAGACCCTTGAGACGCCATTACATCTACCAAAACTGATGTTTGGTGTGCTCTATGGACTGGTTGAATCATTGGGCCATACTTCTTGCGAAATGATGCTGGAAAGTCAGTTACCGTTGATGGAGACCGGTATAGAGCCATGATAACCGACTATTTTGTTCCCGAATTAGATGGCATGAATGCGGATGAAATGTGGTTCCAACAAGAAGGCGCGACAAGCCACACAGCGCACGTCACAATCGATTTATTGAAGGAAACATTCGATGAGCGCATAATTTCACGGAATGGACTTGTCAATCGGCCATTAAGATCGTTTGATTTGATACCATTGGATTATTTTCTTTGGGGATATGTGCGCTATTGTCGACTTACGGCCCCATATGCTCAAAAAAGTTTTCGAAAATTGGCCCTCTAGACTTGGCTTTATTCGAACCAGCACCAGCGGCCACATGCCCAAAATCATATTTAAACGTTAATGGCATAAAATTATCCTTCCAATAAAGCTAAATTGATGGACGTTAAAACGATTTTCTTTGTGCTTTATTTAAATTTGAAGTCCTATACTTCTAAAAAACACCCTTTATAAGAGCTACCTTTTTATCTTATCCTTCTTTTAAAAGGATGTTCTGTTACAAAAATAAATCAGTTTTCATAACGACATAAGTTTAGTATATAAAAGTTAATGTTAGGTAGTTTTCTTAAGTCTCAAATGTTAAAATTTTGTGTTTATTTTTTTAGAAACACTTATGTTGAAATATGTGAGAATCCGATTTTCACATTTTTGCCAAATTACACACTAATATTCATTTTGATTATTGACGCTTTAAATCATATGAACAATGTCCAAATGTGCACGTTTTTTCCGGAATCCAAAGGAATCTGTTCCTTATGAATAATAATAGTTTTCCGTTATTGACCCAAACTGAAAATGATTTGGAATTGCTTCAAACAGTAATAGTAGTATATAAATTAAATTCCATTCAATATGGCAAAATAGTTTGCGAGATATTGACAATTTTCTTTTTATGGCCTATAAGCAAAAATCCTTTATATGGACTTTCTCGAAAAAAACTGGGTACGCAGTTTTGTTGGAACGAATAAATATACTTATAGTTTATATGAAGTTTAGTCTAAATCGTTAGAGCCGTTTTTGCGAAAACTGAGGTTATGTATGATTTTTATATGGCAGGTATCTCGAATTCTCGAGGTCGAAAATTTCTACGAAAAAACGCCCGCAGATGAAATGTTTACATTATCATACCTAATGATTTTGCATAGAAAGTTTTTTCGAATGTTTTAAAGTTTTACTTAAAAAAAAACTTTATAAAGACGAGATATAGACACACTACCAGACACTTTTTATAAATCCCTTATGGTTTGTCCAAAAACTACGTTTTTTTCAAAAAAAAGGGGAATAACATGGCTTAAGCATGATAATAATATTTTCTTATGATTTAAGCTTTAATCCCTGTTCAGTTTTAATTAAGTTTTTTTCCACACTTCCATACAAATTTACCCAGTCTTATACACAAGATTTATACAGGTGGGAAAGCACCTTGAGAATCACATAAACAAACAGATGATCTCGAGTGCCTGTAAGATATTATTTTTTTTATAAAATATGTATCTGGGTATGACAATGAAATTCATATTCATCTACTCAGATGAAACCAACATTAATTTTGGAACCAATGGTGGTATATTCTAACATTGATAACACATATCAATAATGCTTTCTGGACATAAATGTTCCAAGCTGGGGTGTTAGCATTCGTGGAAGCTGCATGTATAGTATCAATGATAGCAATACCACTCGTTGATATTTCCATATTGACATGCACTGATCAATTATCCATCCACCGCTTTGTTACTTGAGAGAATGAGTGGAGTTGTAGTTTATGATTTTAATTTAATTTAATAATTTTAAATAACCGCTCATATGTGACATTTCACGACAACTCTGGCAAGAATATGATGAGAACCACATCAACAAACTTGCAGCGGGGGGGATGTAACTGATATCCTAAATACTGAATGTGTGCTTATGGTGTATCGCATTGTAATGAATTTGATTTAATGGATATTCATTGTGGATACGAATACAAAATTATGTTCGGTGTCAATCAGAAATAAAAATAATAAGTTCCAGACATGGTATTGACTACGATTTCCAAAATTGTTGACAGCGAATAGTAAATTTTTGACGCAACAGACTCGTTGGAACCCAGGGTACCTATATCTTTTTCTCACTCCATGGCAAAATGAAAACACTTTGAGGGAATGGTAGTCCGATGCATCTAAGCTATATTTTCCGTGGGCTGGTGGAAATCTTCATAGACACGATGAGCACGTGCCCAAATTAGTGAGAGACATTCACTCACTAAAACCACCACCCTTTTTGAATTTGTAATGCAACTAAGTTTTTTGAAGACGCCGCAATAATTTTGGATTTAATGATTTAATACAATTCAATTAATTCTGTCTTACTTTATATGTATGGAATATCGCAGTAGATATTGGATTAAATACTATCCAATTTGTGAAAATATGTTTTCTTGATGCGAACAAACTTTGACCGGTTGATCATGCAAATATCTTCTTAAAAGTATATATAGATGCTCTATGTTCATGCATCCAGTACCTGCAAATGTAAATTTTGCAAAATCTGGCGACTATCACATAAACGTTGTGCTTTTAAAAAGTGTTTGAGCAATGTACATATTTCGATAATTTTACTATATATAGTCACGGCTCGAACCGTGTGAGTTACGAAAAAAAAAATATTATTCATAAACCAAGCCCAACCCGGGTATATTAAGACACGTTGAGTTTAACTTTACCACTTTTATTAAGCAAATATAATTTTACTTATACAGTTTATGTTGCTGACCCCTTACCACTGGTTGGGGGAATACAAATGGAAAAATGGAGAACTTGAGCTTGAGAGCTTTAACTAGTGAACTGGTGAACTGCCCTTGGGTCTTAAAGCACCCAATATTAATAATACTTAGCCTATGCGAATGGCATGTAATATGATCTTCAGATTTGTCAATTAGGCAAATCGAGCGGATGCATCTGTGTCAACAAAAAGATTTCTAATGATTTGAACATAATTGAATATAATAAAGAAATAGTGGAAGTTAGATAAGTGAAAAGATCAATTATATTATCTTAGAACAATATGGGCATCATACTATGGCTTAGAATGCAATGAACACTTGTGTAAGCATATGCGAAGACATGATTCATTGGCCTTGAATTATTGCTCTAGTGACATAGAGATAGGTTAACATTATTATGCATGAGCATTATTGATGACTCACGCAAGTGATGGGTTGCGGTTGCTGTAACCTTTGAGTATGCTTTGGGAAGGCGTGACGTCAGTCATTGTACACTATATATTTTATTCACATATAGCTTTAACCCACGCGTACATTTTGTAAATGTTTTCCTAAAAAAACTATTTGATACTCTACCCCATATCATATGCAATAGAAAAACGTTGTTTTTTGTCAAACTATAAAAGATTCTGATAAACTGTCTGAGTAATATGTTGTTGCAATGGCATTTTCTATATATTTCATCCGCATAATGATTTTAGCCACGTTCACTTTTATTGGGGGCATTTATTGGTTGGGATGGGATTGGGTATTAAACAAGAGAATTATTGTAGCCTTCTCATGTGTTTTTTTTATTATAAATCGTAACAATCACTTTATTTTTATAATTAAATTTTTGGTTTAACAAGTATTTGCTTTCTGCACAGAATAGAAGAATTCTGAAATCTGAACTGTCCTAAAAACATGTTATTAATTGGATACTGAGTGTATCCTCATACCAATGGACACAGCCGTTGCTGCCAATAAACTTGTTTTGATATATAAATTTAAATGTTAATAAGTATTCCATTGCTTCAGTTGACAATACATTGATTGCGGTTGGTAATTAAAGCACAACTAAATGTGTTCCCTCTTATTCGAGTTATTAATTAAACATTCATTAAGAACAGACGAATTTACGTATACCATTATCAGTAATTTATTTAATTTTTAAGCAATGGGTCCAATTTTGCCTCAAATATCAGTATACGGTAAACAACTGGGAATCGAACCGGAAATAATGGGTTACATCACATCAGTTCTTCCAATAATGTATGTATTAGCGAAACCCGTGTTTGGATTTCTAGCAGATTACTTTGCGGTAAGTCACCAGAGATCCGTCTCTTTCATGTTTATTGTTTCATAAATTACTTTTTTTTTTACAGAATTTCCGTAAACTTATCTTTGTGTCTCTTATCCTTGTCATGACAATGTCATATGCAGGCTTTTACTTTGTTCCAACACCCGCAACGCATACCATTGATGCAAATGAAGAATTCAACTTTACATTGAATCAAAATGATCTCAGAGAGTGTTCGAATCAGGTAAACTTAATTTTTTTACTCATTAGTTTTGGCTACTCCTTTAAAAAAAAATTCCACCAAACCATTTGTAATTACAAAGCTAGAAGATTTAATCTTGTGTTTTGCCATAAGGAAATCCTGTTTGTTTTATAATTATTACGCGCTAAAACTTTTTTGAATACCCTTAAAGTGTTTGAGCAAAGGGCGGTCATGAAGGAATAAAAGAAGAAGAAAAGAGGATACACAGATCTCGTTGGTTTTAAAAGTATATACGTTTTATGGGGAGGAAAAACAAGAATAAAAACTGTGCCAAGCCGAAATTGGTGTCCGTAAACCGCCTATTTACAGGTATTGGTGTAAGTTCTTGAGCCTGAACCTCTATCTGGATATTTCGTCTGGTCTTAATATTTCGCCATATGATATAGGAAATCATAGACATAAAAATAACAGTGATTCCAAGTTATTCCATGATGAATCGGATGTATTGTTGTAGTATTCGATAAGTGCTCCTCATTTTTGATGTCCGTTATAAATTTGCTTTGAATTTTATGAAGAATTGGAATGAAGACATCCATTGTCTGATTTAAGTATGATATGTGGAATTACTAGTGGCTTGGAAGTGTTTCTAGGTCTTGTAGATAGCAGATCTGTCAGATTTGCAAGTGGAATGAGTGCTGTATCTATGTTACTGGACCTACTACTATATGATATGATGGTCATCGTATCATGTTTAAGGATACAATTCGACTGTAGTGTTAATATACCGTCATTTTGCATTGATATTTCCAAGACCCTTCTGCCGCAAATCACGACAAAGCTATACATCTTGTCCAGGACGTAAATCCAGCTGTTGCCGTTGTTTAGCTGAATCCATATGGGGGATGGTTTGATACTGCGCAACTTACAGTGGGCTGACCAATCCTCCGCAAGAGTCAGTAGATCCATTTCACACCTGCTGACAATAGACCGACGATTGAACATCGGATGCTGTTGCCTGCATAGGTATTTCTCGCTGGTTTTTGTACACTTAGCAAGCTCCTCCTTTGTCAATCTGTAGAAGGCTTCTCGCATCAGATTCACCGTTAGATAGTCCAGAGATGGTTCAATGAAAACATATTCATTGCTATGGGGAGTCGGAACAGGTGTAACAATGAATAGATCAAAATCTTCTGTATTAATTAAAGGCACTCTTAAGTCAAAAATGACATTTCGATCAGCTATTCTCGCCCTTGCGGTAAACATTTTGTAGAGTTCTAACAAGCTCGAATGCATTTCGTCTCCTGCTACAGAAAGCTGTGGAGGCAAGTGGCTCCTTATCAAGATCAGCTATGATTTAAGTTGGTCTGGTGGGATTACCAGAGGGTAAATTTTGGCATGATGAAGATCTGTCAAAATGTTCAGTAGAGAGTTCTGCGTGTGTTGATAGTTCAGCATTGCTAACGCCGTTCCGTTCTGCTTCCTACTGGTTGATCATGCTCTTAAGGATTCCTAAGTCGGTTTGGAATGCTTGCAGCTGTGCAGTACCGATATCAGTGGTCTTCTGTAATATATTACTCGTTGCTTCTGCGATTGAAGTCTGATTTTTTATTAGCTCCAGTAGATGATTCTCATTTTCTCGTGTTTGCTGAATTTGCTGCTCATAGTGCTCAGCATATGACTCATACAATACCCCGAACAGCTTGTTTGCCACGGTACCAATAAAGTCGAAAGGCGATCGTTTTGATCTGACCTTGAGTGAACTTCCAGCTTCTTGTGTATGCAGAAAATTGTTGTTGTTTTGTATAATTGTTAGCTGATGGTTGAATTGATGAACTATATTGTGAGTCAAAACATCAGACCTCTTTTTACAAAAGTCATTCATATCCTTCACAAGTTCCTGGAATCCTTCAAACTCTCTCCAATAGTTTGTCATGTCGTAGTACACAATTATTTTCCAATCGCCGCTGGTTATCAGATTTAGGTTTCCAATCCTTTCAAAGCAAATTTCCGGACGGTTTTTGAATGGAAAAACTCTTACAGAATCAATTTTAACGTTCGGTGTAAATGTGTTTCCTTGTCCAACAACCATCATGACCAAACTGGTGAAGAATAACCACCTTATCGGGCTAAGTTAACACGTCGTTTTACCTTCCTTTTTCGATGTGTATGACGCTTTGATGGTGCCTGTTGTCAATTGAGCCGGGTCCAATGGTTTTGAGTTCTCCGTCGTTGGCCATTTTTTTGGTCTGCTTAGTCCAACCTGAACATTTACTCTGGATTTTGTTTTATCTATCTCACTTGGCAGCACAATATTATCTTCAATTGGAATTATACAGAGTTTTGTAATAGGTCTCTTGATATATTTCTTGCTGCAGTAAATAGTTGCAGCTCGAACATTATTATCCTTCCCAGGATGTATTTCGTTGATGCGACCTAGCAGGCGTAGTCGATCTTCCTTAACCAAAACGATGTCGCCAATGTTTATATTTACATCAGTGCCCTTCCACTTCCCTCGTTGTTGGAGGTTTCAAAGGTACTCTATGGACCATATCTTCCTAAAATCCATGATGTCGTATTTCGTCTAAACAGGGTTCAGGTACTGCATTGAGATCGGATCCAATGAGAAAATGACCAGGGGTGATGATTGGAGTGTCATCTAAGTCATTGCTTACCCTTATCAACGGCCGGGAGTTCAGGCATGCCTCTTTCTGAATTAGAAGAGTGGATAGTTCCTCGAACGTAAGACTTGTATCACCAAGTATCAATCAACATCGTTGGCAAGTATGCTAGCGTGCTCCAGCCGTCCTCCAACAACTAACATGTTGTCATCGTCCAAATGGGGATTTAGCGATCGTAAGTTGCTCCTTTTGGGTTGGTATCTTTATTAATCAAGCATCTCATTTCCTCAGAAAAAGCCTCCAATTGCACCAAGTGGACTAGAGACTTCTTTGTCTCTTCAATTTCAACGGATGTTAGCTCTCCTGTCCTCCTTTCATTCCGATGATTTTTGCTGTTGAATACAAATCGCTTACAGTAGGCTATAGTTCTGATCAGTCTTGTGTAAGACAAAAATCTCTGCATTATATCGTCCTTTCTCGCTACCGACGTTAATACGACCTTTGGTTCAACGGCCTCAAATGCTGAAAATGTTTGTTCGGTACCGGATTGTATAGGCCATTGTACCCTGCTTTCCTTAAGTCATCTTGGCCCGTTCCACCATAGCGAATGAGCTTTAAGTTGAGCTGCCGCTGGGTTTTCTGCAGATCTGACTTGTCCCCAAGAATTTGGATTCAATATTTCTCTGATTTGAGATACTCTGTTGGCAATGAATACCTTTTCGTTGGACAGATCTTATCTTATCCATGGGAGAACAATTGTTGAATCTGTCCATGCAAACACCTTAACGATCTGTGTTCCAAATATCAGCTGCACTTCCTTGAGAAGTTTTGACAACAAATGTGCCCCACAGAGTTCTAGCTTGGGAGTAGTAAGCTTGTTTGTGATTGGTACAACCTTTGTTTTGGATGTCAACAAAGTAGTTGTCAAATTTCTATTATACGTTGTAGTTCTCGCAAATACAACGGCTGCGTCAGCACCTTCCGAGGCATCACAAAACCCATGTAACTCGATTTTCTGCCGTTTGTTGGTAATAATCCACCTTGGCATTTTGATGGATTCAGCGTGCGGAAGTTCTTGTCTGAATAGATCCCAGTTGTTGTAGTTCTTCGGTTAATGGTTCGTCCCAGTCAATCTCTGCCTTCCAAATCCGTTGCATAGGCACCTTGGCAATGATGCTAACTAACGTGCTATTGTAGCACGTTTGGTAAATACACCCTCAGCAGCATGTAGAACGTTTGGTAGATCCAGACCCTTCTTCCACTGATTTGGTTACGTGTACCTTGAACTGGAATGTATCAGCGGAGGGGTTCCAATGCATTCCCAATTTTTCAATCGTCTCCTCCTTATCGAAACTAACATCAGGTTGGTTTTGTCCATCCACAATTGATCGTAGAAGAAACGAGTGATTTGCGGCCCATTTTCGAAGGTGAAATCCACCAGCTTTTAATAACTTAACAAGTTGTGCTTGAGCTTCTTTACATTCTCTTAATGTATCTCCTCCAGTCATTACGTCGTCTACGTAGAAATCATTTTGGACAATTTCTGCGGCTATTGGGTTCATCTGTAGCTAACTGTTGGTGCCTACGCAGTCCCATATGTAAGTTTGTATTCCTTTTTTGGTTGATTGATGTCAGTTCGCCATAGGATGCGTGGATAGTCTTGATGATCGTTATTAATTTTTATCTGTCTGTACATCTTCTCTATGTCTGCGGTGAAGACGTACTTGTGAATTCTCCAGCGCATTATAATTGTTGTAATGTCCGATTGGAGCCTGGGCCCCACCATCATTAATTGATTCAGGCTAACTCCAGTTGAAGACCTTGCTGATCCATCAAATACTACACGCAATTTAGTCGTAGTACTATCAGGTTTAATCACGGCATGATGAGGTAAGGAGATACACCTATTGTTGAACTTATCGTTGGACACTTCTACTAATGACCTAATTTCAGGAACTCACTCATCACCTTTATATGTCTATATGCCTTCAATGTCTTGTTGGTACTGAACTTCCTTTCAAGCTTCTTGTTCTTGGATTCTCCCAGCTTCTCTTCATGGTCCGCTTCCTTTTGAAAGGAATTTTGACAACGTATCTGCCATCAATATCACGAAAATGAGAATTGTGGTAAAAATCTTCACATTCTTGATCACTCGTGTTATGGTGGTCTTGTCGCGAGACTTCTCCAATGTCGCAACATTTTTCCAGCTGTTTATCTAACAACGTTTGAACAACCAGTCCATTTATTTTGATTTTGTCAAGTTGATGTCCGACCGGAAATAATCCATCCAAGTTGGGAATTCTGGGCTATTAGAGAAGTCCCTACTCCTCTTTTCAAGCCGTCAACAATAACCTCTCCATAAACGTCAGCGCCTATGAGAAGACCAATTCCCACAGGAATGTTAAACGTTGGATCAGCTTGTTTGATATATCTAAATTGGTCATCCTTCATACGATTAGCTCCTTCTTCTGGTAAAGTTCTTGTTAGTCTTGGTAAAACAAGAGCTTCTACGTTAATCTTGAAGTTGGAGGAGAATCTCGGAAAGAGTGTTCGAAGTTTAGTGCCTTGACCGTTTTCATTTGCACCACGCGCCCTTACAATTGCTGTAGCAAGCAAGATGTTTTGGCTCTGATGACCATGATTAGATTGAGTTTGTGCATCAGACCGGGAATTTTCTGTCTGTCGTCTCTCCACTTTTTCCAAATACAGAATTGCAGAGCTTGCATTTATTTTTGCTCATGCAGGGAGTTTGTTTATCATGTCGCAAACAATTTATACAGAGTCTCACTGTCCGCACTTGGTCATTGCGCTCTTCTTTGCGTTCTTCCTTACAAATAGCACACTGCATTCCTTTAGAGTCGATGTGAAAATTGCGCACGTTGTGGTTTAAATTCATCTGCACCCTTGTAATGTTTTTGCTTTCCGGGTGCTAAGACGTCAAAGCTTGGTATCTTCTCTGCAGAAACTCCAGGAGTAATTCCAATGAAGGCATCTTATTGGGGTCTTGCAGTCCTTGCTCGAATAGATTTCGTGACTTAGAATCAAGCGTTTTTGTAGTCGAGTGCACTATCATTGGGCCCCATGTTGCGGTATCTATGCCCATATTGTTCAATGCTGCTAACCCTTCCTTTGTGGCATCTAATACGTTTTTAATTGCTGCTGCTGAAGGTGAGATTCTGTACTGCCCTAAGCATTTTATCAATGTGCATTGATATTATTTTCCGCTCATTGTTATATCTTGACTTGAGTGTTTTCCTCGCACTGTTATAGTTTTGACTCGAGATCGTCAAGTGTTGGATGTGCTGTAAGGCTTCGCCTTCTAAATGAGTCTTCATGTACTCCATCTTTTCCGTGGTACTAAGGCTACTTTTTTCATGTATTATCGTGGTAAAGAGATCATAGAATGATCGCCACTCCAAAAAAATTCCCCGAAATGTAGGAATTTTTAATTGGGGAAGTCTCAAGTCGCCCTTTGCCTGATCTCCCTCTGTTCGTTTGTTTTCACCAAGTTCGGATGCCATTTGATGTAGGCAACGATTGATGTCTTGCTTTGTATTTGTTGTTGGTGACAAACGTATTTTTAAGATCATCTTCGGTTGCGTTCGACATGAATTCTTCGTGAAGTTCAGTCAAAATCCGCAATTGATCCATCAACACATTTTGTTGATATTCGTGTATTTCTTTGGTGTATTTGTCGAATGTTTCCTCAAACTCTTCTATATTTGAAACAACTCCTTCGATTTTGAGTTGAAGCTTTCGTAGCCTATGAGTTTGACTAATTCGGTTAGCTGAGTTCTCAATGGTTCCTAATGATCCAGCGAACTCTTCCAATTTCGTCGTCGGGGGGACTATGTTTCCCAAATTTGTCTTGAGGTCTTCATACATTTCCTTGATCTTTTGGAATATATTCCTCTGCATGTAAGGCGTGTCGTGCTCCACTACGGACCTAACCTTTTCGTGGTTGGCTTCGAATTCTTTCCATTTTTCCTCGATTCGTCGTAGTCTATCGTCGACATATCTCTAAGTTTTGCGAGAGGAACTGTCCTTGCCGAAGTTATTATGCAGCTTCTAAAGTTCTTCTGTCAGCGACTTTTGTCTTGCCACTATTATAAAGACGTCAGTTTCTTCCATATTCGATAATATTATTGCACTATTACCCAGTGTTTGAAGCCCTGGTAACGCTTTCACTGTGAGATGAAAATATATATTTTTTTTATTATTTTCTTTACCAGTGTTTGTAGCCCTGGTAACGCGTTTATTTTGTACTGATTCGTTTATGGATCAAAGGACCAAAATGTAAGGTTAAGATTTTAGCCTAAAAGATCCCTTACCTCTGATGGGGGGAAATCTAATGATTGCGCTCTGAATAACCCTTTACGAATACCATCGTGCATTTATTTTCTTCTCTTAAGTTTAAAAAAATATTGCCTAATGTACAATTAATAAAATATTTACTTAAATTACTGGTACATAATCACATTACACATAAATATTTAATGCAAAGTCAGCAATTATGGTGAGAACATTTATTATGATGACTTTGCTGGGAACAAAAATTGATATATAATATTACAAGAATAAAAACTGTCCAGTGTTGTCACCATGACAATCTCGGCTCCGCTATGAACTCTTACAACAACATCTCGAAATTAAACTTAGAATTACTCTTACCAACCACTGTTTCTTCGGGCTAAGAAGGCAATTTAGTAGTAAAGCCTTCACTCGAACTACTAAGGAGATCCTATATAAGACCCTGATCACCCCAGTCTAGTTCTACGGTGCTGAAGCATGGACCGTCTCAAAAGCAGATGAAGAAATCCTTGGTCGGTTCGATAGGAAAATTCTTTGAAAAATCTTCGGTCCCGTTTGCGTTGGCGGGCAATGGAGACGATGATTCAACCAAGATCTATACGAGCTGTACATCGACGTGCCCCTGGTCAAAAACTCCGCATTGGACGTTTAAGATGGCTAGGATATGTAGAACGAATGGACACCAATACTCCAGCTCGCATAGTCTTCGATTCCCAGCCAGACGTCGAACCCTGTAGAGGAAGACCTCGCCTTAAGTGGAGCGCAAGTAGAAACCGACCTCAACCAACTTGGAATGCGCAACTGTAGGCAGTTGGCTTAGGACTGGGCTAATTGGAGAGGCATGTTGGTTGAGGCCCAGGTTCATTCCGGACTGCAGCGCCACTTAAGTAAGTATTTCGTGTTCCTAGTTTTTGAATCATATATTTAGTGATTTATAACATTAAAGAATTCAAAGAAATGATTTATCTGCAGTTTCAGCCATTTCCAGGAAATCAAAATCAAACACGATCACCCAACCAGCCGACCAGAATGTGTATTTGTAGCTGGTATCTTGTATCGCCGTCAAGAGAGAGAGATATATTCTCTTCAACTTCGAGCTACAGATTCACATTGTGTAAGCGCTTACGGCTTGTCTTGCTTTTAACTTTTGACTCCGCTACGAGCGCCAGCTACAGATACGTATTCCGGTCGGTCCTTTAAGATCTACTTTATTTATGAGTTCTCTTCTTAGCAGTGATGCCTTTATGAATGCATTTATGAATTCTCTGCATTTTTTTAGAAATTAATTTAACGGAAAAACCTCCCGGGCATATCTGCAGAAACTTTAGATAGCCAATGCTTTCAGGGACAAGTGGAATATTATGTAAGCAGGTCGTTGTCTATGATAGGATTGGGCACGATGTAGTATGATTCGCACAGCGGATTGAGTAGCCTCAAACATATATATTTTAGAATACGGTATTTCCACGTTTAATTATGTTCATTTTTTTTTATTTTTTATAGATCTTCTCTCACAATGCCCAGTGTACGTTTACACGACGACTTCAGTGCCAATCCGAATCGAACGAGTTGACGTCAGTTTCACTTTATGTGATTCGCAATCCCGCAGATTCAATTGCTAACTCAACGCTTCCAATTTGCGATAACGACTCCTGCGAAATATGCACGGAAACGAGCCTTAACTTTTCAGGTCCCATTTCAGTGCATTGCATAGTGGATTATACAAAATTACCTGACTGTCTTTACAACACACTGACCTTTTGGCTCTTTGTCCTGCTTATGTGCATCGGTACGATCGGTTTTAATGTTACCAACTCAATTAGTGACGCAATCTGCTTCGACGTCCTCGGTGAGGCACAGGAAATGAAGTATGGCGCTCAACGATTGTGGGGCACAATCGGTTTTGGATGTACCGCCCTTTTAGCTGGAATCGTAGTTGATGTTTGGACAGTGGAAACCATTAAAAGTTTTACCCCAGCTCTGGTGATAATGGTGGTCTTCAGTGGATTCGATCTGTTGAGTGTGACTAAGTTGGATCTGCCGATCTTTTCTTCTTCAGAATCAATATTTCGCGATGTGTGGGGATTGCTTTCGCAAAATGCTATCGCTGTGTTTTTGGTATTCGCAACAATTGCCGGAATAATTGATTCTTTCATCATATACTTTATGTTTTGGCATTTGGAGGAAGTGGCAGCCGCTACCGGCTACATGAGTGATATCAAACTTATTGAAGGATGTGTGGTTGCGGCTGAATGTCTTTGTGGTGAAATACCTATATTCCTGTACAGTGGAAAGATTCTCAAAAAAATCGGTTACGTGCATTGCCTGAGTTTGTGCTTTTTCACGTATGCCATCCGGCTGGCGTTAATTTCGATTATTCCGAATCCATGGTGGCTCGTACCTATTGAGATGGTTATGCAGGGTTGTACCTACGCTTTGTGTTATACGTGCATTGTAGCGTATGCATCCGCAGTTGCACCTATAGGTACATCAGCTACAGTCCAAGGTCTAGTTGCAGGGATGGACGATGGCTTAGGATTCGCGATTGGATCATTGATCGGTGGACAAGTATTTAAAAATTATGGAGGACGAAGAAGTTTCCAAATATTTTCAGTAGTTGCTTTGGTTACGTGCATTGCGCACGTAATTATTCGACCTGCAGCAAAACATAAACAGTACTTGCCAAAAGCGGAGTATACGCTTCCTGTAGAAATGAAGGATATGACAAATTCCTAAATGAGTATATACATATGTAGTTAATTTTTTTGTTTTACATATTTGATATTTTTAAATAAACCGTTTTGTTTTACTTATATTTAAAATCAAAAGTATTTAAATTATATGAAAGACCTGGAGTTCATATATAAATTATTGAGTACCAACTACCAATGAATGATAGTACGTTGCGTCGGTACCGAAATAATGGCTTAAACAACGGCTTTGCAATCAATACTCAATAAAAATCTAATCGTGTAACTAATGGCTAGTAAGTGAACCAGCTTGGAGTCTGAATTCGCTGCACAACTTTTTTATATGGTGATCTAGATGAAGTAGGTGAAATTCCATATGATACATTAGGTGCCTGAGCTACTAAGGCTATAATGTAACAAATTTTACTATCCGAGCTTCAAATGCTCGGAAAAAATCAATCAATGAAAAAAAAAATCAATCGAAGTTGCTAAAAAGCTGAAATTACCGACTTTCAATGGGATGGGGTCGGGAGATAGGAAATTGAAACATTTAAATAAAAAGTTGCTATGGTCCGTGTTATAGTGAACAGAATCAGTAATTATTTGGATGTGGGATTTTCATTACCGATAGACTTAGACAAGAAGTCTTGTGCATTGTAATAATCTGTTCCTGCTGCAACGCCGCGGGAGGAAAAATATGACATTGCTTAGGAACATTTCTTACATCTTCTGGTTAAATAAAACTAGAAACTGGGAAGACTGAATTCGCTGCGTATTACTAAGTTAACAAGTAAGTTTATCATTAGCAGTATTACCAAACAAGGAAGGGACAAAACGAAACGTCATCTCATACAAGGAACATTTTCTATGTGGAAGACTGATATTGACACCCCAATGTTCACATTCCTACCCCAGCAAAAAAAGCAAAGCCGACGCCTACGATCGACGAAATTTCTCCTTCGCACTTACCGCCCGCGTTAGAAACGGTTACAAAGTTTTAGCTGCGATGTGTACTCTATGTAGTTCTATACTGTTTGATGTTACTTACCAAGTCGTCTCCGTCGGCAGCTCAGCGGAAAGGCCGTCAATTCCGGCAGCCTTATTAAGCTTGACTTTAGATATTGCTCAACTACGATATTTCCTTGTTCATCTCGACAGGTTAGGTGTTGTAGAACGAGGGTAGACTCTGATTGGCTTTAACTTGGCAATGCCCAGTGTTGTAACTCTGAATACACATCAAGTGCGTATATTTACCTCCAAGTGGTAACCATCGGGTACAGGTCTCATCCAACCGGATTTGACTTGCTAAACGATAAGCGCGAGTGTTGATAACACGACAAAAAACAGCACCACAACAGGTTGTCTAGGAATTTCAAGGTTTAGTCAGGCCCCTTTAAAACAGCTGGTGGCGGATGAACCGAAAGGCCAACGGCAGCGCTCAATCCCGTAGTGGATACTGATGGCCCCGTGTCCTAGGGGTATCTAATAAATTGGAACTGGCCCTCCAGGTTGGGGGTTGTGCTTTGGGTTAACTACCCAATCATGGAAAAATCTAACGGTTACGAAGCAACCAATATACTCGGAAAGGACTGAGTTTATTGTTGACGACACGGCTAAACGAAAAAAGGACAACGACGTTCGTATCGGCACCTGGAATGTGAGAACATTAAACAGGAGAGGTGCAAGCGAATAACAACAACTAGCGTAAGCCCTTAACCGCTACAAAGCAGACATCACTACCATCAACGAAATACGATGGGATGGGTCGGGCAAATGGAGGATAAAAAACTGTGTCATCTACTACGGACCGTATTATAGTGAGCAGAAACAGCGACTATTCGGATGCGGATTTGTTATAAGTATGTTTCCACTTATGTTACTTATGTTTCCAAGACATTAGCGAACGCATTGTAACGATCCGCATCAAGGCCAAATTCGCCAAGATTAGCCTTACATGCGCTGACGAACCAACGGAGGAAAAAGATGATATAGCAAAGGACTGCTCCTTGACAAAACCTATGAGCGACTACCGAAGTACGATGTTAAAATCGTGCTGCGAGATTTTAACGCTAAGGTAGGAAGAGAAGACATCTTTAGAAGTATTGTCGGAAACCATAGCCTACACGACAAAACGTCTGGTAACGGACTTAGGCTAATTGACTTCGCTACGGAACGAAATGCCACTATAGCCAGCATACGGTTTCCTTACCTCGATATCCATAAGGGGAAATGGCGGTCTCCAGATCAACGAACGGTCAATCAAATTGATCACATAGCGATGGACAAGAGGCACGCATCCAGTATTTTGGATGTCCGAACATTCCGAGGATCTAACATCGACTCGTTAAACTACCTTGTTGCAGCCAAGGTTAGAATGCGGATATCCACAACGCCACAACAATCCAGAAATACTGTAAAAAAATTTAATGTCGAAAGACTGCAATCGCAAGAGACCGCCAAGATCTTCGCGCAACACGTATCCCTAAACCTCTCGATTAACAGCATACCACCAACTTCGAATGTCGAAGAACTATGGCAACGATGCCAACAAGCCATTAGATCAGCCGCAACTGAAGTGCTAGGTTTCTCGTGCCCACCAGCAAGAAACCCCTGGTTTGATGAGGAATGCCGACAGATGCTCGCAGTCAAGAACGAGGCCTACAAGGCTAAGCTGCAGGTGAAGACGAGAGCGTGATGTCATAGCCACGTTTGCTAGTATAGAGAAGGAAGCGGCAAAAATGGGTTTAGCAGTAAATGAGGGCAAGACGAAGTATATGCTGTCAACACTAAAGGACACACAACATAGACGAATTGGACAGAACGTCACCCTTGACAGAAATAACTTTGCGGTAGTACGGGACTTTATCTATCTCGGTTCCGCTATTTACTCTGACAACAACATCTCGTCAGAAATTAAACGAAGAATTACTCTTGCCAACCGTTGTTTCTTCGGGCTAAGAAGGCAATTCAGTAGTAAAGCCCTCACTCGAACTACAAAGGAGATCTTATATAAGACCCTGATCATCCCAGTCATGCTCTACGGCGCTGAAGCATGAACCGTCTCAAAAGCGGACGAAGAAATCCTTGGTCGATTTGAGAGGAAAATTCTTCGGTACCGTTTGCGTTGACGGGCTATGGAGACGAAGATTCAACCAAGAACTATACGAGCTGTACAGCGACATGCTGGTCAAAAAACTCCGCATTGGACGTTTAGGATGGCTAGGACATGTAGAACGAATGGACACCAATACTCCGGCTCGCAGAGTCTTCGATTCCCAGCCAGACGTCGGACGCAGTAGAGGAAGACCTCGCCTTAAGTGGCGCGCACAGGTAGAAACCGACCTCAACCAACTTGGAGTGCGCAACTGGAGGCAGTTAGCTAAGGAACGGGCTAATTGGAGAGGCGTGTTGGTTGAGGCCCAGGTTCATTCCGGACTGTGGCGCCACTTAAGTAAGTAAGTATCTCGACCGGATTCTGTTTGCGCCTTGTATTCTTGGCTTTGATGTTGTACACTTTGGTAAAACTTGCGAACATCGTTTTTCGAGTGGCACCTCTTTTTTCTTCTTTCTGAAAAGATGGTGTTCTTCCCTTCCTCTCTGCTTATAGAGCTCAATGGCAGCTATCGTCTTCACCTGCAGCTTAGCCTTGTAGACCTCTTTCTTGGCTGCGAGCATCTGTCGGCATTCCTCATCAAAACCGGCGTTTCTTGCTGGGCGCGCGAGAAACTTAGCACATTAGTTGCTTCTGATCTAATGGCTTGTTGGCATCGTTACTATTGTTCTTCGAAGTTCGATGCTTGTGATATGGTGTTTATTTGCTTGTTTATTTATTTAAGTCTACAGTTATCGTTACAACTTAAAGACTATAAAACTATATATAAAAAAAACTCTTCAAGTAAAAAAAAAAATATATTTTTACAAGAAACTAAAATTCTTAAAAAAAAATAATGGAAAAAAAACAAATTAATTAAAAACAAAAAAACTTATACCTAATGTGGAAGAATAAAACTGAATAAATTATCCTGAAAGAAAAACTTGTACTTTTAATAATGTCATTCGTAAGTTATTCTAAGCAAAAGTAAAAAAAACCCTATGAGCAATTATAATACTTCATTAAACCTTTTTAACTTTCTCTTATAAAGAGAAAGATATTGTTTTCGTGAAAATTTTCGATCGCGAGGTTTTGATTGATTACGATGATAGAGGAACTCAAAAAAGTGGTTTTCGGATTTCCGTCCTTTCAGTTCGTCGGTTCTTCGGTCCGTCTGTCCGTACAAGCCTCTCCAGCCTTAACGACTTGACCAATTTTTTTCAACCTTGGTATCCAGCGTTTGTTTGGTTATAATTCAAGGCCATTGTTTTTTTTTTTGCGTTTACCCATGTTATTACTGGTACCTGCCATATAAAAATCATACATAACCTCAATTTTCTCAAAAACGCCTCCAACGATTTTGATTAAACTTCTTGTATGCTATAAACATATTTGTTCCAACAAAACTGCATACCCCGTTTTTTCGATAAAATCCATAAAACGGATTATTGCATTTAGGCCATATATAAAAAATTGTCAATTTCTCACAAACTATTTTGCCAAATTGAATGAAATTTAATTTGTATGTTACTATTACAGTTTAAATGAGTTCCACATAATTGGTTTTGACCCAATTATCCCTCAACGGAATTTTCAGTTTTGGCCAATAACGGATAATCATTATTGTTCGCATGGAAACTGATTAATTTCAATTACTGAATAAACGTCCGTATAATCATATTTCGACATTATTTATAACATTTTTAGCATCATTAGTCAAAACAAATATTATTGCGTATCTTAGCCAAATTAACTCGCTGTGAAAGAGAAAGTTGCTTACGACGCAGTCGTGCACCCACCACTCATTTTAAATGCAATTCTGTTGATAGAAATATCAATACTGGAATCAACGGAATTGCATATTAAATTAAAACTCCGAATGCACCTTGTTTAAGGCTTATTCCTTCCATAGCTCGCTGAATGATTAGATTCATAAAACAAGCCATGCTCACGCTACGGTATACCCGGAACGTAAAAAGAGAGATTGGACAGTAAAAACGTTGAGTTTATTCTACTAGAAGCGATGTCTATTATAAACAATGTGTCCTGATTGTTTCTTCTCGTTTCCAAGGCCTTTAAGTTTAATATCCGACATCTTTCCTCATAACTGGGCATTTCTACTGAACCATTAAAGTGACGAAGGCAATATCTTGAAAAAGACTTTTGTATGCGTTCAATCCGATTTATATGCACCTGATAAATTGGTGACCAAATAATAGAACATTATTCCAAAACAGATCTTACTAAAGAACAGTGTAAGGTTTTATGAGTTTGTACCTCTGAAAAATCCTTGCTTTTCCTTTTAATAAACCCAAGAAGGGAATTTGCTTTACATATTGTACTGTCTATGTGTTTATTGAAATTTTGTTTTGGATCAAACGTAACGCCTAAGTCTTTAATTTCATCAACTCTAGTTACTAAGTGTCCAGCCACCTTATATGAAAAAATGATGAAACCTTACATTTCCCTAAGTTCAGTTGCAAGTTATTACAACTACACCAATCCGTAATTGCTTCTATGTCAACCTGTAGCTTATGGCAATCGGCTACAGAATTAACTCTACAAAAAGACTTCCAGTCATCTGCAAACCCCAGACACTTACAGAAAGACACTCTTGAATCAATATCATCCACAAATAATGCAAACAACAAAGATCCCTAGTGACTTCCCTGAGGAACACCAGACTTTGCTTAAAACTGCATCGAAAAAGTATTTCCTATTCTAATTAAATGCTTCCTATCAGTTAGGTAAGATGCGATCAATTTGTTAAGTATTGAATGGATGTGCTTCTAATTTTCTTCTAAGCAATTTGTTGTCTACCTGATCACAAGCCTTAACGAAGTCTGTATAGATTACATCAACCTGTAAACCTATCTCTATTGCCGTCAAGGCAAAATCAGTAAACACAGTTAAATTAGTTGTTGTGGACCTGCCTTCCATAAATCCATGCTGATAGGTGGATAAAGACTCCTTTATAAACTAGTGGTGGGCGCACGACTGGGTCGTACGCAAGTTTCTCTTTCAAAGCGAGTTAATTTGACGTTTTTAACAATTTGGCCCAAATACATAATAATATTTATTTCGATTAATGATGCTGGAATGGTATAAATGATGTCGGGATTATAAGTCCGTTTATTCCGCAATTGAAAGTAATTGGTGTTCATGTGAATAGTAATGACTTTTCGATACCTATTGGCCAAAACTGAAATTTGCGTTTTGGGATAATTGGGGCAAACCAAATGTGTGGAAGTCATGAAAACAGTAATAGTAGTAACAAATTAAATTTCATTCAATTTAGCAAAATAATTTGCGAGAAATTGAAATTTTTCTTTATACGGCCTAAATGCAAAAATCTGTTATATGGATTTTTTCGAAAATACTGGGTATGCAGTTTTGTTGGAACTAATATGCTTATAGCATATAAGAAGTTTAATCAAAATCGTTAGAACCGTTTTTGATCAAATTGAGGTTATGTATGACTTTTATATGGCAGGTACCAGTAATAATATGGCTAAAAGCAAACAAAAAAAATGGCCTTGAATTATGACCAGAAAAACGATGGATACGAAGTTTGAAGAAAATCGGTCAAGTCGACTAGGCTGGAGAGGCTTGTATGGACAGACGGAAGGAATTCCAAAAACCAATTTTTTGATAGTTCCGCTTTCATCGTAATGTTAGAATCAATCAAAATCTCAAGGTCGAAAATTTTCACGAAAACAATATCTTTCACTATATAAGAGAAAGTTAAAAAGGGCGTGTTGGTTGTGACCCATATTCACTTAAGTGACAAAGTTGGTATTCCATGAGCAGTTCCATTCCAAGCAAGCTACAATCCGATGTGCTCATCGTTAAATACCCTATCCCATTTAATCCTTCAATTAAACATCTCCAAAAACGTTAGAGTGGCATTTTCACAAAATACTATTCAAACAAAATACTATTCAATTTTTGAAGTATATGCGTCAAATATTTATCGAATTTTACTAAACTTTTGCCGAACATAATTTTTTCAATAAAACACCCAAAAAGTTTGAGTGATTAAAAATTTTTTTCTGATAAAAAAAAATTGTCTAAATATCTTGCTCAGACACTTTTCAAATTTCTTACGTTTTGATTAGAAAACACGTTTATTTAAAAAGTGGTTGTGGCAGTGGTCGGATTTTAAAAAAAATTCACACGTGTTCTGCTTAGTAAAACTAAGAGTCTCTGTACCAAATTTCGACACTCTAGATTGAAATTTAAGGCCCGAAAATCGGTGACAAACAAACGGACTGACAGACAGACATACATAGATAACTAAATCGACTCTTCAACGATCCATACACTTTCAGGTATATCTACCGAAGTTATTTTTCTATTTAAAAACTTAATACTACTTACTTAAGTGGCCCTACAGTCCGGAATGAACCTGGGCCTCAACCAATATGCCTCTCCAATTAGTCCGGTCCTTTGCTAACTCCAAGATGGTGAAGGTCGGTTTTTACTTCTGCCCGCCACTTAAGGTGAGGTCTTCCTCTACTGCGTCCGACGTCTGGCTGGGAATCGAAGACTCTGCGAGCCAGAGTACTGGTGTCCATTCGTTCTACATGTCCTAGCCATCTTAAACGTCCAATGCAGAGTTTTTGACCAGGGGCATGTCGCTGTACAGCTCGTATAATTCTTGGTTGAATCTTCCGTAGCCTGTCAACGCAACTGGGACCGAAGATTTCTCGAATAATTATTTTCCTCTCAAATCGAACAAGGATTTCTTCATCCGCTTTTTAGACGGTCCATGCTTCATTCAGCGCAGTAGAGCAGGACTGGGATAATCAGGGTCTCATATAGGATCTCCTTAGTAGTTCAAATTACTACTTAATTGCCTTCTTAGCCCGAAGAAACAGCGGTTAGCAAGAGTAATTCTTCGTTTAGTGTCTGAAGAGATATTGTTGTCAGAGTAGATAGCGGAGCCGAGGTAGACAAAATCCCGTAATATCTCAAAGTTATATCTGTCAATGGTGACGTGTTGTCCAATTCGTCGATGTTGTGTATCCTTTTGTGTTGTCAGCATATACTTCGTCTTGCTCTCATTTATTGCTTAACCCATTTTTGCGGCTTCCTTCTCTATGCTAGCAAACGTGTCTATGACATCACGTTGAGTCCTACCAATGATGTCAATTTCGTCGGCGTATGCTTGTAGTTTTACCGATTTTTGTAAAATTGTGCCTCTGGTATTGGCTCTGAAGTTTCGCACAAGAAACAAATTGAAGAAATCACATGTCACATGACGCATCGCCTTGCCTAAATCCATTTTTGGTATCGAATGTGTCGGTGAAGGCGTTTCCAACCCTGATGGAGCAGCGAGAATTCTCCATCGTTATTATACACAAACGGACGAGTTTGGGAGGTATAAAAAAAACTAGACATGGCTCTGCGGCTTTGAAATCGATGAATATTTGGTGGGTATCGATTTGAACTTCTTGGTTTTTTTGCCACGATCTGCCGAAGTGTGAAAATTTGATAGGTTGTGGACTTTCCTCTCCTAAAACCACACTGACAAGGACTGATCAGGTTGTTGGTAAACGGTTTCTTGTAGGAGACATTGAGGAGACTTATGCCTCAGTAGTTGGCGCAGTTTAGAGGTTCTCCTTTTTTGTGGATCGGGCCAACGATGCTAAGGTTCAATTCTTCAGGCATACTTTCATCCGCTACCATCTCTGTTCAAGGGGCCCGACTAACCCTTGAAATTCCTAGACAACCTGTTGTCTGAATATGTCGAATCAGCTTGTCTCGGTTCACCTGGGACAGCAGGCCGGGTATTCATTCAGTGCCATACTGACCTGTCTGTTTATAGTGTTGCTGTTTTTCGTCGTGGTGTCAACAATCGCGTTTATCGTTTAGCAAGTCAAATCCGGTTGGATGAGACTAGTACCCGATTTTTACCACGTGGAGGTTAAATGGTGCAATCAATTGCACCAACCGCGTTGTAGTATTAAAACAATATTAGACACATCCCTAAACACATCAGAGAAGAGTTTATAAACCATTTGTTTGGTATTTATTTTTAAATTTTATATTCTCGACAACGGCTCAGAGTTGTTGGAGAGAAGAGGTATTCAAAAAGTTTTAGTCTCAACATTTTGCAGAAAATCTTCGCATTGCCACGCCTATGAACACGCCTATCATCGAAATGACTGTTCCATGGTTTACATAAGTAAAATGTACAATAAAATCAGAATCTGTCATTTTTAGTAATCAGGGTATATAATTTGCAGTTCTCAGTGATGAACTTTATAATTATTGCTGCTGCATTACATTTAACCTGAACAGTAAGATTCAATCTTCTCATGCCGCTATACCATAGCTCTCACCGCAACCTATCAACTAAATAGTTATGGTTTTATGTAACTGTTATGCAAATTTAATTGACGATATCAACTTTAAAGACTTTTCAGCATCAGAACTGAGAAACAGGATTTAAACCTAATATGGGAAAGTGAGAGACTGACTCATTTATTAACCAAACACATATGAAAGCCATTCTTTGAATCTTAAAAAAGAATCTTAAGTTTATGAGATGGTTTTCAGATTCAGATGATATCACTTGTTCTACTAGTTTTTTTTTGTTGCAAAATCAACTTCTTTTGAAGGAAATACAACCAAAGGCAAACATTAAACGCATTTTAGTAAAAATGTATTTTGATTTATATCAATCTGTTTCTACAAATAAGTGAGTTCCTGTTCAGCAAAATAAGACCAACGAGTTAATATAGAATTGTTTTTAGTTTTTATTTTTGCTGTCAGTATAAAAGTCGATTTAAATGGATTTGTTTTCAATCTGCATACCCTATGACATTACATATAAGTAGGCGGCAAACGGGCGTAAACAGAGTGTCGTTGAAATGACTCAGTCACTTGCTTGACTAAAATTTCAACAAATGTAAACCGTATCAATGTAAGGCTTAATATTGACATCATGTAGGAATATTATATTATTTAAATGAATTTGTCATAAATCAACAGAAGATTAAATATACATTAGCTCCGTCAGTAATCTTTAACATCTTGTGTACCACCTTCCAAGTTTGGCTGTCAACCTTGAACATACGTCTGACTTTAGTTCATTGAACGTTAACTATGCCGGGGATTAATTAAATCGTGTTTTTTTTTACAAAATTGATGTTCCATTTTACGCAGTTATCGTTCTTTTTATATCAAGTTTATTGTTTTATCTAATTACACAATTAGCGATTTTTGTTTTCAATGAAAAAATAGACACTTTGGAAAGACCATGAAAGTTCAAACTTATGTAATTCCATGATGTGATTTGGTTTTAATTTTTTTTTGTACCTTACGAGCTCTCATTCCGTTTAAAGTCTCTGTCTGAGATATGGCCGCCTGCCACATTCTCCAATCCAAAGGAGGAAGCTTCAAGTCAATTAGGTCAATTCCAATGGCACCTGGTCCTCCACCCGAAAGTTAGGCATTTCTTATCGTATCGATCTTAAAAGCTGTGACTCGAGGATTATTTTGGTTGGAGCATTAATATTCATACTTTTAATGTGGGTCTAAGTTCGATATTCTCATCCATTCACCATACTCGCATACAGGCCCAAATATTGGACGAATCATTTTTTTTGTAATGGTTAATATTTGATCCGCCCATGTGCATAGTTCTGCATTCGTCGCCATAAACTAGGTATAGCAAGCTTTCATAATATCTGTTTCACTCAACAAAAGTTGCATATATCTCCAGGGGTCAATTTTCGTCGACATTCGTGCGGTCCATGTCGATATCATTTGCGATCCCGAATATCGTTAAATCTAAAAAATAACATTCTGCACGTATATGACTTGGGAGTTGGAGCGGAGAAAGACATCGAATCGCATTTCTTGTAGATGATCTGGTGACCGCCAATTCCCCTGAAAGATATTAAGATAAGGAAACTTAAGACTATCCCAGCTCATGGTATTTGTGGTTAGATGGCGATACGTATGAAAAAGTCGAAAAGAGGGCAAGCATTCACTAAAGGATAGAAAGTCTTAAGACTCCTGGGTCCAACAAAGGCAAACCCACCTTCCAAAATGTGTTTATATCACAAGGAAAAACATAACAGGTCGACCAGTAGAGATACAATATGCTTATTATTGTAATAGGTTGAGTTAGATTTTATGGGCTGTTGACGGTCGAGTTAGGCGACACTCGCATAGGCAAACGTGGGTCCAAAGCAATACCCTTTGTTGAGAAGTTTTTTTATCTGAAAATAATGCTGTGCTATATTAAAGATTGATACTTGCTATACGGCTTGTGCCGTTCTATCTGCTTCGAAAAGATATCTGCTCTGCGCTATAGAGGTTGTTGCCAACTCCGTCAGGTCCTCTCAGTAGAAGCTGCCAAGGAGCTTTTTTACCACTGTTGCTGATCGCGGGTCAGTGATACAGTAGTCTGACGGTTGGGTTTACCCAATAGTCCAAATTGATACTCACCTCCTATTCATCGATTTCAAAGCCGCAAATGACGGCATTTACAGAGCATTCTCGCTGCTCCATCAAGGTCGGAAACGACCTCACCGACACATTCGATACCAAAAAAGGATTTAGGCGAGGCGATGCGCTGTCATGTGACTTCTTCAATTTGATTCTTCAATTAATTGTGCAAAACTCCCGAGCCAACATCAGAGGCACAAATTTTCAATAATCGTTGCAACTACTAGCATACGGCGACGATATTGACATCATTAGTAGGACTTAACGTGATATCATAGCCACGTTTGCTAGTATAGAGAAGGAAGCGGCAAAAATGGGTTTGGCAGTATTTGGGGTTAAGACTAAGTATATGCTGTCAATACGAAAAAACACACAACATCGACGAATCGGAGAGAACGTCACCATTGACAGATATAACTTTGAGGTATTACGTGATTTTGTCTACCTCGGCTCCGCTATCTACTCTGACAACAAAATCTCTTCGGAAACTAAACGAAGAATTACTCTTGCCAACCGTTGTTTCTTCGGGCTAAGAAGGCAATTCCATAGTAAGGCCCACACTCGAACTACTAAGTAGATCCTATATAAGACCCTCATCATACCAGTCCCGCTCTACGGCGCTGAAGCATGGACCGTCTAAAAAGCGGATGAAGAAATCCTTTGTTGATAAAAGAGAGAAAAATTCTTCGAAAAATCTTCGATCCCGTTTGCGTTGACGGGCTATGGAGACGAAGATTCAACCAAGACCTATACAAGCTGTACAGCCACCCCTGGTCAAAAAACTCCGCATGGGACGTTTAAGATGACTAGGCCATGTAGAAGGAATGGACACCAATACTCCGGCTCCAGCTCGAAGATTCAACCAAGACCTATACAAGCTGCATAGCTACCCCTGGTCAAAAAACTCCGCATTGGACGTTTAAGATGGCTAGGGCATGTATAAGGAATGGACACTAATACTCCGGCGCGTAGCCTTCGATTCCCAGCCAGATGTCAGACGCAGTAGAGGAAGACCACACCTTAAGTGGCGCGCACAAGTAGAAACCGACTTCAACCAACTGAGTGCGCAACTGGAGGCAGTTAGTTAAGGACCGGGCTAATTGGAGCGTCATGTTGGTTTAAGCCCAGGTTCATTCCGGACACTGTAGCGCCACTTAAGTAAGTAAGTAAGTAAGTAAGTTTACCCAACAGATTGTGTCTGTAATCATTCTCACCGCTATTGAAATGGAGGATCTATTAAGATCTATGAGCTTGTTTGATTTGCTACCGCTTTATTCCGGCCACACGTCTTTGGTATGTTTACAGGTAAATGTGTTTTGCCACCCGGTTATTGCTTCACTTTGTGTGTGTATAGTTATTTTCTGTTTTTAAAAAGCAAGTGAGGGTCTAACCCTAATATCACATAGCGAGATACAACTAGACGATCCTGTTTCCTGGAATATTATTATGTCCTGGCACCCAGATAATTTGGACTTTGATCTGGTTATATAGAACTTTTAGCTCTGTGCGGCAGTGTCCAACTGCTCATGATTTTACTATATTAGATTTCAGAGCTCATGTCCGCTAGACTATCTACGTAAATTGAGATATCCTCTTGTGATAAGTTCAGTACTCTAGCCGATTCGGTAGCTTCGAGTATAGCTAGGATCTCTTCTTGGATAACACTGCAATAGTTCGCCAAGCGTATATATATTTGTAATCCGATTATGTCGGAGTAGACCCCAGAGCCCACTCCCATTTCCATTTTAGACGTTGTTTGACTACCATCCATCTCTACTTGGTATTCTGATTGCGTATTTAATGTCGAAATCGTGATTCGTGATGTGGTATGGTGTAGTCAGATGCCCCATTGTCATATTCTACTAATTTCAATATTTTGCTATGACTGAATGGTTTGTTACATAGGTTACTCGCTTCCTATGTGGCGTGCTGCGCTTTTCGCTGCTGTGTCGATCAGCTGTAAGTATATTTGTAATTGGTGGGAGACTTAGACGTGTTTCCAAAGCTGCTGTGGGACTGGTACGCATTGCTTCTGTTATGAGTACTCATGCTGTTCTTTGAAATTTTGTATGTGCTATCATATGCTTCGTCTTTTTCATGGAATTCCACCAGACTAGGCAACCATAGGTAAGGATTGGTCTGACAACAGGTGTGTATAGCCATTTCGTCACTTTCGGCGACGGACCGCAGTTCTTACAACAGATTATTTTGCATCTATGTTTTGTAAGGCTCAAAGGTGCTTATAGCCTATATAATTCTTTCCTTGCATATACATTTTTCGATATTGGAGTCGTCTCCAGATGAGCGGTGTACTTAATGGTTGTTGATTGTGTTGTCAGTGGGTGATAAGGAGAAGATCTAGTGTCTCGGCGCTGAATTCTGTCCATTTATCATCTAAGATTTTTAGAAAACCTGGGCTGCTTGCTTCTATTGACAATATTTTTCTTAATCTGGCGGATTCATTGTTGCCTTCAATACTGTTGGAGAAGTCTTTCCAGGCTTTTCTTTTGGCCGTTTTTATATTTTTTTTTTAATTTTCTCCAACTGGTTTTGTATAGATTCCAATCTGTTGCTTTTTTTTGTCCTCTTTGCCATCTTGAAGTTCCCTAGATTCTTTGTGTCGGTTGGTGAGATTCTTCGACCAACAGAGGCTTTGTCTTTTATTGTTTTTACATTTCCGTATTGGACATGCTTTCTTAAAAGCATTTGTGAACACCGTGGCAATGTCATTTTGGTTAGTTATGACACTCCTGAAGATGTTTTTTTGTGATTTTTATCTTGAATTGATTCCAGTACTCTCCGCACTGACTATTGCGGGTTTAAAAAAAACCGACGATGAATATATAATTTTATGGAGTCTTTACATAAAGACTTTTTACTTGCTGCTAACAAGAGAAGTGGGTCTATCATCTGTTGTTCTGACGGTCTGCGATTGCAACTGCTACGTCACTGGACGAATTGACTTCAACTTGTATATACTATGTTCATCGTCCAATATCCAGAGGGTTTTTTTTTTAATGGATTCATATGGTCAAAACTAAATGTACCTACCAAATAACTATATTCGTAAACCCGAAGTTTCCCAAAAACAGCTGTAACGATTTTGGTTACACCTAAAAATACAATTACACGTTATTACAACTGCGTATCCGTTTTTTGTTTATCCCAGAAGACTCAAATAACAGAACTCGGTATTAAGGTTAAATTTGAAAAAACCATCAATTTCTCCTGAACTATATTGCATACCAACGAATCTGCTCGAAGGCGTCATCGAAAATTGGAAAGTCTGCATGGACGAGCTACAGCGCAGTTGTGGCAAAAATTTTAAAGGTATTATCTCTTAATAGTGAATGCCAAGAACGGTTCTTTAGATCAAAAATAAAGATTTCACGATATACATATATATTTGTTTGTTATTTCGCATTTCAGAAATACCTACTTACATACGACCCATTCGCCCAACTAACAATTTCACTTCGATAAAGCACTACCGAAGCCATTTCCCTACCAGCAATATTACATATACGAATTCTCATGTAAAAACATTTGCTGCACTTA
Organism: Rhingia rostrata; assembly: GCA_949824845.1. NCBI lineage: Eukaryota > Metazoa > Arthropoda > Insecta > Diptera > Syrphidae > Rhingia > Rhingia rostrata. Next base: position 75,938,701 of record OX463755.1, read on the forward strand.
TAGGAAGCTATTTAATTCTATAAAACTTCTTTAAATACCTGCTTCTAAAAAGCCTTAAAGAAAAAAAACTTTGTTTGTTGTAAAAAGCCTTATAGAAGCGAAAAGTCTTTCTGAAATATTTTATTATTCTCTTTTTGTTTCTACATGTTATTATATTATTTAGTTTTAAAATTTGAAACCTTTATAATTACAACTGGTACTTGAATCATGTTGACTCATTCTCAAGTAGGTTCCCGATCTTTTAACCATAGATTTTTTATGCCTTAATACGTAAGCTCTATACATTCTTTGCTTCGGATTTACTTCTTGCGAAGTTCTACCGAAACATCTTAATGTATGTTACATGTACACACATCTCCAGAGCTTAAAAACAACCTCAATGATGTTATACCATCATAACTTCGGTTATGGTTGTGAATTTTCCATTATGCCTTAAACAGGCGTCTACCCAAACAATCGACTGCAAAAATGTTCAACCTCCGCGCACAAGGACTGAATTAATTGTTTGTAGAGGAATGATTGTTAGTTGGGCGTCCAATCACTCACTGATTGTGGTGGAATTTCTGTATTACAGCTCGACTATCACGGCCATTATGTGGTGCCTCCAGATGAGATTACCTTGAGGTCAGTATCTACTTGTTTAACATAAAATGCCATGACATACATATTACAAATCACCCATCCTTTTTTCAAAAGTGTTTTACACGACGCAAATGAGGCTTATAGCTCAATGTTATAGGATTACCAGTTTCATAAAGATCACCTTATTCCCTGCTAGTTCTTTGATTTTCGAAGTATGATTGGAATAGTTGCATCAATTCCATTCATACTAAAGCCTATACTTACTTACTTACTTAGGTGGAGCTACAGTCCGGAATGAACCTGGGCCTAAACCGAAATGCCTTTCCAACTAGCCCGGTCCTCCAGTTGCACAATCCAAGTTTGTTGAGGTTGGTTTCCACTTGTGCGCGCCACTTAAGGCGAGGTCTTCCTCTACTGCGTCTGGCTGGGAATCGAAGACTCTGCGTGTCGGAGTATTGATGCCCATTCGTTCTACATGTCCTAGCCATCTTAAACGTCCAATGCAGAGTTTTTGACCAGGGGCATGTCGCTGTACAGCTCGTACAGTTCTTGGTTGAATCCTCGTCTCCAAACCCCATCAACGCAAACGGGACCAAAGATTATTCGAAGAATTTCCTCTCGAATCGACCAAACATTTCTTCATCCGCTTTTGATACGGTCCCTGCTTCAGCGACGTAGAGCAAAACTGGGATGATCAGGGTCCTATATATAATCTTCTTAGTAGTTCGAATCAGGGCCTTACTACTGAATTGCGTTCTTAGCCCGAAGAAGCAGCGGTTGGCAAGAGTAATTCTTCGTTAAGTTGCTGAAGAGTTTTTGTTGTCAGAGTAGATAGTGGAGCCGAGGTAGACAAAATCCTGTACTACCTCAAAGTTATATCTATCAATGATGACGGTCTGTCCAATTCTTCGATGTTGTGTGTCCTTTCGTGTTGACAGCATATACTCAGTCTTACGCTTTTGCCGCTTCCTACTCTACACTAGCAACCGTGGCTATAACATCACGTTGAGTCCTACCAATGTTGTCAATATCGTCGGCGTTTGCTAGTAGTAGCACCGATTTTGGAAAAATTGTCTAGTTCTGGCTCGGTAGTTTTGCACAATCCTCAAAAGAATCAAATTGAAGAAGTCACATCACAGCGCATCGCATTTACTACATCCTTTTTTGGTATCGAATGTGTCGGTGAAGTTGTTTCCGACCCTGATGGTTGGAAACAAACGGACGAGTTTGGGCGGTATACCAAAACTAGACATGGCTCTGTATAGTTCGTTTCTAAAAATGCTGTCGTATGCGGCTTTGAAATCGATGAATAGGTTCGTTTTGGACTTCTAGGTTTTTTTTTCAGGATCTGCCGAAGTGTGAAAATTTAATCGGTTGTTGACTTTTTTTGGCCTAAAACCACACTGATAAGGGCCGATCAGGTTGTTTGTAAACGGTTTCAGGCGTTCACGTATCACGGCAGATAGGATCTTGTAGGCGATGTTGAGGAGACGTATGCCTCTGTAGTTGGAGCAGTTTAGAGGGTATCCTTTTTGGTGGATCGGACAAACGATGCTAAGGTTTCAGTCTTCAGGCATTCTTTCTTCCTACCAGATTTGGCTTTTGAGTTGGTGGATGTTACTTACCAAGTCATCTCTGCCGGCTCAATGAAGCTCAGTGGGAAGGCGGTCATTTCGGGCAGCCTTATTAAGCTGGAGTTTTGATATTGCTATACTCACCTTACTCAGGTAATGTGGTTTGCAGTTTATCGCTGTCGTTGCCCATATTGAAGGGTTGGTTCTGCCATTTTGGCTTTGACGTAGCAATCCTTAGCTACATAATTTTTTTCCACCGTCGGGCATGAGCTCATATAAGCCTTATGTTGATGAATTTGGACTTGATGCGGATTGTTACAATGCGTTCGCTACTGCCTTAGTAACATAAGACTTTTTGCGTAAGTCTGGCACTTATAACAAATCCGCATCCGAATAGTCGCTGTTTCCGATCACTATAACACGGTCCGTAGTATATGTCACAGTTTTTCATCCTCTTTTTGCCCGGCCCATCCCATCGTATTTAGAGGATGGCAGTAATGTCTGCTTTGTAGCAGTTTAGGACTTCCGCTAGTTTTTCGCTTGTTCCCTGCATGTTTAATGTTCTCATATTCCAGGTGAAGATACGAACAATGTTGTCCTTTATTCGCTTAGCAGGGTCGTATAGTTTCTTAAATGGGTGGGTAGTTAACCCAAAGCACAACCCCCCAACCGGAAGCAGTTTAGGGCTTCCGCTAGTTTTTCGCTTGTTCCCTGCATGTTTAATGTTCTCATATTCCAGGTGAAGATACGAACGTTGTTGTCCTTTATTCGCTTAGCAGGGTCGTATAGTTTCTTAAATGGGTGGGTAGTTAACCCAAAGCACAACCCCCCAACCTGGAGGGCCAGTTCCGATTTATTAGACACTTTTTGCAAAATTTTTTAAAGTTTGGCCAAATGCTTAGTTTTTTCTGAAAAGGTGGCGTGGTAGTGGACGGATTGCAAAATTGTTTATACCTGTTCTGCTGGGAGCAATAAAGAGTACGTGTACCAAATTTCTATCTCAAAACATGAGGCTCAAAAACTGGTGACGTACGGAGGAAGAAAAAACATGGCTAGATCGACTCAGGTAGCGATTCTGAGTCGATCCATGTAATTGAAAGTATATCCAGCTAAATAATTTCCCTTTGTTACAAACTATGGATAAAACCTAATATATTTGTTTGGGATAGGGTGTGAAATCGAATTAAAGCTTAAATAGTTCACATGTTTAAAATACCCTTCCGTTACGAATGTCGTAACTTGTCAAATGACAAAATACGTTTAAAAATACACTTTGGTAGTCGTATGATAAAAAAATGAAATATCTGCCATTAACAGCCTATCCTTGGCCTCAACGCTAGCTTATCCATTTGACTTTGCGAAATTATATTTTTGCCAAAAACAATTGAACCCCCAGTTTAACGCCGCTCGCGCTAAATAGTCCAACAGAACCATAAATATGATAGGTGACGAATTGAATTTAGATAACTGTGCCTTAATAAAATAAAAAAATATAAGAAAAACTATTTTCCTTACCTAAATTTTCAAATTAAAAAAAAAATACAAAACAATAATCATCACTATAAATTTTCTGCACGAGTTTCTCAACGAGATGTACCTATGTTGCAACGAATTATGATCTTCATTGAGGAAATAGCTCGCGCTGGTCATTGACGATGCGTTTGTGGTGTGTAAGTTTTATTATACGCATTGCGCGCGATCTGAAATCACGGAACTAATTTCCGGCTTCAAAGGTTATGCAATTCCAGATGAAAACATCCACAAATCCCATCACAGTCACCCCAGTCAACCAGTAGACACCACCTAGCTAGCAACTCAATTTACAAAACAATAGACGATTTGTTGTTTTCTTTTCGCAAGATGCATGATCGTCTTCATGGCATCCATAGCGCCAGACATCGTCACTGACTTGTAGTTCGTCTCGTCACTCTAGACTGGGTGTACCTACCATGTACAATAATACTATCTTCTTCAGCAAGAAAATACTCCCCAACAGCCACAACATACCTATATTGAACAGGTTTACATACACTAAAGTATGTAGATATATTTTGTATATGTGTTATATGCCAACAGCCAACAACGACGACGCAATGCCATCGATTCCGGATCCACGCCGCTGCGAGATGTTAGTTAGATGAAGTCAATCAAATGATTCGAGGTTTAATAAAAGTTTTCATTTCGTTCGGTTAACACGTTACCACAACAACTCTCTGTATTAATAGAGCTGTGTGTTGTAGCCTACTCCCGCGGGTTTTCTAGCACTCGGTACCATACCACCTACTTACCACCTGTCGTTGTTTGTCAACGAATATTCTTTCGCGGAATTGCATTCAAATTTTTCAAGATACGCGAATAATTAACATTAATTTTTGTTTGTAACTTTTCTTGTGTCAAAAACGTGAAAACTGTATTTGGGTGTTTGTCCATCGCGGATCGTCAACATTCGCTTAATTGAAATCGTCAAATAAAAAAAAAATTATATAATGACGGCAGATGGATTAAATTTCTTAATAGTTGCCGCAATTGTTTGCTGTGGAGCTATAACCTCTAGAAATGGAGTGACTGGAGTACCTATTGATTTTGGTACCTATAAAATTTGTTTTAAAATGTGTTTTAAAAGTTTGTTGGGTGTGGGTAATTCCAGATAGTAATTTTTAATGTTACAATCCAGTGATATCTTCGATAACTAGCATAAAATGAAGCAATAAAAACGTTTGATTTAAAAAACGTTTTTCTAATTAAAACACTAGTTTTTAGTTTTCTAATTTAACATCTAGTAGTGTCTATAGACTGAAATAATTCTTAACTTATATTATATTTAAAATGAATATTCTTAGGAGTATAAAACAAAGATTGGTTGCATTTAATAGCAGCCCCTTCATCAATCAGATTCTTAGTACAAAACATTCCAAAATACTATATTTCTTAATAATCCCAGGAGATAATAATTTAACTTTTAAATTTTCTACTTGTTTTCAAAAGTGAAACCATAATTGGATAGTATATATTTAAAAAAAAAGGTTTTAAGAAAACTCATAATTAAATAAAATTGTTTTTTTTAGGATCTTTGATCCCGGTTAAATACAAAACGCATAATTTTTTGTAAAAACAAAAAACAAAAAAAATTTCCAGAAGCACTTAAATAACCATAGCCATATGGTTTCGCTATTCATCCCTCTGTCTATATCAATTGAAATTTATAACCGACTTTATTTACATTACTATCATACCTCTTATTTTATATGTATCACAAGAACTGGACTTGTCTTAAAATTAGCTTAGGACGGAACTTGGTTCACGAAAATGCAATTTGGTAAAAGGCAATAAATTGGCTGTATTTTTTTTATATTATTCCCCAAAAATAAAAAAAAAATTATTTATTTATATCAAAAAGCATAGGGTGACAATTTTTGCACCAACTTTTAACTATAAGTAAGTTTTTAATTACAAAAATACATTATCTAAGGAAAACTTCAAAGGTGGATGTTTTTAAAAGTTGTCTATCGGCGCAAAAGATTGATTAAAAATGATTTGAAAGTTTTTATGAGTTTTATTTTTCATTTACCAAACATCAGTTTACGACGGATATAAGAAACCTCCGAAATCCACAAAAATTGTTTCTCATATCAGAGTTGTTTTTATATGCAAACACGTAAATAAGAAAGAATGTTTCTTATATGAAAGCAACGGAAACAAAGATTCTTATATAAAAAGAACGAGTATAACAAAAATGTACCAATGCACCAACTGAAAGAGTTAAGAAAAAAGATAATTTGTTAGGCAAATTAAAAAAAAAGGTTCAGTTTTTAACGTTTAAAGTTTTTTTAATTCATTTAAACAAAAAAAAATACAACAAAAAATGTATTCCATATCACATAGGGTGTTTAAATTTTAAGGGCCGGTGTTGATTTTGCTTAAAACACAAATTGTTTAGGAAATTATTGTCATTTCTTTTTATTATGATAAAATTGAATTGTTCAATTATGTATAGAACAAAATATCGGCCAAATGGCCGCCGCGACCTCGGATGGTCACAATTTTCGATGACGCTGAGGCATTATTGAGGTTCTATGCCACTAATGTGCCGAATTATCTCATCCTTCCGCTCTTGAATTGTTGCTGGCTTATTGACTTACACCCTTTCTTTCAAATAACCCCAAAGAAAAAAGTCCAACGGTGTCTAATCACATGATCTTGACGGCCAATTAACATCGCCACCACGTGAGATAACACGGCCATTGAATTTGTCGCGCAAAAGAGCCATGGTTTCGTTAGCGATGTGGCAAGTGGCACCGTCCTGTTGAAACCACATATAGTCCAGATCCATATCTTCCGATTCGGGCCAAAAAAATTCGTTATTATCTCACGGTAGCGAACACCATTCACAGTAACTGCCTGACTGCCAGCCCATAAACAGCACCAAACAGTCACTCTTTGTGGGTGCATTGGTTTTTCGACAATCACTCTTGGATTATAATTCGCCTAAATACGGCAATTTTGCTTATTGACGAAACCACTGAAATGAAGAGTTGATGTGGACGGCTATTCCACGGCCACACTATCGCGAACAGCAGCAATATTTTCTGCACTAGCATGCACATCTCCTACAGATCCGGTTTGCTCAAATTTTTGCACGATTTTTTCGATTTTACGCAAATTTGGAGGATTAAAATGACAGAAAAAATCATGGAGAGCACGATTTGCAATTTGATTTGAACGCCCATTTTCATAATAAGCCTGAATAACTTTAACGCGTTGCTCGATTGCGTATCTTTCCATGGTTCAAATTTAAAACCAACCGTAATATGGATTTGATTATATTTATGTACAAGTGTATACAAACAATTATCTATAAAAAAAAGTTATTATAATGACTGCCGAATTACTTATAAAAACATATGAGAAGGCTACAACCCGCTGTACGAATCGTTGAATACCCAATCCATTCCATTCCATTCTTAAATAAAACATCATAAAACGTGGGATTGGCATTTTCACAAAACACTGCTCAGACGGTTAATGAAAATAAATTTAGGGGCCACACCCACCAAACAACCGAAACTTGGTTTTTCTTTATTTTTATACCCTATCCCATATGGATCTACTCAGAATCGCTAACTGTGTCCTTTAAGCCATGTCTGTCTATCAGTCCGTCCGTCCGTCCGTCCGTCCTTCTGTAGGTAACAGGCTTTTGGGCCTTTAATTTTGAGATAGGATAATGATATTTGGTACATGTGATCCTTGTACGTGCTGTTCGAACAAGTGTAAAAATTTTCAAAATCCGCCCACTGGGCAAACAGTAGCGAGTTATTTAAAAAGTGCCTGAACAACACATGTAGTCAACCATAATATCCATATTTAGTTCATACCTATAAAGTATTTTTTGAAACGCCCACTTTTTGGAGGCGTGATCAGTTAAAAACGTTTTCCGGCAATATTTCAAACATTTCGAAAAAAATGTTGATGCAGAATTGTTGTCTATGGTAATGTAAGCATTTATTCCATATTTTTTCTAAACCTCACTTTTTAGAGCCGTTTTCATACAAAAACCATTTGCATACACTTTTTTGTTTGTCGAACCATAAAAGATATGTTCTGGCAATGACATTTTCTATATTTCATCGCCATAAAGCCCACATTTTAGGGATATTAATCTTAAGGATGGGATGGGTTGGGTAAAAAACGATCTACACAGTGGATTGTAGCCTTCTCATATGTTTTAAACTGCAATTTTTTTCTTCTTCACTGGGTTTTTCAGTTAAAAATACTTCTCAAATAAAAGATATCAAGAAACCACACTAATCTAATTTCTTTTATTTTCTTAACATCTTTTTATTTTCATAAAAATTAACAATTTTTTTTTTGTACCGAATTTCTACTTTTTCATTTAGCAGTTTTACATTTCTTCGTACCGAAGCTTGTAACTTTATTCCATCGTTGTAAATTCTATGTGCTGAAGTTTCTAGACCTCACTTTTCCTACATTAACGTTATTTTGTTTCGGTTTCTGAATAAAATGTCAAAACTGAACAGAAAAATTTAAAAATAAAACTACTTTCGGTTTCTCGGTGGGTTTGGCCCTTTAAATTTGAATGTTTTGTCAAAACAACGTTTATCTATTGCATATATTATGATGTAGAATATACTAAAGTAGAGTACTATTTTCTAGTTTTATTCAAAACATTCAAAATTAGATTAATTTCGAATTATTTGCATTTTTTTAGTTTTATTTAACTCTTGACGAAAATCGTTGTTTTCTAATAAAATGCTAAAATCTTTATATGGACGAAATATAGACAATAACATAGTTTAAATATTTAGCTCAGACATTTGTTTGTTTATGTGGTCGCGGCAGTGGCTGAAATGCTGACACTTGTTCTGTTTTTTTTTGGACAGAGAGTCTATATATCAAATTTTAACAATCTAGCTTAAAATTTAAGGCCCAAAAAACGGTGACACACAGACGACGTACATACGGACGAACAAAGTAGATATTGGTAAATCGACTCAGCTAGCGATTCTGATATCAATAATATCAAAACTAATATACCCCTATGGGATAGGGTATAATGACTTGGTACGTACACGCAAAGTATTGAAAAAATTGCCACGACATCAAGTATGAGTATATATTATATATTGAAAATTGTCATTCTTTTTTTTTCAAACAATATATATCGCGAATTTATAAAAGTATTTCATCAATATCGTTCATTTGCTCCGCATCATTATTTCAATAACGCTTTAAAACAAAACAAATGACTTAACAGCTTCAGCCCTTGTTGGCGCTTGCAAAGATGCCGTGGTCATTTTTCCGACAGACGGCCCCAACTCTTCATCCACCTCCTTCCTCTTCTATAACTTCGTTTATTATTTGTCTTTCATCCAAATCCCCGAAACATCATTCATTCTGTGATTCGTTTACTTGCTAGTTTAGCTGAATTTGCTATAAAACTCAAATCCAATTCAACAATCAAAAAGATATATATTTCTTAAATGCGTCAGATTACCTTTTTAAAAGTACATTTTGTGTTTGAAAGTTTTTTTCTTTTATCTGAATTTTTCTTATAAGCGTGTTTCTTATATCAACTATTTTTTATATAGACATATGCGTTTCTTATAAGAGATGTTTGGGAGACACAGATAAGCCACTTTGTAAGAAAATAAAAAAAAAAGACCGGTAGATAATATAAGCTAAAAATCTCAAAATACCAATTTTTGCAGGTATGGCACTTCGTGTTTTGATACGTCGAAATGTTTACAGTGGCGTTATCAAAAAAGTCAATTCTAGCTCTAAATCTTAGACCTTAGGAATCAGTGAAGTACGATAGTACATACATATATGGTGAGATTGACTAAAATATTGATTCTCCATTGATCCATATACTTCACCAAATGTTTGTATTTATTATTGTTGTCAAAATAATAAAAGTTTCAACCCAAAATAAACAAACAGCAATCCATTAGTTACGCGAATAATAAAAGCCACAAAAAAGTCATTCAATTATAATATCTAGATGAATACGAGATTTACGAACTTTGGTGAACTTGAGCCTTAACCAACACAACTCTTCAATTAATCAAATCCGAAGCTAACTGGTTTCAGTTGCACACTCCAAATTGGTTGAATTTGATTTCATCTTGGGGGCACTACATATGCCAATATCTTCAACTGCGTCCACCATCTGGCTGAAATCTGCGTACCGAAGCATAGGTGTAAATTCGATCTACACATCCTAGCCATATTAAGAGCCTACTTTGTAGGTTTTTGACCTAAGACAGCGACATACGCTGCAGAGCTTCTCAATTCCATTGTTGATTTTTTGTCCGCAGGGCACGTGAAACCAAAAGGGAGCGACGATTTGTTTAAAGAAAGGTAGGAATAGTGTGATCAGAGCTTAATGCTTAATTATTTTTGTATTTTATGTAAGAACTTTGATATTCAATTCTATTCTCAAGCAAGACTATAAATAAATTTTATAATGGTACATAGAAAACAAAATCTTGCTAAGAACAGAATCAGTATGGATTTTAAAAGGCTTCTGTATGAGTCACATTGGTCCTGCAGTCACATGATCTTGGCGGGCCACCACGTGAGATAACACGACCATTAAATTTGTCGCGCAAAAGAGCCATTGTTTCGTTAGCCGTGTGGCAAGTGGCACCGTCTTGTTGGAACCACATATCTTCCACATCCATATCTTCCAAATAGGGACATAAAAAGTTCGTTATCATCTCACACGGTAGCGAACACCATTCACAGTAACTGCCTGACAGCCCTCATTTTGGAAAAAAAAATACGGCCTGATGATGCCCCCAGCCCATAAACCGCACCAAACAGTCACTCTTTGTGGGTGCATTGGATTTCCAACAATCACTCTTAGATTATCGCCCAAATGCGGCAATTCTGCTTATTGACGAATCCACTGAGGTGAAAATATGCCTCATCACTGAAGATGATTTTCTTCCAAAACTGTTACCATTTCTTGCCACCATTCTGACCATTGACGACGCTTGAAATGGTCAAGAGGCTTTAGTTCTTGAATCAATTGCACCATGTATTTTTCATCAACGACGAGCGTGAGAGGTGCAATTGTTGGACACGACGAAGAGTTGATGTGGACGGCTACTTAGCCACACTATCGCGAACAGCAGCAATATTTTCAGGAGCATGCACATCTCCTACAGACCTGGTTTGCTCAAATTTTTGCACGATTTTTCCGATTGTGCGTACATTTGAACGATTAAATTGACCGAAAAAATCACGAAGTACACGATATGCATTTTGAATAACTCAAACGCGTTGTTCGATTGTGTACCTTTTCATGGCTCAAATTGAGTTAGTCGGAAATTGAGAAATGTCAAATGAAATGCAGAAAAAAACTTGACGCTTAGGTGTAGTTCCCATTCAACATCGGCCCTTAACCACCCGTTATATGGATCGACTCAGAATCTATAACTGAGTGGAATTAGCCATGTCTTTCGTTCCATCCATCCGTTCGTACGTCACCAATTTTTGGGCTTTAAATTTTGAGCTAGAATAGTGAAATTTTCAGTAAAAAACGTTTTTCGGTAAAATTTTAGACATTTCGGAACAAAAACCGTTTTCATACAAAAACCATTTGTATACACTACCTCATAGCATAACCAGGCGAAAAACGTTGTTTTTGGTCGAAAAATGAAAGATAATGATAAACTGTCTGATTAATATGTCGTGACAATGGCATTTTCTATATTTCATCGTCAAAAAGCCGACATTTTTGGGATATTTATTTGGGATGGGATGGGATATGGTATTAAACGATCCGCACAGCGAAATTCTCATATGTTTTTAAATTTCTCTTATAAAGAGAAAGATATTTTCTTTTACATTGTTCTTTTTCATGAAGACTCTTAGACAGTTAGAAAGAATATCTTTTCTATAAACTAGGTTATTTAAAGAACTGGCATAATTTCAAAATGAAACGATACTACATTATGACAATCTTTTTAAAGTATTGGGTACTTTCAAAAATACGTGGTTGCGAAATCTGATGTATGCACAACTTTCAAAATTCCAAATGATCTAGGTCGGAGTTTCATAAATGTAAAATGCAAATATTTGCAGCTCAAATGTGCAAACAATCGCAAATCTCACATGCATTCCGATTTTTTACTTTAAGAAAGAGACAGATATGTTTTAAACCACTATATGCTTACCTTTATTTTAAATAGTATTCTCATAGAAAAAAATTCTGCAATTCATTTTTAAATCAAAGGTCCATATCTTAATATCACAATTTCGATAGAGAGCGCAAATAGGAAAAAGTATTCATAAGTTTATAGTTTCACACGTGCCCAAAATATTTTTCCTGACGCTAATATGATTGCAAATAATCGAAAGCAAGCACACAATAATGATAATACTCAATAAATGTGTTGAAATTTTTGGAATTAATTATAAATATTTCCTTTCCTTTGCGGTTCGAGATATTGTATGATAAGTTCCGAAGTAATTTTATTTATTTATGTTAAATTAAATTCGAACTACTATGCAAAGTTGACTTCAAACACGCGATTTTTCAGTTAAAAAATCAACACCACTCCAATGAGGGAGTCTTTGAAATGACGAAAAATTATGAGTAGGTAATAACACACACTGAAAATACACTTATGGCCGGTTTTTCCGTGCGAGATCATCCTAGTTCCGGGATTAAACTCGAGTTAACTCGAAAAATTAGTTTTTAATCAATTTAAATCCAGAGTTAACTTTGAGTAAACACAGCAAGTTTGGTGAGTTTTTATAGATAAATTGCTTCTACTTTATTGTATGTTGATATTCTCTTATTATTTTATTACTAGGTAAACTTACGTCATTATTTTCATTGATCTTCTTTTACGTTGCCATTGATTTTTAAAGAACTTAATTTGTTAGGAATTTATTAGCAATTTGATATACCCCTGAGAACAATGCAAAATATAATTAACAACTCAAAGATAGGATGTTTAAATAGTTGATATCGTCTTTGAAAAGCTATTTGTATGTCAATCCCCGGGAAATAAATATATCGTGGGTGTTGTATTGGAACTCGTCGAGTTCATTAAAATTTTATATGCAAATGTCTTCAGATCAAGTTTCAAAACCTGTTATAGCACTGTTTCGGAGATGACTAATTGAGAACAAATACGATAAATTTACAACTTGTGCATTGCAAGCAGGGCAAGGATATCGTCGTGGCTGATAAAATGCCGCATCATGTTTATCAAACGAATGAATAAAATGTTTGTACTCAAAGTTCCTTTTGCCCATGTGCTCTCCAATAATATCGGGTTTTTCAACAGGGACGCTACAAAAGTTGAACGACAGGGACAGCAAACGACGACATATTTCTTGCCGCTCTTTTGACATTTCTCTTCAGTAAGGTCTGCCATTTCATGATGGAAAGATATACGATCCAACAACGAGTCGAAATTATTAAAATTTACAACCGAAATTCGGAGTCAGTGGCCTCAACGTTAAGAGCGCTACGTCCAATTTATGGTCGTCATAATCGTCCTAGCAGATAAACAATTGAGCATCTAGTGGAAAACTTTGAATCCACAGGCACAGTACAAAATGTTCCCGTGCCAGTGCGACAAAGAAGTGCCCGTAGTGTCAAGAATATTGCTGCCGCAATATTAAATTGACGCAAGAACTGAAGCCGCTTGACCACCAGAAGCGTCGTTTGGTCGTGAATTGAGCTGAGCAACAACTTGAAAATGATTCGGATTTTCATCGAAAAATCATCTTCAGCGATGAGGCTCATTTCTGGCTGAATGGCTTCGTCAATAAACAAAATATGCGGTATTGGTCAGGCAGCAATCCACATGTACTCCATGAGTCATCATTGCATCCCGAAAAAATTACGGTTTGGTGTGGTTTATGGGCCGGCGGCGACATTGGGCCGTACTTCTTCCGTGATGATCAAGACCGGCACGTTACTGTGAATGGGAATCGCTACCGTTCAATGATAACCGAATATTATAGGCCCCAATTGGATGATATGGACTTGGAGGACATGTGGTTCCAACAGGACGGTGCCACAAGACACAAAGCGAATGCCACAATCAATTTATTGGAAACCAAGTTTGGAGAACGTGTTATCTCACGAAATGGTCCAGTCGCTTGGCCGCCTCGGTCTTTGGTCTATGGTCTATGCCAACAAGCCAGCGACGATTGATGAACTTCGTACGAATATCGAACGTGAAATTGCAGCAGTATCGGCCGATTTATGCTTGAAAACCGTCGAAAATTGGGTTCAGCGTCTGGACTTCTGCAAGCGTACCCGTGGTGGCCATGCAAAAGAAAGCAACTTCCATACATAATGGCAACGAACGTACTTTCACAGGAATAAAGAATTTCATTAATATCCAAAACCGTTTTTGGTTTATTTAAAAGAGCTCTTGTAGCGCTCTTATTGAAAAACCCTTTATATCCAAAACTAACGTAATAAAATTCGAGTTGCTACAACCCAATTAGATATTTGAACGTTCGACAAGACTGGAAGGTCATGAGCTTGCAATCCAACTAACAACGACTCGAACCACGAACCACATTGCCAATGGTATTTTTAACGCAATAAACTGGTCAAGGAACTGGCGGGACCTCTAGTTTTATGCTGAATCCGAACGTCTGAGTTGAGATAAGGTTTTCGTGACAAATCTATTGATTTGTCAGATCATTACCAGAGAAGGGGCAGTGGAAATCATTTTCGTGTTGATAATTCTACAGGTCAGACGACAAGTTATTTTGCTTCATAAAAATATATAAATGTAAATAAGATCTTATAGTTATATCAGTTAATAACTTTTTTTTCAATACGAGTGTGTTATAAATTGGTTATTCGAATTCGATGTTATTCGAATGCAAATGCTATACCGAATAAGGGAGAAGTATTTTAAGACCTACCAATGTAATCGAATACAAATCAGAATCAAAGCATGGTCGAGTATTTGATTTATCAAGAAATATTTAACTAGAGATCCCACCAAAAAAGCTATTTAATCTATGCCACAAAAACTTTCAGAATCTTTCTATGTCTGATGACATATTTTCGCCTTAGTGACACAAAAGCGTATGTAATGTTTGATAATTTAAGATTGTTTTGTGATTTTTGAGAATTTTTTACCACTTTTAATTTTTTGGAGTTTCAGGAATACTTTTGTAAAGTGTTAACTTCTATTCTACTTCACTTAGAGGTACAATTTTTTTGTCACAATATATAAATTTTATATTTTAAGTAAGGTTGCATACCCAGCCCAAAATCGTGTTAGGTTCTTGTGTCACTAGGGCGACGATATTTGAATGGAATTATATTTTATAAAGTCTTATAATAACATCGGTAATTGACTACATATATCAAAACAGGGACTAGTAGACATCTTTCCAATTGAAGCCCTTAGATGAAGAAGGAGTTTAGTGACACTTGCATAGTTGCGAGATACTTGAGCTAAAAGCTTTTGAACTGTGACTTTGATTGTGTTAACAGCTCAGACTAGTACCTGTGGAACAACACAAATTATAGATGTATGGTTTTTTAAGAGTACAGTTTTTATTTTATCAAAATTATATGTAAGTTCGATTTTTTCCTGAAAATGTCGTTTAACCCCTTCTTCAACTAAGCGCTTCAATTAAGTTATATATACCTAGCAATACCACATGGCTTACAAATACATACCTGCAACAGCGCTGGGACCCTGAGACTTCATTTTCGTAATAAATGAATAAATGAATTGCAGAGTGGAGTTAAAATGTATGTACTAGATTCTTAAATACAAAAAAACAACAAGAAAGAGACTGCAATTTTCCCTTTTTTGCGTCATATCGGAATTAATTAAAATGTCTAGTCCAAGTTTCAATTTTTATCAATAAATTCTACACAAGAAATTGGAGTTAAGCTCAAACGCTGATTTACAACCATTTCGGGGCGCTATTTCTGCATTATACAAGGTGGGCCAAAACAAGTCATCCGATGTTGTTGCCGCCTTCAGAATATCGGTTGTGGCTCCCGCAGTGTGTGCCGTTGCCCCGTTCTGTTGGAACCACATGTCCTTCAGTCCGAATTCGTCCAATTGCGGCAGAAAAAAACTCGGTTATTATGGCCCTATAGCGCGCACCGTCCACTGTTCACTGTCGTTTGACCAGCGGCGTTCTCGAAAAAAAAAGCCCCATGACTCCTCTAGCGTGAACAGCGCACCATGCAATAACTTTGAGCGGGTTTAATGGCTCCTCGTGCATTATTCGTGGATTTTCGGTGCCCCAGAATCGATAGTTTTTCTTCTTCACGTGCACGCTGAGTTGGAAATGAGCCTCATCGCTCATTATGATTTTGGTCGAAAAATCGTTCACTTTGTCCTGGAGATTGAGGATGTCTTGGACGTAGGATACACGCGTTTGGCGGTCAACATGCAGCAGCTGATGCACGGACTGGACTTTGTACAGGAACATGCGCAAGTCTTTGACCAAAATTCGCCTTAGGGACGACCGGCTAAGGGGTAATTGCGAGGCACGGCGTCTGTTCGATGTTTCCGGCGACAGCTCGATATCCCTGGCAACAGCGGCGATATTCTCGGCACAAAGGGCGCTCCGGGGCAGCAGTGTTTGCGCAGTCCGTGTCGGACGGCCGGGGAATCGGCGACGAAATTTGCGCTGCGCCAACACTTCAGACGAATTGTTACACGAAAAAAACGCTATTATTCCGCGTTTTGGGGAGTGTATCGCTCCATGGCTTATTAACTTGTATTCTACATCTGTCTAGTCCACAAATGTCAAAACAGATTTGACATTGGCGGCTATTTGCAAAAATAAGAGCATCTTCCAATAGGGTGATTATATTCCCCAAAAATTAGCTCGTAAACAAACAAACAAATCAATTTGAAAGTACTGACCTTTAAACGGCTGCAAAATTTTAATTTCATTAAATTTGACAATGCAGTATCCTGTTGACGAGTTAATATCCTCACTTCATACTGTTGGGTCAATATCGACTATCTGCCTTTTCTTCCGTCTATGTGTTACTGATTTTTGAGCCTTACAGTTTAAAGGAAGGATGATAAATCCGTAACCTTTTGCTGCATAAGATAAACTAAGGCTCCAGTTATAGCTATCATTGAACAACTTCATTGAATATTGGAATCATTATAAAATTGTCTTTCATTTTGGTGGAATGAGAAGCATTACTTCAGAAAAATAAATCGTGCTCGGTGAAATCGAAAGCTGATTTTCTGCAAAAACTTTAATTAAAAATGAAAATATTTTTGAATAATCATGTCTTAAAATTCATAAGCTTTGTTTTGGCACCAACTAGCCAATGATTTAATTTATAAAAAAGCCGAAAGATGTACCTAAAAGACAATTTTCGTTGAGGCTTTTTAATGATAGCTATAACTAGACCTTAAGCGTACATAAAACAATAAAACATTTCTACTTACTTGCAATAGAGTATGCATTGATTTTTGAAAACCTGATTTTTAAACAAACCCAACATTTTGATGATAAAAATGCCCTTAAAAATTAGTCTGCCATTTGAATGTATTTACTTCACTTTTATACACGAGGTGCTTGAATTAATGCCCAGAGGGTTTATTTTGGGATTATAACGGGTGATTTTTTAAGCTTAGTTTTTTTTTAAATCGAATAAAACACTCAAATTTGCATCAAATATTCAAAAATTTTATGTAATTGATAAATAGGCCTTTGCCATTTACGTTTTAAAGATAAATTTATGTTAATGTTGTCCGCTGCTACGTTTCAAATGGTCCATTCGAAAGGTCCAATTTTGCGTCACTTTTTCGAGCATTCCGGCCTGTATTCCACGAATTACGCGTGTTATGTTATCCTATAAGGCTTCAGTCGTGTTTGGCTTTTCCATATAGACTAACGACTTAACATAACCCCACAAGAAATAATCAAGAGGCATTAAATCGCATGATCTTACAGGGCCATTTCGAGAGATAAGCTGCTCACCAAATTCATTTTTTAACATTTCCATTGTTTCACGAGCTGTGTGGCATGTGGCACCGGCTTGAAGAAACCACATGTCAACCAAGTTCAACTCAGCCAACTCGGCAAAAAAAAATCGAGTATCATGGCTCGATATCGTTTGCCGCTGACGGTAATGTTTCTTCCACGGTCGTCTTTGAAGAAAAATGGACCGACGATGCCACCAGCCCATAAACCACACCAAACTGTCGTATTTTCGGGATGCATCGGTAATTCTTGTATGACATGGGGCTTTTCATCACTCAAGATGCAACAGTTTTTCTTATTTACTTAACCGTTGAACCGAAATGAGCCTCATCGTTGGTCGCCGTAATATCGAGGGCTCACTGCTGAACCGAGCCAAGTCACAAAAAGTCAATTGAAAGATATTAAGTGGCTTAGCAAATAAGCTACCAGTAATTACTAAAATTAATATTTAGCTCGTAATAAGGACAATTCTAAAGTTTTTTTTCTCAAAATATTTTTATTATTTAAAATTGGAAAACTAAAGTTGGAAAATTGAAAAAAAAAAATGTGACATGGTTTATTTTTGCTTTGACAAATCGTCATTCAAGACAAGAAAAATAGATTTTTTTTGGAAAAGTAACAAAAGGCATAAATTCATGTATTTCAAAAACTGAACAGTACTTTGTTATAGAATTATAGATTTTTTTTTATTAACAAAAAATATTATACATACAAAAATCGTCATTTTCTTCGTCATCATCCATTCGGGGCTGGCCCTGGTGCTGTCTCGTTGTTGACGCTTTTTTACTGGTAATGTCTTGTAGAAATTGTGGTATATTGTTGGAATGAATTTAATTGAGTCCATCATATCCCTTATTTTCCTTCGTAACTTAACGATGAGTAGGGTAGAGTATGTTTTGTTCTATATAGTTGCCATTAGATAGCACTTCAGTTTTAAGTGAATTCCATGATTGCTGCGCTTTTTAACTTTCTCTTATAATGAGAAAGATATTATTTTCATTTGATTTTTTTGATTCTAACATTACGATGATACCGGAACTCAACAAAGTAGTTTTCGTAATTCCGTCCATCGGTCCGTCGGTCCGTCTGTCCATACAAGCCTCTCCAGCCTAAACGACTTCACCGATTTTCTTTAAACTACGTATCCAGCATTTGTTTGGTCATAATTCTAGGCCATTTTTTTTGTTTGCTTTTAGCCATGTTTTTACCGGTACCTGCCATATAAAAATCATACTTTACCTAAATTTGCTCGAAAACGTCTCTTACGATTTTGAAACTTTTTATATGCCATTAACTTATTAGTCCCAATGAAACTGCATAACCAGTTCTTTTTGTAGAAAATCCATATAACGGATTTTTGCGTATAGGCCATATAAAGAAAATTGTCAATTTCTCGCAAACAATTTGGCCAAATTGAATAAAATGTATTTTGTATGCTACTATTACTGTTTTCATGAGTTCCACAAAATTGGTTTTGGCCAATTATCCCTTAACGGAATTTTCAGTTTTAGCCAATAACGGAAAATCATTATTATTCACATGAACACCGATTACTTTCAATTACGGAATAAACGTTCGTATAATCTCATTTCGACATCATTTATACTATTCTAGCATCTTTAATCGAAACAACTATTATTGTGTATATGGGCCAAATTGTTTAAAACGTCAAATTAACTCGCTGTGAAAGAGAAAGTTGCGTACGACGCAGTCGTGCAGCCACCACTCGTTTTAAATGAAGTTGTTTTTGTGAAAGTAAATTGTACTCTTCGCTTTCGCCAAATTTTATTTTCATATCCAGCTCATCACAAATCCTGCACGTGTCCGTCCTTATGCGGAGTTGTAAATTAAATTTTGTACTAAATATTTTATAATAAAATTTTTGATTGACCGGTGGCACATTTTCGGCATAACACTTTTCCACATACATATCGTACATTTTGCGAATATTCAAATTCGAATCGAGATATTTTCGGTCTGGGTTGTCTGTCCTGCTGTAGTGACTTTGATAAGCTGCAAATCGTTAACTTAGTTCGTTTTCGCTTTGAAAGAAATCGAAAATGCAAATCACTGACTTGATTTCTTTACGGTTAAGTTAGGAACTAAGCACTTTCTGACTTACCTTCTTACAGACCTGAATAGAGCTTAATTTTGCGAAGAATTTAGATGTAAATTTGGGAACTCACAGGTGTGAGTCCACTATAGGGTCGTAACAAACGGTGCACATTTTTCGAAGAGCATGAATTTTGATAATAAATTTCAATAATTTGCAATCGTTTGATGACGTTTGGACGACATTACTAACCAGTGCATTATATATATTTAGGAATTGTATTTGGTCCTTAAGTAGCCGCTCATATTGCTGCTTACCATTTGGGCTCACTTTCCATGGTTTTCTTTGGAACTTCTGAACTTCGGGCTATAAGTTCTCCACTTCTTGATGGTCTATAAAGCGTTACCTGCATAAGAGTGTGGCTTGTTACCGTGGTTTGAAATTATTTCATAGAAAATCCGCTCCAATAATCCAGTAACCATCCAGCGTAAATCCTATTTTTCGTGAAATATCATTGGATATAGCGTTACCATTGACGGACTCAGTTGCGCGATGTTTAGTGCGATGAACCGCCGCAAAAGGTCTGGGTTCGATTCCCAGCCGTGGCAACATCTTAATGAATTTTCACTGGCCTTCCTCTCGTGATAATCTGACAAATCATCCAAGTAGTATCAATTGTCAAGAAAAGCTTATCTCAAATTTGCCGTTCGGAGTCGGCATAAATCAGGAGGTCCCACCATCGTGCAAGAAGTACACATGCACACATGATTGGTTGTGAGAAAGCTCGGCCCTGGGTACTAACGAGCCTGTTGCGCCAATAATTTGTATATTTTTTATTAGGGTTACTATTAACGCAACATGTTACAGTTCTTAATTTGAATTTGTGGAAAAAAAACTTTATTTTACAAGTAATTTGAAGTCTTAAATAAAATGTCAGCCGGCTCATAGATGAGTGCATCTTTTTGGTAACATTACCTGGCTTAGTCGATTAACCTACTTAATATCGGAATAAAATCACACATACATATGAAAAACCTTCACTTCAAAACCTTGTATCTTGCCAAATATTTATAGCAGTCAACCTTATCAACGAGTTCTTTTCAAAGGTTGCAGTGAAAATATAAGGTCTTGCCTATAAAATGTACCAATTAAATAGCACATTAGTATAACCTTAACCATAGCTAAATTAAAGTGTCACTTTGACTCATACAATAATACACAGATTCTTAAATGTGGCATAGGCCAATAAATAATATAAGAAAACCTGATGGTTAAATTGTTAACTGCCGATTAGATCAAAATACACACTCTGTGTGGTGGAAAATCCAAAATGATTCATATTATATTTTAGCTCATTGCGTAATATATTGTATAAAAATGCCATGTTTTGCATGCAAATGTTGACATTATTATATTTTTTTTTAACAGCGAGATGGCCATAAAATAAATTCTTTCATTTCACTTGTATGTCAGTTGGAAATTATGAAAGTGGTCCAATAGCAGTAGGTGTATGTTGTGGACGAATTGGGAGCTATAATAGGAGCAATCAAACAAAGATCCGGTTAAAATTCACAGCCCACATATTGGAATCAAAGCAGCTCAGGGAATCTTGTTTCTAACTTCAATGTCAATATTGTTTGCCAACTTAATTTAAAACAAAAACAAGTTAGCCGCTCCATGAAAACCGGTGCCACAACTTTAACGGTGATTGAATATTTAATAATGGTAATTGAAGGTACATATTTATGTACTTGAATTTTTAAATTTCGATATAAAATATAGATCCCTAATTGTTAATGTTGTTGTTGTTAAAATGGTAAAAAATTCATTCTAGTATTTACCACTTGCATATACTTACTTAACCTTACTTGATTTTGTAACTTAGTTAATGTTTTGTGTAGTAAATAATATGACAAATGATAAATGACGATTTGGCACAGCTTACAGATTACAATCATTTGTATTTCTAACTTTTGCTTGGTAGTTCACAGAATTGCTCTTGCTACAAACATGTGAAGATATCTCACTTCAGCCAAGAAAGTAATGAAAGAAGTAAAAGGCGATTCACTTGGAGTTAAGGGAGTTCTTAGCTAATATACAAGATCTGGATTTACTTACCTTCATTTCTTAGATAAAGAAGTTTGTAGTCAGAAGTTCGAGTCCGTACACCAGGTTGTTGACAACTCATGGTTCTTGGATCAGAACTATATTTTCCCCGTGTTTTGTGTGTTGTAAGAGCCTCATCATTGGAACTGATTACAGAGGTCATTACCACTGTGTTGTTGGCCGGTAGGAGTTCCTGTTGACTTTTAGTCAACTCCAAATATGGTAGCGTTGTGAGTAACACTAGCCAGCTCCAGGTCTGTGTCAACAGACCTTATTCAACCTTGCCAATTTGCCAGTTATGGGTTGGAAGAAGAGGATCTCAGAACCTGTTACGCCTTGTAATCCGCTTTGCAGGGATTTTATGGATGTGGACAATCATTTAATGGAATGCCCGTTTATCCTTCTAGGTAGCTTTCACCTGATTTGAGCTGTAGGACGATTGCTCAGGTGCATCTATTGGCTTCGAATCGGATTAGGTTCCAAAACCAATGTCTTCACCGATGGTTCGGATGTGTTTACAGTTATCAAGGTGTAACCTATCTTCACCGTTTCCCTTGGAACAGAAGTCAATCAGGAACCTTCGGGGTTCCTTCCTTTCTGCAGTTGATTGCTTGGCTCGGACCAGGCTTTCCAAAGTCATTTTTGCCTTGGCTGTGGCAGTGCTTCCAAGTCTCACTCCTAAAGTGCTTTGGTACATAATTTGTTAAATAGAGAAATAATTTTTATATTTTTAAATAAACGCTCCCCTAATCAGTTCTTATGGTCTGTTATGTGTGCAAGGTCAAGGTCAAGATTTACATTTGACATTGACATCACAGTACTTCGCACATGAATGCAACGAACTACAGACACATAACAGCACTGGCGACTGAGGCCATCGGCTGGGACAGATCAAGACATTTATACAACAGAGAGAGACGGATAGATAAATAGAAGGAAAGACATATAACATAAACCTACGTGGCACAGAGGAGGAGACATCGATTTATATTGTCTCATGTTATCGCACAGGTGGCATCAGATAAGCTGGCAATTTTCGTAGAAAACAAATGCTGCCGAAGCTGGGGCTTGAACCCGCAGCGCTTGGCTTAGCAGTCAACTACGCATTCCTCTGAGCCATGGCCACCTGCAGATTTACATTTTTATTTGCACGATGGAGCAATATTTGTAAATATTTTAAACGACTATCGATGGTTACAACGAACGCGCACTCCAATTTGTGATAGCAATAATCCTAAAAGGTTGTGTGTGAAATAGGTCCGCAAGTGTGATTGGGCCCTTTCGGGGATGAAATTGTTTTTTGCCTGGGTTTGTGGAAATTTCAAAAGACACGATGAGCACATGCCCAAAGTAGTGTGAGACTTTAACCCACTAAAACCACCACCCTTTTTGTATTTGTATTGCAACTAAGTATGCGACTTATCGCCTGTTATCACGAGTAATGAATGTTTATCAGGTAACTTTCCTGTGAGAGTTCCTGATTTTTCCGCAAATTATAGTGCGGTTTGTTATTAGCGGCCAAATCTAAGGGCTTAGTTCTTTGAAGACGCCGCAATAAATTTGTTTCGTCAATAATTTGAAGGACCGTTGTGTTAACATGTCCCAATAATCGTTTTTATGTTTGCGTGCAAAAAGTTTCGTTTCATCTTTAACCGCGGGAATAACCAGATCTCTGCGTAGATCTTCATACCTTATGATCTTAACATTTTGTTTTCAAGAGTTTGTAAAATAGTTAGATTCGGTTCACTAGTTCAACCTCATAGTACACGTACTCAAGGGGTTATGAATACCCTTTATGTATCCACCGTACGAGCGTTAGAGAAGGGGAAGAAATAGAGTGATAAGAAAGGTTTTGGATGTAGTAGAAACTTACTGGTGTCCGAACTAAATTCGGGGAGTCACTTTTTCTTGTGTTCGTTAAATTTAAAGAAATTCAAGATGGTGTGCATACTCTTAGGTAAAACAACCGACCCTTTTTATTTCCTCTTTAAATAAAAGTTAAATGGATTTTGACTGGGATTGAACGCACAACCTTCCACTCAACAGGCGAACACATTACCAATACACCGCGGCTTTAGCACTTGCTTGTATAATAGCAGCTTGTTATCAAAGGTTAAACTTCGAATATTTTCCGAGTAACCAGTACATTTCTCTGTATTTATATTGAAGTTCTTCGGATTTCGTTTTTACATGCTACTTCCATTTTAATTTTGCACCGAGTGCCATTCCCAGATATTTTGCTTCATTTCCAAAGATGACTCAAACCGTATTGAGAAATATAGGCAAATTGTTTGTCCGTTTATACAAAAAATCTGCATCGATTTGCTCTCGTTAAGTGCAATCCGCCAATATTTACTCCTGCCAATATTTCTTTGAAATCCGAATATTCGTTTACAAGTTTCAGACGGAAGAGTGTATGCTCAAGATACGACACGAGGATTTTATATAATTTTTCAGGCAGAAAATGTCTTAGCTTGCATTGATGGCCACTATTCCAAACTTTGTCAAAAGCTTGGTACACGTCAAGAAATACGGCTGAGCAAATTTTCTTTTCTTCGAAAGCTTTCTCAATTACATCAGTGATTCGATGAACTTGGTCCACAGTCGAATGTTTACTTCTAAACCCAAATTGATGTTCAGATAAAAGGCGTTTCTGATCAATAATGGAGTGTAAGCGACCGAGTAATATCCTTTCAACAACTTTTGAAATTATTGGAAGAAGTTAAATAGGTCTGTAAGATTTTATTTCATTCGGTAATTTTCTTGGTTTGAGTACCATAATCACTTCTGCGACTTTCCACTGTCTTGGTATGTATTTTAATCTAATTGTTGAATTTACGATGTAGAGGAGTTTAGTTAATGCTTTCACGGGCAACATTTTAAGAAGTTCTCTTGTAATTAGGTCATAACCCGGAGCTTTATTAAGCTTTGATTTCTGTATTTCCCGTTTAAGCTCGGCAATACTTGCATATCGAGCTACATTACTATCGGTCGTAGTCCAGAATAAATTATTGTTTTCTGGGCCATCAAATGGTTTAAATGTTTCCTCAAGATGTGCGGCGAAAACGTCTGCTTTTTCCTTATCGCTTTTTGACCAAACGTCTTGAGTTACCCTTATTAATGGCACAGCGTTTTTTTTTGCCGTTTTATGACTTTACTTGCTTTCCGAAGTAAATAATTCGATTCTTTCCAGTTATTTCTTTCTTTCTTGTTACTCAACCGATTGAGATGTGTTTTATCTTGCGGGGCACGAGTTTGGTGCCATCTTTTTCGAGCTTTTCTTTTTTGTCTAACCAAATCTTCTATTTCCCATGGGTACTTGATATTACTATAGCTCTCTATTTTGTGTTGTTGAGGAGTATTATTCCATGATGCTTTTTGGACGTTATAGATAAAGGAGTCAACCGCGACTTCAAGTTCCAGTGGGGATCCACGCGATACACAGCAATATTTTCAATATCGTTTTTGAAGCCTTCTCAATTGGTTTACCCGTTTGTTAGTCTGGGTGGGTTTTCATTTTTAATGATTGACTTACTCGTTGTAAGAATGACGAAAATGATCAGAGAAAAGATCAAAGCATTCTTCAACTTTGATTCGATTGGACCGCACACCTTTTGCTATGAAAAAATCGATCAAATCCGGTATTTTTGTACCATCAGTTGGCCAGTAAGTTGGTTTACTCGTAGAATAAAATTCGGTATTGTACTTTCTACCTCAATCATAAAGCACTCTTCCTTTCTGTGGTATGAATCTAGTTCGCCAGAATGTATGTGTTGCATTAAAGTCGCATGGATGAAAATGATTGCCATCTTAAGCTGAGCGGAGTTTGTTATCGTGTCATGTTGGGCCAATTGATACCAAACAAGTCAAATAATAATTGATTTATTGAAAGGGCATTAAGATAAAAGTGTTATTATGCGGTTTAAAGCTTTACATAAAGTCATTGATTTATGGCAACAAATCATAAATATTTGTTTCAATTATAAAATCAGGAAGGACAAACATAGGGTGACTGTATATTAAAACGCCATATTTTCCATTCAACAGACGATTCTGCAATTATAATTGGAAAACATCTAACTGTAAACAATCAATCTAAGCACATTTATACCCGCAAAAACTTGTTTCTTTTTTGATTACATTGCATTCTTCGTCATTTAGAATTCTTTGAAGTTTACCTACCCGTATCGCTTTTTTTTATTCTATTTTGAATAAATTAAACATCATTCATTTAGAGAGAATAATAATTTATTCTTCATGAAAAATTAAAATAAATTGTTATCATAATTCTGCACTACAAAAAATCTATATTTGTTTATACATACTTTCTATCAATTAATAATATTTCCTTAAGTCTTAAAACAACAAACATTCGCATACAAAAATTAAAAAAATATTTAAAAAAAATTCAATGCAATTTGTAAGCTTTATGCGTGCATATAAATAAATTATTTTAATTAATGTATTTTAATTCATTGCTAATGTTCAATCTTTCATTAACTACTTTTGACTTTCTTTAAATGCGTTACATACTGTATAATTTTCAAGTGATCTTCCAATTAGGGATTTCCCGTTTTCATTTGCATTTAAGTATATTTGCACATAAAATTGTAACTCTAAACGTCGTTCTGTAGGTTTTATTGCTGTACGCCAATTATCATACATATAATAATTTGTGGTACAATTTAACTAAACCTATTGTTGATTCATAACCTAGCGTAAAATCATGTAACCAATTAATCATAAACTGAAGGGTTCAATTAAATATATGCTCGTGAAAATTGCTCGCGATATATGTATATATATATATATTGCACATGCAATAATTGTTCTATGAGGAGGAGGAGAAATCCCATTTCCTAGAAGCAATTTAGACGTAGTAGACCGTTCATGCTACTGTATGCTAATTAAGAAAAAACTTGATTTTTATCGCTGTATTTAATGTGGGAAAAACAGAAAATCAATAGAATTACGGAAATATGTACTTATTATGCATATTTTGTTTTTCCTATATATTTATAGTAGTTGGCTACATATTAACAAAATAAATACAAATATTGTGGCATCCGACCGCAGATTCGACAGTAATTCGTGAATTTTTTTTAATTGGCAGAACGTCTTGGCTAATAAATCACCTATTCAGATTGTGTTTAATTATTTATCCTACCATTGGAAAAAATTATTCAAAAATATGTTTAACAGCAGGTCTACAAGGTCAAAAACTCAAAATAAAAAAACTAGATTAGTTAAAAATTTGCATAACTCGAGGTATTTGTATAATTGAATTTATGCGTGAAATATTCGTATTAATAAGTATTCACATGTAAATTTTATTACTACTCGTGTGTATTTGGCTCTTAAAACAAAATATTTTAACATCAACGAATGCAACTCTACGTAAAAAAATAAAAGCATCCCAAAAACTTGTAAGGAATGGCTGTTTAAAATTTGTATATTTTGAATCGATTCCTGTTTTCTAATTTATTTATTTTTTACTATATATAAATATATTTTTGAAAAAACATTTTGAAAAAATATTTGCATCAGAACGAGACGAATATTTCAGAAGCATTTAGTTTAATTGTACTTTCAAAACATTCATATGTGAACATAAAAAAAATCTCGCTTAACCTAAAAAGAAAGTATCCACACTATTAAACGTGAGTCCTACTGTAAATGACTTTTATCTACTAAAAACACTCTAGAAGGTGTCCATTAGTCGCACATTGTGTCCAAACTAATTAACAATTTTTTTTAAACTCGAAAACTTTGACTGGTAAAATTTGGCAGTTCAAATAATTATTTGTTTATGGTAAACACTCAAAACAGTAATTTAAACTGCAAAACAGTGGAAATCGTTCAAAAATATCGTTTCTAGTCGATTTAAAAATACATTCGTTAAGGTTGGGGAATAACATGTGGTTTTAGGCCAGGAAAGTCCACAACCGATCAAATCTTCACACTTCGGCAGATCCTTCAAAAACCCAAGAAGTCCAAATCGATACGCACCACATATTCATCGATTTCAAAGCCGCATACGACAGCATTTACAGAGACGAACGATACAGAGCCATGCCTTGTTTTGGTATACCGCCCAAACTCGTCCGTTTGTGTAGAATGACGATGGCGAATTCTCGCTGCTCCATCAGGGTCGGAAACGACCTCACTGACACATTCGATACCAAAAAAAGGATTTAGGCTAGGCGATGCGCCTATCTGATTCTTGAGAGGATTGTGCAAAACTCACGAGCCAACACCAGGGGCACAATTTTCCAAAAATCTGTACAACTACTAACATACGCCGACGATATTGACATCATTGGTAGGACTCAACGTGATGTCATAGCCACGTTTGCTAGTAAAGAGAAGGAAGCGGCAAAAATTGGTTTAGCAGTAAATGTAAAATAACAGAACGTCACCATCGACAGATATAACTTTGAGGTAGTACGGGACTTTATCTATCTCGGCTCCGCTATTACCTCTGACAACAACATCTCGTCAGAAATTAAACGAAGAATTGCTCTTGCCAACCGCTGTTTCTTCGGGCTAAAAAGGCAATTCAGTAGTAAAGCCCTCACTCGAACTACTAAGGAGATCTTATATAAGACCCTGATCATCCCAGTCCTGCTCCGTCTCAAAATCGGATGAAGAAATCCTTGGTCGATTTGAGAGAAAAATTCTTCGAAAAATCTTCGGTCCCGTTTGCGTTGACGGGCTATGGAGACGAAGAGTCAACCAAAAACTATACGAGCTATACAGCGACATGCCCCTGGTCAAAAAACTCCGCATTGGACGTTTATGATGGCTAGGACATGTAGAACGAATGGACCTCGCCTTAAGTGACGCACACAAGTAGAAACCGACCTCAACCAACTTGGAGTGCGCAACTGGAGGCAGTTAGCTAAGGACCGGGCTAATTGGAGAGGCATATTGGTACAGGCCCAGGTTGATTCCGGACTGTAGCGCCACTAAAGTAGGTAAGTTAGAACTACAGGGTGGCTCATAAATATTGCTATATTAAGAACCTCAAATAACTTTTTTTCAGTGTATAAAATTCATTTTTCTTTTATCCATGTTAAAGCTCATTAAATTTTATTAAATATAACTTAATCAGTTTTAAAAATAATGGAATTTAAATGCCCTTGCTCGTAGATGCATGTTGGCGTCTTACCAAAAGTTTACTGCTTGGAGCGGTGATACAGGAATAGCCGCAATTGTTTCTCGAATGGTTTGCTTTAGTTCATTCAAATTTGTTGGTGTTTCTTTGAAGACTTCCTGTTTGCAATAACCTCACAAAAAAAACGGGGCCAACGGAATGTGGAGTGTCTGGATATCAGCTTATTGGGAAATGTTCGTCTCAATTCTGTCATAACAGGCCGGGCTATGTGAGGAGTAGGAGTAATTCTGGATAGTAAAACTCTCTTAACATGCTCAAGTAACGGTCTCCAGTAACCGTAACGGTGCGACCGTTTTCTTCGAAGAAGTAGGGCCCGACAATGCAGCGTGATGAAACTGCACACCACACGTGATGAAACTGCACACCGCCTCATGGAGTATATCTGTAGGTTAGAAGCACTCCATATTCGACAATTTTGTTTGTTTATGTTGCCGTTTAAATCGAAATACGCCTCGCCAGACATAAAAAGACAGTTCAACATGTTTCCGTCCTCTTCCACCTCTTCTGGCTAAATTCCAATCGAATTGGCAAGTCTGCTGCGTTCAGTTTGTTGGCCATTTGAATTTTATATGGGAATAAGTCCAAATCATTGTGCATAATTGATTGCAATGACTGTCTGCTTATACCCATTTAAGCAGATAAGCTTCTTGTCGAACCCTTGGATTGTTTCTTATGGTAGCAGCTATAGCAGCGATTGTTTCCTCCATCTGAACTGATGGTAAGGTCTTCTTTCGACTGTCCCACGCTTGGCAAAATTGTTAACAAGTCTCATTATCAGATGTAGCTGCTCGGAGGATTGCCGCCAAACGTGCGCCTATACTCTCTTTGAACAGTTACTACGGACTCCAGTGCGTGATAGCGGCGGACAATCCAAATTCTTGTTTCAGTGTCCCAGTTATCCATTTTTGTTAAATCTAAAAATCAATCTGCAAAAAATTAACCGAATTCATTAAATAGAAAAAAAGTTACTGAATTTTTTTTTGTAGCGGTTTTCATCAGCCACCCTGTATTTGTTGCTGTAAACACGATACACGATTAAATGTTTGATAATTATGATTATATATCGGTGTAATCGAAATAATCTTTCTCACTTACTTAAGTGGCGCTACTAACTGCTTTTAGTTGCGCCCTTCAAATAAGTTAAGGTCGGTTTCTACTTGCGTCTACCACTTACGGGCTGTGGGCACACGTAGGCCTATGAGAATTTGTCGGCTCACTTGAGCCAAAACAGCCCATAAAACTTAAATCTAATGTTAGGGATTCCCCTTTCGCGTCTGACATCTAGCTAGGAATCGAAAACTACGCGAACCGTGTTATTGGTGTTCATTCGATCTTCATGTCCTAGCCATATCAAATGTCAAATGCGGAGTTTTTTGACCAGGTTTATGTCGCTATACGTCTCGTAAAGTTCATGATTTAATTTTCGTATCAACGGCACGTCAACACAAAAGATTTTCCAAAGATTTTTTCTTTCAAAACGACTAAGGATTTTTCATCCCCATTTGATACAGTACATGGTTCAGTGCCATAGAGTAGGACTGTGATGATCAGGATCTTATTTGGGCTCTGATTTGCAGTTCGAGATAGTGTAGAGATACTTTTTTCAATTGCCTTTTTTGACAGATCACGTGTGAGTCGTGTCATGCTGTCATGTTATTTTTGTTTAGTATTGTTTGGCATTTCATAATGGAAAGACTTACGCGTGAACAACGTTTACAAATTGTTCAACTTTGTTATGAAAATTCACGTTCTGTGAGGAATGTGTTTCGCGCCACTTCCCACACATCGCATCAATCAATGGACTTATTGAGAGAACATTTCGGTGAGCACATAATTGCACGTTTTGGGCTGGTCGATTGGCCACCAAGATCGTGTGATATCACACCGTTAGACTTTTTTCTGTGGGGATATGTAAAGTCAAAAGCTTATGCCGACAAACACGCTTCGATTCAGGCCTTGGAGGAAAACATCACGCGTGTCATTCGCCAGTTACCAGTCGAAATGCTTGAACGAGTGATCGAAAATTGTACTCAACGGATGGACCATCTGCGACGTAGCAACGGGCAACATTTGATAGACATAATCTTCAAAAAATAAATGCCAAAGAATGTTCTTTCAAATGATAATAAACATTCTCCGTTAAATTTGAATTTTCTGTGTCGAGGGAACCTCGAAATGGATCACCCTTTATATTGCATACTTCTGGTGACGCTCTGTCCAATTCGTCGATGTTGTGTGTCCTTTGGTGTTGACAGCATGATAAACCCATTTTTGCCGCTTCATTATCTATACTAGCAAACGTGGCTATCACGACCAATGATGCCAATATCGTTGGCCTCTGGTGTTGGCTCTGTAGTTTTACTAAATTCTTTCATGATTTTGGTTAAGGATTTACCATGACATTGCGTCGCCTTGCCTAAATCCTTTGATGGTGTTTAATCTTTCGGTTAGGTCGTTGCCTACCCTTGTCAATACCGTTGCATTAAAAACGAGTTGGGTCTCATGCAGGTTTCTCTTTCAACCCAGTTTGGGCGTTAGATCAAATGCCAAGCATTAAAGAATTTGATATTCATTTTGATTACTGATGCTTAAAATGATATAAATAATGTCGAAATGCGATTATATAAACGTTTATTCCGGAATTTGAGGGAATTTGTGACTCTTCCATTGTTAGTCAAAATTGAAAGTTCCGTTGAAAGACATTTGGGCAGTGGGGTGTGCAGTTGTTAGAACTTATATGCTTACAGCCTTATTTATAAACTCGTTATAAGCGGTGTATAAAGTTATACACTCCTTAAAATTTATTTTTTATTTTATTTTTGTATTTCTGAATACACAACACATAGGCGGCTGAGCATCAGGGTTTACCAAAGGTTCAATTGTTAGTTAAAAAAAATCGTCAAGTGTATTTTTGAATTTTAACAATTGTGTTTCACGATTTGATTTATTCAAATGGTAATTCATCTTTACCTACAAAATCAACAATGTTGACTATGTTATTGAGTCATGGCATTGGTACCATTGTGTTGGCAATACCTTGGGTGGTGACACACACTTCATGTAGTATGAGTTCAGAAATGGCAAACAAAAATCAGTTCTTTAACGTCTCACTTAGCAAGATTGGTGCTACGATTAGTAGAATTCTATGTATACCCCGGTGAAAATGCTAGTATCGTGCCAAGCAGATATCGTGCTGCTCGCGTGGCATTCGTATGGTATTTCATGACACATATACACCCGTATACTATTGTATTGATACCACCAGTGTGTCAAAGGTATTAGTCAACAAAATATTATTAAAGTGTTGAAAACAAAGTTGTTGCCATATATTTTGCACCCATCAAAATTAGCCCTTGATAAATCTGCCGAGATGTGAAACGACCATTGGTAATAGCCCTGTTTTCTGTAATTTATCTGCGCCCCTGAATAATACACTGTATAAATACTTATGCACTGTATAACTATACAACCGTTGAGATGTTTTAGTAAATTTTAATGAATAGGTACAGAAGGAAAATAAAAGATTTGGTTTGACCAAAAAAGACAAGCGTTAAATTATGATAACTAACTCTACGTTTGGCCAAAAAAAGGATAAGGCAAATGATTTCGCTGACAATTTTGATGAAACAATTAAGAAAACGAATATAAAATTACTAGATGAGTGTGGTAAAAAAAATTCTAGCGAAATATCATTGAAGAACAGAAAACTGTTGCAGTAAATAGTTTGGACTATGGTTTGTAACAGTGAAATGAATTCAAATGTCTTACAAAAAAAAAAGTTGTTAAAATCATTCATCAATCCACCGTAATAAATTATCAACTAAATAAATTATCACTAAAACATGTTACTAGGCCACTTTATCATATTTATTTGTAGTACAAAACAAGTTTATAGAAAGAGTGGGCGTAGTGAGTAAAAATCTGAGCACGCGCTGACGCGATGGTCCTCATAAGATCTTATAAAATATGCTGATAACAATTAAACGAAGATTTTTCTATCTCTCTTATTCTTCAGTAGGAATACCAAACGACAATATTTATCGATGGTACAGAAAATCATAGATCTTCATCACATTAAAGCAAAAATTTTCCACTGGTTAAAATTGTAGCCGAATTAGCTTTCGACATTAAATGATTTTTAGTTATATTTTTGAACAAAACTCTGTTTCAAACACTTGCTTTTTCATGAGGTCGTGAGTATGCCGACTATAGGCAAACAGTTTTTGGGCAAACCGTAAAGAATATTGAAAAAGTGTCTGAACAACATATTTAGACAATCTCAATATCTATATTTCGTCTATATAAAGTTTTTTTTCGCCACGTCCACTTTTTGGGTCCGATTTTGGTAAAATGCTAAAATAGTCGAATAAACTTTCGATGGAAAATATTGGTTATGATGTATGTGACGAAATGTTTATGTTATCCATACGCATAGGATAAAAAATCAATATAACGTTTTTTTTTTTATTTAGGCCATAGATATAAAGAAAAAAGAAAAAATTCTTTTTCTCGCAAGCCATTTTGTCAAATTGAAGGAAATGTAAGTTAAATACTACTAGTGGGTGATTTTTTAAGCGTAGTTTTTTTTTAAATCGAATAAAACACTCAAAACTTTTTCGTTTATAAGTTCATGTTAATGTTGTCCGCGACTTCGTTTTAAATGATGCATTCGGAAGGTCTAACTTTGCGTCACTTTTTCGAGCATTTCGGAGCATAACATAATGCGTGTAATGTTATCCTGTAGGGCTTCAATCGTGTTCGGCTTGTCCACATAGACTAACGACTTTACATAACCCCACAAGAAATAATCAAGGGCCATTTCAAGAATTTCAAGAGATAAGCTGCTCACCAAATTTATCCTTCAAGATTTCCATTGTTTCACGAGCTGTGTCGTATGTGGCAGTGTGGCACCGTCTTGATGAAACCACATGTCAATCAAGTTCAACTCATCCAACTGGTTAACAAAAAGCCGCATATCATGGCTCGATATCGTTCGCAGTTAACGGTAACGTATCTTTCTCGGTTGTCTTTGAAGAAAAATTTACCGATGATGCCACCCATAAACCACACCAAACTGTCGTTTTTTCGGGATGCATCGGTTATTTTTGTATGGCATGTGACTGTTCATCAAGAGCCTGAAACAAGCCTCATCGCTTATCGCCATAATATGGTCGTAAAAAACGGTGCACATTTTTCACAGAACACGAAGATTGAAAATAAATTTCAATAATTTGCAATCGTTGCTCGTCTGTAAGTCTTTATATGATTAAATGGCAGAGTATACTGAAAACTTTTCACTTTGACAGATGACGTTTGGGCGCCATTACTAACCAGTGCCACAAACCTGAAAAACTTAACTCTTAAAAAATAACCCGTTATAACCCTATGGGATAGGGTACAAAAATACATGAAAAAAGTCAAATATTATCACATATGCTTGGTCCAGAAGAATACACAGTAGAAATCGGGAAACAAATTTACTTTTGCACAAACTCACTTTTCTCACTATTTTATGCTGATAATTTAAGAATTTTTTTTAAAATCGTCGCTCTCAAAACTAATTTAACAGTTATTAAACAATCACAATTCAAAAAATCCCTATAGAAATCAACAATTTGTTGACATTTCATTTTAGCATTGCCAGATATTTGGTATGTTTTTTTAGATATTTCAATGCTGCGTACACCATAGCAGCAAAACAAAACTCAAACTGCATACAATTTTTATGGATTTATAACCAAAAAAGTTAAATTTTATTTTAATCATAACTTGTGAACTAAATGTGAGCGAAGATTTTTAAAAACGGATAAACGATCACCACGCAAAGACAAATCGCTTAAACCAAAAAATGTGAAAAAAGTGAGTTTGTGCTAAAGTAAACTTGTGCCGAAATCGGTTTTAATGATATCGGAGGGAAATAACAATTTCATCGTTATATCCGTTACAATGAAAACTAAATTAAAAAAGGAAACCTTTCCTAAAAAACCGTTTTAAATTTTCAAGAAGACTGCTGATGAAAGAAATCAGTAATATGTGATTTGTTTGTACATTTTCTTGATTAATATATTTTTCGAAGGCAATTGTCCAATGTTTTGATTCCAAAGCTTAGATTTGAATACAAAGCTGATCATACAGAATTTAGGACCATGAAACGGTTTAGTGTTGCCATTACTGCAAGTGCTTCGCTTACAGATAGACCATATACGTCTTCGTTCTACTCATCTTCAATGGAAACCAGTGTGTCATGTCACATTGACACCATATGCTTTTAAGGCTCGGATTTGTGGATGTGCAGCACAATTATCCACCAAAAGTAAAATGTTCCTTTTTGATTATAAGGTCTCTGTCCTATTCTCGCTATACATTTTCGAAAATAAAAGATGCCATCCATGAGCTTTTATTATTTTCATATAAAACAGGTAGATTCTTAACATTTTTGAAACAGCGTGCAGTTTCAAATTTATCAATATTTAAAAGCTTTCTTTTTTCTGTTCCCGTCGAACGTTCCTTTCACAATTTCACACTAACTTATATATCATAACTAAATTAAAAAGTTTGTTGTGTGTCATATTATGGAAATCGAACAGGGCATGACATGAAATTACATTGCAGTCCTATATGTATACAGTATACTATGTAACCGATTTCTACACTTGTTTCATTAAAAAATAAATAAATAAGTTTTGTTTAAATCAAAACTCGATACCTACATAAATGAATTTCTCGATATCTCAAATATGTTACTGATATACACCTTATGATAGTTTCTTTGGAATTAAAAAAAAATCGTTTGAACTATTTTTACAAAAAAAACTAGACAGCACTTGTCAAAGTATTACATAATATTATAATCTATTACATTTCCCTTATGAAGATGCACTTAATACTCGCTTGAAATAATCCATTAGGGCCGTTGTTTTTCTAAAACGTTTTCTGTCGACTAATTTGTAATCTAACAATAGTACTTAAAAGAGTACTCCTACTTTACTTTTACTTACCTATGTTGCTACTTACATATAACTAACTTTCTTACATTTTGTCATTCTCCAATGACTTAAACAAGAAATTAAGAACACAGAAAACAATTTGCATACATAAATGTCCTCCTTTTCAGAGCATAACGAGACGCCATTCCCATTAGAACTACAACCACCATTAATTGACAATTTACAAGACGCAGTTGACAGCTATGGTAACCCAATAAAATTCTCCCAACCAATTGAAACACCAGATGGCAGAAAAGTCATTAGCGCTCAAGGTGTTCAGTTCGAAATTCCCAATTATGCCTCGGGTATAACCGAGATTAAGAAGCCACTTGATAGTTTGCTTCCACCAGTTGTTGGTGAGTCATCAAATGAACAATCACGACAATTGACGACGATGACGACGACAACAATAACTACCGACAACGATAGCACGCATTCTGAAACGGCACATCAATTAAACTATCAGACACACCAATTCACAAACCACAACAATTTACAAGAACAACAAAATATACTAATCAGTGATCTCGCACTTGCCCCTTCCTCTGCCGACCTTCTTACCCATGACCAAGTATACCTTAGTCGTAGTAACAATAAAGATAACTCCTATGTCTTTCAGTCAACTCAGCCTCCTAACGGTGGCAGCATAAATAATTTTCCTAGCTTTCCTACTGATCAGTCACCCATAATTAACCAATCCCCTACCCACACTTTAGATCCCATTGCCGTTGCACTACCAAATGAAGCCAATAGCAACCTGGAGTCCGATGTAGCAACGCCACAGCAGTATACGTTGCCTGAATGGTTAGCAGATTTTAATGATCCCGATGTGGGGCCAGGTGTACCATACGTTCCGACAAATGATGCAAATGCACTTAAAATTCTGTCATGGGATTTGGTGCCACCGCTAAAGCAAGATCCAGAAGTATCAGCATCCCACTCTAGTGTTGGTGAAAAGAAGAACTTGCATATTTCATTATCGCCAGGACAGTCGTTTACGATAAATCGAGAAGTTCCAACGACTACCAGTAGAACTACAACTACTTATTATAGGCCGATTACAACAACAACTAAAACTCATAGGCCAACCACCACTACAACAACAACTCATAGGCCAACAACCACCACTACCACAACTCCTAGGCCAACTACCACTACAACAACAACTCATAGGCCGATAACAACTACAACAACAAGAGTCCCCACAACCACAAGGGCATCTGGTAGTAAGACGGATGTATTATTAACCCTACCTGGAGGAAATTCTCAGTTCTTACCATCATGGTTAGAAGGATATGATGATCCCGAACTCAATGTTGCTCTGCCATTTGAAGTTCCTGCGGATAATAACGAATACAATCATACTTTATCAACGGATTTGCTTCCACCGTTAGAGCCTTTTGAAGATCTCAAAATATTGCATATTCCTGCACTTGCAGGAAAGGGACAATCACTTACTCACTCTCCATCAGTTGCACACAAATCTGTCTCCACCACTTACACAATCCCCACCACCATTCGCACTACAACCGCTAGACCACACCCATCAACCCCATCTCCATATAAATTCATTTCAAAGCAAACGGTAAAACCACCACCGACCACCACTCAGAAGCATAGTTTTTTCAATGCTCCAACAGCACCAACAAGCACGACCACAGAGCAGGCAATTTTAAACAGCATATCGCAGATCACCTTAAAGTCCGCTGCCCAGCCGACCGGATTCAGATCAAACACTTTTCAAACATCACACCCAGCAGTGACTGTCAAAGTAAAGCCTACAGTTCCTCCAATTCCTGTACTGAATTTCAAAAATAACCCCTTCCTCTTATCGAAATTCGGACAATCGCCATTCTCAACACTTCCAACAACAACAACGACACACGCGCCAACCACTACGACCAGTAAGGTATTCCATTTTGATAGCCCAACAGTTCCGGCTTGGCTGAGCGGTGTCAAAAATTCCGAAACTCGACTAGGAATCCCCTTCACTCTTGCGGGTAGCAGCAAATCGGGGGTAACAATCCAAAAATCAATTTCATCTGAACATTCACCTGTACTCACTACTAATCATAATTCTATCCTCTCCCAGTCCATTCCTACCACTCAACCATTAACCGCAACAACGTTGCAGGAACCATCATTGCTTTTTACACCGCCAGCTGAATTGGCATCGGACGTTAACGACAACACCAACTCGGAATCTCAAACAAACTCAATTTCGGTTAACAATATTTTAGCCACCACGGAACCGACTACAAAAGTCCCATCAAAGGTCGCATTCAACAAGAACAACGAAGGAAATATAATTTCAAACAGCATCTTTCCACTAAAACATACACAGCCTGCAGCGCCTAGCGGTAAAAATAAGAAACAATTTATAAATTCTCCACATACATTCACATTAACAATGTTTTGCTTATTGCAGGTTTTACCACTGTGACAAGTGCCCCAGTTGCTTTCAGTAAGCCATCAACTCCTCCGGCATTATTCACAGGAAAGTACACAGGAGGTTTCGGTGGAGCTCCCGGCACTCTAGGTGGACAAAGTTCTCCGGGCTATGCCATTCAACCAGATGGCTCTATTGTTGATCCAGATTATACAGTACGACCACCTGTCAAAGTGACAGTAGCACCAGTATCAGTTCCAATTACTAAACCACTGACAGATTCATCCGCTTTGCTAATTCATCAAAAGGCCGTTGGTGCACCAACTCCCAAGAGGGCATACACTGGCACATTCGGAGGACCGCCAGGTGTTCTTCTCCCTTTTGATAATGCCAAGCCTGGTCAATAAGTAACTGTAGATTGTGTGTTATTTATGCTTTTACTTTTGTTTTATTTTATACTTTTGTATATATACTCGAAAATTAATTTAATTTTTTTTTTGTAACATACCTATTTTAATTTAGTTTAGTCACTATAAAAATAAATAAAGAGATGTTAACAATTTACTTAGATTTGAGTCTAGGTTATTAGACTAGGCTAGATTGGGTTGTAGAGTCTACCAGTCTTTTGTAGCACCTGCAGTAAGAAAATTGTCCCATTGCGGTACCACGTTGGAGTTAAACCATCATGGGTGGCGTATGAAACGAAGAAAGGTTTACACAATGTTTGGCAAATTCCTAATATTTTTATAAGTACATAGGACCCTGTTAAGCTACATGGCTTAACATAGCCTTTTATTACGCAACCGCGGAAGTGAACCCACTTTCATTATTTAAAACAGCACGGAATTCCTAGACCTAGCGCTTTCCTCTAACTCTTAAACCTTACCAATTTCCGACTGGAAAGTGTCAGGCGAACCTAGCTTCTCTTATCATATGATCAAAGAATTTTCCATAACAGATAAAATAGTCAACTCTATTCCATTTCGATGGTTGGGTGTTGTAGAACGAGGGTAGACTCTGATTGGCTTTAACTTGGCAATGCCCAGTGGTTGTAACTCTTGCTACGCATCAAGTGCTTATTTTTAACATCCAAATGGTAACCATCGGGAACTGGTCTTATCCAACCGGATTTGGCTTGCTAAGCAATAAGCGCGATAACACGACGAAAAACCGCAACACTATAAACAGCAGGTCAGAATGGCACGGAATGAATACCAGGCCTGCTGTTCCAGCTGCTTTGACAAATTCGGACATGAGGTTGTTAAGGAATTTCAAGGGTTAGTCAGGCCCCTTGAACAGAGGTGGTGGCGGATGAACAGAAAGGCCAACGGCAGCGCTCAATCCCGTAGTGGATACTGAGGGCCCCGTGTCCTAGGGGTATCTTATAAATTGGATCTAGCCCTCCAGGTTGGGGGTTGTGCTTTGGGTTAACTACCCAACCATGGAAAAACTAAAATGTTACGAAGCAACCAATAGCCTCGGAAAGGACTGATTTGATTGTTGACAACCCGGCTAAATTAAAAAAGGACAACGACGTTCGTATATTGGACCTGGAATGTGAGAACATTAATTAGGAGAGGTGCAAGTGAAGTGAAATGTCTGCTACAAAGCAGACATTACCGCCATCCAGGAAATGCGATGGGATGGGCAGGGCAAAAAGAGCAGAAACAGCGACTATTCGGATGCGGATTTGTTATAAGTGCCAGACTTAGGCAAGAAGTCTTTTGTTGCAAAGACATTAGCGAACGCATTGTAACTTTCCACATCAAGGCCAAATTCGCCAACATAAGCCTTAAATGCGCTAACGCCCAACGGAGGAAAAGTAAACCTATAAGCGACTACCGCAATACGATGTTAAAATCGTGCTGGGAGATTTTAACGCAAAGTCAGGAAGAGAAGACATCTTTAGCAGAATTGTCGGAAAACATAGCCTACATGACAACACATCTGGTAACGGACTTAGGCTAATTGACTTCGCAACGGGACAAAGTCCCCCTATAGCCAGCACACGGTTTCCTCTCCACAATATCCATAAGGGGACATGGCGGTCTCCAGATCTACGATCGGTCAACCAAATCGATCACATTGCGGTGGACAAGATACACGCATTTAGTATTTTGGATATCCGAACATTCCGAGGAGCTAACATGGACCCGGAACACTATCTTGTTGCAGCCAAGGTAAGAATGCGGAAATCCACCACGCCACAAAAATCCAGAAATACTGTGAACAAATTTAGTTCAAAAAACTGCAAAAGCAAGAGACAGCCAAGACCTTCGCGCAATGCGCATCCCTCAAGCTTTCGATTAGCACCAGCATCAAATGTCGAAGAACAATGGCAACGATGCCAACAAGCCATTAGATCAGCCTCAACTGATGTGCTAGGTTTATCGCGCCCACCAGAAAGAAACCCCTGGTTTGATGAGGAATGCCGAAAGATGCTCGCAGCCAAGAAGGAGGCCTACACGGTTAAGCTGCAGGAGAAGAAGGGAAGAACATCCGCTTTTCTGAAAGAAGAAAAAAGAGCAAGAAAAGCGCGCGATCTAGGATAAAGAGAGGTGTTACTCCAGGAACGATGTCCGCAAGTTTTACCAAAGTCTAAAACTTCAAAGCCAAGGATACAAGGCTCGAACAGAATCCTGTCGAATTGAGCAAGGAATTGTCGTAGTTGAGACACAGTCGATGCGGAGGACATGGAAGAACCACTTCTGCAGACTGTTGCGGTGGCAATGATGAACAACATTCCGCTGTCAGGCAGAACGAACCATTCAATATTGGCAACGACAGCGAAAACTGCCAACCACCCGACCTGAGTGAAGTGAGGATGGCAATATCTAAACTCAAGCTTAATAAGGCTGCCGGAAATGACGGCCTTCCCGCCGAGCTTTATAAATCCGGCGGAGATGACTTGGTAAGAAACATCCACCAACTCATAAGCCAAATCGGGTCGGAAGAAAGTATGCCTGAAGAATGGAACCTCAGCATCGTTTGTCCGATCCACAGAAAATGAGACCCGCTAAACTGCGCCAACTACAGAGGCATAAGTCTCCTCATCATCGCCTACAAGATCCTATCTGTCCAATATGTGAACTCCTGAAACTGTTTACCAACAACCTGATCGGCCCTTATCAGTGTGGTTTCAGGCCAGAAAAGTGCACAACCGATCAAATTTTCACACTTCGGCAAATCCTGTTGAAACCTTAAGATGTCCAAATCGATACTCACCAACTATTCATCGATTTGAATGCCGTATATCACAGCATTTATAGAGACGAACTATATAGAGCCATTTCTAGTTTTGGTATACCGCCCAAACTCGTCGGTGTAGGATGACGATGTAGAATTCTCGCTGCTCCATGGGGGTCGGAAACGACCTCACCGACACATTCGATACCAAAAAAGGATTTAGGCAAGGCGATGCGGATGTCATAGCCACGTTTTCTTGTATAGAATTAAGCGGCAAAAATGGGTTAAGCATTAAATGAAAGCAAGACGAAGTATGTGCTGTCAACACAGATATAACTTTGAGGTAGTACGGGACTTTGTCTTTGTTAACTCTGACAACAACATCTCGTCAAAAATCAAGCGAAGAATTACTCTTGCCAACCGCTGTTTCTTCGGGCTAAGAAGGCAATTTAGTAGTAAAGCTCTCACTCGAACTACTAAGGAGATCCTATATAAGACCCTAATCATCCCTTTGGACCGTCTCAAAATCGCATGAAGAAATCCTTGGTCGATTTGAGAGGAAAATTATTCGAAAAATCTTCAATCCCGTTTGCGTTGACGGGCTATGGAGACGAAGATTCAACCAAGAACTAATTGAGCTGTACAGCGACAAAAAACTCCGCATTGGACGCATTGGCAGAATAAGTTTAAAATGTAACGAACTACCAAAGTACATACTGACAGATAGCCTGAACCAATAAACCTGCAATCTATATCGAGTGTGTGTTCACATGCGGTAGATGTAAAACTGTATTCTGCTTAATTTTTCTCTCTCACTTTCCTTCTGTTTACCACCTCAATAGTGTATTCATCTCATTGAAATGAGTTAAACGCACATATTGACAATTGCACAGTGGGTACTTGGAAATTCTCAAGCTCATGGGTTTATGTGAGAGTAATATCAAAGATTTTAAAGCCATACAGATGACGCACTGCATACAAGAAAAATTGTTCTATGGCGGGTTGAGCTAGCACCCGCACATCCCGCCATATATTTGGATCTCGTTTCTCATGAGTGCACGTGCACCCCTCTCGTCCGCACCATGAAGCTGGTTTTATAATCTTTGGTCAACTATATTGGAGTATAAAGACATACAATATTGTCCAGACTTTAAATGGTGAAAAGTGTGTTTCGATTAGTTTTCAACCTTGTTCTAGCGCACAGGCTAGGTTTAAGATTTTCAACTATTTCTCACCACAAACCTCACTTAGCTCGCCGACAAAACCTGTTTTTTGCCAGTTGAAGTCACCTCATTCTCTTACAATAACCAACAACACGCGGTGTTCCCAAGCGTTCCCATTGTTAACTGCGTTTGATGCTACTTGGTTTCGGTGATCAGACGACAACAGATGTTTTGTTTGATCTAATTTTCGTTACACTTCACAGCGTCCCAAGAGAAGTTTCACTTCAAAATGACAATCATATAAATATCACTATTAGTCCCTTCTGCAAGGTCCCCTTCTGCAAATTTCCAGGCAATCTTAGCCAAAACTACCGTTATACGACTGAATACAGCATCAAATCTGATTAGGTTATCCCAACCGAATTTACCGTATACCATTTTGCATCTTAATTTTGCAGCAGTACTTTGAAAAGGATAGATTGGACAGAGACAATCTATCTCCCATTTGCAAAAATAAATCTTCATTATCACTAATCACATACAAATCGAATCTACAAATCTACCTGTTTCGATTCAAGCTTCAATTACAGACTCCAGAAGTCAGGCACACACATTTATCGCACCAAAATAATGGCTGTACAATCGATCAGCTGTCATTTCAACATTCATAGGGAAATGACCATTTGAGTTACCTATATGTCACAAAATGTCGCATCCATATACCAAGCAACTTTCGTTTGATTCCTTACAGCAATGGATATTACTTTTCTGGGCTCACCATTGACTTCTAATTTGATACTGCTCACACAACCCCACTTAGCCAAATTTACTTATTGACAGACACCACACTTTCTTGGTGCATACTGGTGCACCACCACCTATCTCCAACCAACATGTCAACACGAAACCATCCCTTTTCTTGCACACCAATGACGACGTGTTGGCTGACTTACAAGTTAATTTATACACGATCAGCCAGCCACAACACAGCTGTCCGAAAATAAATTTCACTTCCAACAAACAAAATAAACCAACAACACGCGATCACCGTCATCAAGCAGCATTGGTTGTGGTAAGTACTTTGATGACTTGTACATGTCATTTTTTTATGTTTCATAAAATCCAATTCAACCTTCCCAAAAGAAGTCACACTTCAAAAACAAACCAACGAAATGAAAAATGGCAAAAAATCACGATATCCCAAAAAATCCCATACAATCTCTTTGAAATACAATGTTCCGATAATAGAAAATACAAACAATTTCTGTTATCATCCGCAGATTACACGCTCATTAAAGCAATACCA
This sequence comes from Rhingia rostrata, assembly GCA_949824845.1. Lineage (NCBI taxonomy): Eukaryota > Metazoa > Arthropoda > Insecta > Diptera > Syrphidae > Rhingia > Rhingia rostrata. The sequence continues at coordinate 75,982,712 of OX463755.1, forward strand.
TGTGTGTGTTGCTGACTTTAAAAGGGAAATCCCTATATTTGTAGCCCCATTGGCGTTGATTTCATGAATTGTTTTGAGCAAAGTTCAGCTTTAAGATAACTCGGAAGGATGATTTCTGAATTAAATGAATATTGGACGAATCCCAGGGAAATGCTGATCATAACAGTGATCACCACATCTAAATTCGTTTAGCAGTTCTCAAGAAAGCGCACTCATTCAGAGTGACATGATGGATAAAGATGGATGGCTAACTTTTTTGGGGTTTCCCCTTTTACAGCAACAACCACAGTTGCCAAATAAATATGAAACTACGCGACGGGCCCAATTTGCGGGCCATGTCTATGAAATGCGGTCTATATTATAAGATTTATCGCATTAGCGTTCAAGGAAGAGAAAGAGTTTAAAATTAAAAACTTAGATGGCTACAGTCTGCTGTGCGGATCGTTTAATACCCAATCCCTTCATATCCTTAAATTAATATCCCCAAAATGTTGGATTTATGGCGATGAAATAAAGAAAATTTCATTGTCACAACATATTGTTCAGACAGACATCGAAACTAATATATTATTAATTTATTACTATCAAAACTATATATGTATTAGTTTTGATACATAGTCTGTAACTTAGAGAAATAATTCAGCTAGAAATGCCTTAAAGTATATGGAACGAATCAGAATCTACAGCTGAGTCGATTTAACCATGTCTGTCCGTCCGTCCGTAAGTCAACAGTTTTGAAATTTGGTACACGTGTTCGTTGTTGCTGCCAGCAGATCAACTGTAAACATTTTTGAAATCCACCAACTGTCACGCCATTTTAAAAAAAAACATAGTTTTTGGCCAAACGGTAAGGAATTTCGAAAGATTGTCTGGGCAATATATTTAGAAAATCACAATATCTATATTTCTTCAGTAGACAGTTTTTGGGGACGTTTTCAGTACAAAAAAACGTTTTTCGTTCAAATTTTAAAATATTCGAAAAAAAGCTTTTGATGAAAAAAAATATTATATATGTGAAATAATAACAATAATATGAATTTATTCATTGTTCTGACTTTCGTGGAAAATAAGGTAAAAACAAAAACGGTCAAAATTTTAAGGATTGATCTAGTTGAGCTTCCGTTAACTAAAAACGGAGACATTTTACAGGAATAAAAACGCGGGGCTCACAAAGGACTTTGGCTATAAAATTTGGAATCTCGAAGTCAACTGTTGGAAACATAAAGGCCCAAAAGAAAAAATGTAAGATGCATTAGACAATAATGTGTCCGACGAAACGAAGCGAAAGTTGGAAAAACAAATTTTGACATTGGAGTTCTCTTATTTTTAAAGAATTGCAGGTCGAAAAACATCTTAGTAAGTCTTCCATTACTGAAAGAAAAATAATAGCGGATGAACTGGAAATTGAAGACTTTCATGCTAGCAATACAATACAGTTTCGTGTATTGTGCGGCGAGAGTGCTAATGTCGACCATCAGGCTGCAACCTGTTGGAAAAACAGGTGCCTGAACTCTTAAAGGACTTTCCACCGCAAGACCAGTTTAATGCAGATGAAACTGGTATGTTTTACCGCCAGCTTCCAACAAAAAGTATTGCTACCAAAGGCCAACATTGCAAAGGCGGAGGAATGGCAAAAGAAAGTCTAAGCGTAACTGGTGAAAAGCCTCTAATTATTGGAAATGCTGCCAAGCCAAGAGTTTTTCGACAAAATAAAACTGAAGTCAATAACAATATCGTCACGTGGGCACACAATATACTAGTGGCGGGTGCACGACTGGGTCGTACGCAACTTTCTCTTTCACAGCGAGTTAATTTTACGTTTTTAACAATTTGGCCAAAATACACAATAATATTTATTTTGATTAATGATGCTACAAATGGTATAAATTATGTCGAAATGTGATTATACGAACGTTTATTCCTTAATTGAAAGTTATCAGTGTCCACGCGAATAATAATGATTTTCCGTTATTGGCGAAAACTGAAAATTCCGTTTAGGGGTAATTGGCCCAAAACCAATTAGGTGGAACTCATGAAAACAGTAATAGTAGCATACAAATTAAATTTCATTTAATTTGGCCAAATAGTTTGCGAGAAATTGACAATTTTCTTATTATGGCCTTAATGCGAAAAATTTGTTATATGGATTTTCTCGAAAAAACTGGTTATGCACTTTTATTGGGACTAATATGTTTACAGCATATAAGAAGTTTAATCAAAATCGTTAGAGCCGTTTTCGAGAAAATTGAGGATATGTACGATTTTTATATGGCAGGTACCTGTAATAACATGGCTCTTTATAAGAGAAAGTTAAAAATCTTAGATGACAGCAGTAATTTTCAACAATTGGCTTTGCTCCATTAAAAGACAAATGAAACTGCAAAAAAGGCGAATCATCATCCACGCGGACAATTCAACAAGTCATGCTATTTTGAACGAATATTCGAATGTCGTCATAAAAAATTTTTCGCCAAATCTCACATCGGGAATTCAGCCCTTGGATCAGGGTATTATCCAAAATGATACAGATCCAAAATTTTCCTATCACTCTTGGCGAAAATCGATGAGTGCGAGTCAGGAATTGCATTTTGGAAATCGGTGAATGTGTTAGACGCCATTAGATGGATTGTTTCTGCCTGGAACGGTGTCGAGGCATCAACAATACACGAGATTATCGGCGAATCAGAAATAGAAATTAATGGAACAGGTTTTAAGAGAAGTTCGGAATGATACAAACGTCATAAGTGAATAATCTGAAGAAGGCAAAGATGAAGACGTTGAGTACCAACCCCTTGCCCCCATTGATGCTACGAATAATGTTAATCAGCTTCTTTTGTATTCCTCTACGAACCAGCCAGACCTAATTTCAGCCGTTCTGACTTAAAACAAAAATCGAGGACCATAAGGTCAAACCTAAAATCCTAAAACAAATAACTAAATATTTTCAAATATAATTTTGTTTCTTTTTTTGTTAAAAAAAACTTTTTACGTACGTATGTAGATATTAAAAACAGCTTTTGTTGATTTTTCTTACTTAATTGGTAAGTGCATAATATATTAATATGGATAAAAACGAAGTTCTTTATTAACGTGCGTTGAAAAAAAACATGTTGTCCAAAAACATACATGAAATAAAAATTGGTCTAACGGGCCAAATGATTCTTTCGACTACGCAACGCTGGCAACGAGCGGTACCGATGAATCATATTTATACTTCATGAATGAGATATTCATATGACGCACTCACTATAGAGCTTGGTGTCCGGACTCCGGAGTGCGGCACTGCAGACGAGATACTTTTAGTATTATTCAGTTCCCAATTGCCATAGAGCACGTATCAGTCTCAGTTCCCTACATTCTGATAATTTATTTAATTTGTGTTATTTAATTGTGCGTTCAGTGAGATTTAAAAGTTTACCGTTCATACATTTTATGAACAATCTTTGAAATATGGGTTCTACACAATCCGATGTAAATGAAAACGTGTTCATTTTTAATAACATTGAAAATAACGAAAAAGATGTTGAGATGTTAACCAGCACATTCGAATCTTTAGATTGTAAAGTGCGTGAAGTAAAAAATCAAAGTTATAAAAGTTTAGTGAACATTGCTAATTCAAGTACGTATACTCATATAAACATTTATCAACCTATTGTGCAAAATACTACAATATGTATGTAGATTTTGTTAAGCATGGTTAAGCTCTAAGGGCTGATATACATATGTTATGTGGCAGGGGCAGGGTATACAAATGGTATAAAATGAAATACAGACGAAATCTTTATATTATAATAACCAATCATTTTGCATTGAAAGATTTTTTTCGAATATTTTCAAATTAAACCGAAATACGTTTTTACTAAAAACGCCACAAAAGTATGCTTGGCAAAAACTTTATATTGACGAACAAAATAGATATTGAGATTGTCTAAATGAGTTGTTCAGACACTTTGCTAAAATTCCTTACTTACTTACTTTACTTCAGTGGCCCTACAGTCCGGAATGAGCCTGGGCCTCAACCAATATTTTTTTCCCGTGGGCTGGTGGAAATCTCAAAAGACAAGATGAGCATGTGCCCAAAGTAGTGTGGGACTTGAACCCACTAAGACGCCGCAATAAAATTGTTTCGGCAAGAATTTGTGTTACCGTGTAAACATTTTTTATGTTTGCGGGAATACCCAGATCTCTGCGTAGATCTTTATTCCTTATATATAACATTTTGTTTTCAAAAGATTCAGCTTTTAATATTTTCCGAGTAACCAGTACAGTTCTCTGTATTTATTTTTTCTTTTTTACATGCCACTTCCATTTTAATTTTGCAACGAGTGTCATTCCGAGATATTTCGCTTCATTTGCAAAAAGGACTCGAACCGTATTGAGAAATACTGTCCGTTTATACGAAAAATCAACATGAATCGATTTGCTCTCGTTAAGTGCAATCCGCCAAAATTTTGTCCATTCATTGACCTCGTTAAAAGCGTTTTGTAATTTCATATTTGTTTCCTCTATTGTTGTGCCAACTGCTATTATAGCTGTAGCGTCAGCAAACGTGGCAACTTTTGTATCGTTTGTTTGTTGGATATCACGTGTAAATAGGAGGTACAAGAGTGGTCCAAGGACGCTTCCTTTTGGTACTCCTGCCAATATTTCTTTGAAATCCGAATATTCGTTTTCAAGTTTCAGACGGAAGAGTCTATGCTCAAGATACGACACGAGGAATTTATATAATTTTTAAGGCAGAAAATGTCTTAGCTTGCATTGACGGCCTCTATGCCAAACTTTGTCAAAAGCTTGCTACACGTCAAGAAATTCGGCTGAGCAAATTTTCTTTTTCGATTCGATGAACTTGGTCCACAGTCGAATGTTTACTTCTAAACCCAAATTGATGTTCAGATAAAAGGCGTTTCTGATCAATAATGGAGTGTAAGCGACCGAGGAATATCCTTTCAACAACTTTTAAAATTATTGGAAGAAGTGAAATAGGTCTGTAAGATTTTATTTCATTCATTTTCCTGATTTGAGAACCATAATCACTTCTGCGACTTTCCACTGTCTTGGTATTTTCAATTTCGTTTATGAAGCCTTCTCAGTTGGTTTACCCCTTTGTTAATCTGGGTGGGTTTTCATTTCTAATGATTGACTCGCTCGTTGTTAGAATGATCAGAGAAAAGATTAAAGCATTCTTCAACTTTGATTCGATTGGACGGCACACCTATGACTATGAAAAAATCTATCGTATCTGGTATTTTTGTAACATCATTTGGCCAGTAAGTTGGCTTACCCGTAGAATGAAATTCAGTATTGTACTTTCTACATACTTCATAAATCATCCTACCTTTCTGTGATATGCATCTAGATCCTCAGAATGTATGTTTTGCATTTAAGACCCCTCCGATGACAAAACGCTGTCCAATGGAATTAAGCAAGCTTTCAGAGTCAATTTTCTCAATCTTGCATCGCGGTGGGAAGTAAATAGAAGATATCTTCGTAAAGGATTGTCTGCTTCTGACTTGTATAGAGCTAACTTGCATTGTTTCGATTTCTAATTTAAGATCAATTGAATGTTCGATACACTCTTTTATATATGGTGAGGCTCCACCACTAGCCTTATTCGATGGATGTAGAGCATGATGTTCGAGGTAACATTTAATCTTTAATTTCGAATTACTCTTTGCGTGAGTTTTAGATATTAAACAGATGTCGATATCTTTTTCTTGCATATACAATTCAAGTTCTCCAAGTTTTTGCCATTGGCATTCCACGTAAGAATTTTAAGAAATCTATTCTTGTCGATGGTAAGGTACGTTTGTTGCGAATACTATTTTCGAGCTTAACTAGCCTGTCAAAAATAAGTTTATTCGTTTTACTTTGTTCCTCAAGTTTGGAAAGAATAATCGAAAATACGTTTGTTACTGGGTTAGGTGAGATATTTTTTTTATCTTTATCGGATAGGTACTATAGCTTGGGCATACGTTTGTTCATTTGGTTTTGGAGGTACAGAATCCGAACGGATTTCTGATGGCCGCGTTTGTGAAAATGTGGGTTTTTTTAATTGTAGCCTGCTTTGGCTTCGACACATTTTTAATCGGAGATTTAGGCATTTCCTTTTTTAAATTCAGTTTCTGTGAATTAATACTCCTAAATTTCGCCCGTCTGTTATGCAGCTCCTTAGCTACTTCGCAGCAGATAGGAGGAGTTTTCTTATCTGAGCTACAATCTACTGTCATATGATTTCCGGCACATTTTTTGCGTATGATTATATCCTTGGCAGCGCTTGTACTGAGGAACTAATTTGGAATCCTTACGCATGGGTTCAATTCTTACAGCAATAATAAGTATTGTTTTTATTTCATAAATTTTATTCAAAATTTCTTCTTTCACGAAAGTGAGAATAAATAAAGGAATACCTTGGTTTATAACATTTTTTTCGCCGTCTTTTTGCTGTTTTTCTCGTTTGACAATGTTAACGCCATCTATAACTTTATAATGCCTGCTTTTCAGATCGTTAATAATGTCATCCTTTAAGCACGATGCATGTAACCCTCTACCTACAACGCGTAAAGGCTTTTCAGATTTATTTTCAAATGAATGCCATTCAATTTTATCGGTATTTAGCTTCCGAGATAATAGACGGTAGCTTTCCGGGTCTTTTACGCACACTTTCCATGTACTTTTTCTTAGCGAAGTTACTTGGTAGTCCGACAATGCCAACGGGCCGTTGTTTCAGCTGTTTCGCTTTTTAACAATCTCTTTGTCCCGGTTTATAATTTCAGGAGATGATACAGCTTTCATTTTTTTAACCGGTCTTTTCTTTAGAATCCAGTCGGTTTCGCAACTGAGTTCTTCTTCATCCGTATGGTATACGAAATTGACGGGGTAGTTTGTACATGGTTTTGGCTCATTAGGTGTTTTCAATGTACTCTTTAGAGTCATATTTTCTTCCTTAAGATGGAGAATTTCTTTACGCAAAACAGTTCGATATTGTTACGCCTTGTTCGAAGAACGTCGTTTTCGTCCTAAAGGCTCTTATTTTTCATTGAATCTCGCTTTACGTGGGCTGACACTTCTGGTGTTGTCGAGCTCATTGAGACACATATATTTTTTTGTCCCGTACTACCTCAAACTTATATCTGTCAACGGTGACGTTCTGTCCGATTCGTCAATGTTGTAGGTCCTTCCGTGTCCACAGCATATACTTAGTCTTGCCCTCATTAACTGCCAAATCCATTTTTGCCGCTTCCTTTATATACTAGCAAACGTGGTTATGACATCAAGTTGAGTCTTACCAATGATGAAATGATGAAATATCGTTGGCGTATGCCAACTCGGGAGTTTTGCACAATTCTCTCAGGAATCAAATGGAAGAATTCACATGAGGGCGCATCGCCTTGCCTATATCCTTTTTTGGTATCGAATGTATCGGTGAGGTCGCTTCCGACCCTGATGGAGCAGCGAGGATTCTTCATCGTCATCCCACACAAACGGACGAGTTTGGGCGGTATACCAAAACTAGGCATTGCTCTATAAAGTTCGTCTCTATAAATGCTGTCGTTTGCGATTTTGAAATCGGTGGGTATAGATTTTGTATTCTTATGTTTTTTCTAGGACCTTCCGAAGTTTGAAAATGTTATCGGTTGTGGACTTTCCTGGCCTTAAACAACACTGATCGGCCCTTAGATCAGGTTTTTGGTAAACGTGTTCAGGCGTTCGCATATTACGGCAGATAGGATCTTGTAGGCGATGTTGAGGAGACTAATGCCTCGATTTGGCTTATGAGTTGGTGGATGTTACTTACCAAGTCATCTCTGCCGGCTTTATAAAGCTCAGTACGGAGGCTGTCATTTCCGGCAGCCTTATTAAGCTTGAGTTTTAATATTGCTATCATCACTTGATTCAGGTCGGGTGGTTGGCAGTTTTCGCAGCCAATATAGAATGGTTCGTTCTGCCTGACAGCGAAAAGTTGCTCGTCATTGCCGTTTAACAGTCTGCAGAAGTGGTTCTTCCATATCCTCAGCATCGAATGTATCTCAGCTACGATATTTCCTTGTTCATCTCGACAAGATTCTGTTCGAGCCTTGTATCCTTGGCTTTGACGTTGTACACTTTGTTAAAACTTTCGAACATAGTTCCTGAAGTAGCACATCTCTATATCCTCAAAAAGAAAAGCCGGTGCTCTTCCCTTCTTCTCTGCCTATAGAGCTCAACGGCAGCTCTCGTCTTCACCTGCAGCTTAGCCTTGTAGGCCTCGTTCTTGGCTGCGAGCATCTGTCGGAATTCCTCATCAAATCGGAGGTTTCTTGATGGTGGGCGCGATAAACCTAGCACATCAGTTGCGGCTTGTTGGCATCGTTCCCATTGTTCATCGACATTCGATGGTGGTGGTATGGTGTTAATCGAGAGGTTAAGGTATACGCCTTGCGCTAGGGTATTGGCGGTGTCTTGCGATTGCAGGCTTTCGGCATTAAATTTCTTCACAGTATTTCTAGATTGTTGTGGCGTGGTAGATATCCGCATTCTAACCTTGGCTGCACCAAGGCAGTGGTCCGAGTCGATGTTAGCTCCTTGGAATGATCGGACTTCCAAAATACTGGATGCGTGCCTCTTGTCTATCGCAATATGATCAATTTGGTTGACCGTTCGTTGATCTGGAGACCGTGTGCTATAGTGGCATTTCGTTCCGTAGCGAAGTCAGTTAGCCTAAGTCCGTTACCAGACGTGTTGTCTTGTAGGCATTGTTTTAAGACAATACTTATGTCTTCCATTCCTACCTTTGCGTAAAAATCTCCCAGCACGATTTTAACATCGTACTTCGGAAGTCGCTCATAGGATTTGTCAGAGAGCTCTTAACCTCAGTCCTACGTCGGGGCGTGTAAGGCTTATATTGGCGAATGTTTTTTTTTCATCTCAATTGGTTTGCCAATATTTTCTCTCTTCCCATTCGAATAACAATTTTTCAAAATATTCTCAATATACATATTTTAATAGATAGATTACTATTGCAAAATATTACCTGGGACGAAGTATTGTCTCAAAATTTAACCTGGGAAACCTAAAAGGCCTTAAAAAAACAAAACCAGCCGCTGCCCAACCCTAGAACAAATAAGACTCACATTGGCAGGGAACGTCATGTTAGCATGGGTACGCTGGCATACTGGAATCAAATGTAATGAAATTGCTAATGGTGCAGCCTAATATGCTATTAACTACCTAGTAATTATCGAGTCCCCAAACTTCTACCAAATGACTCGCCAGATATTTTTCCAGCAGCAGAAGAGGGAGCTTAAAAACCTTTGGAATGATTGCCATACATTCCTTCGCACTCACAATCCTCACACCCGTCGCATTCCATATAATAGTCTGTTTAAAAGAGAATACATATTGTAACTATAAGGATACTCCGAATCAGAGTTGGAAAACCAATTTTTACCACCAGACATCTTGTAATAATGAACTCATAGAAGTGTGTGAACCTTGTCATGATATTCTTTCAATTCATCACATATTTTTAGAATGGCCTCGATCGTCGCTTGAATTATGAATAATCCACCGCACTCAGCCCACCCGATTAAAAGATAATCCAAGGAATAAAAATTGCCCACAATAAATTTAAAGAAAACTAGTTTTTTTCTACAATAAAATATACAATTTTATTTTAAACTTAAATATTATTTAATTTATATATTTATAAAATTAAATTTTCTTAATATCAATCTTATACGTTCCTAAAAAACGGCATCGCTTATGGCCTTGTTGCCCTGATGGCTTACAGAAATAATTTGTAAATTATTTGAACAAATAAATAAATAAATAAATATTTCGCATACTTAGTTGCAATACTAATAAAAAATGGGTGGTGGTTTTAGTGCGTAAAATTCTCACCCTGCATTGGGCACGTGCTCATAGTGTGTATAAAGATTTCCACCAGCCCACGGAAAAATGAGTCATTTACATTTTGCGTGTATTATGCTCAAAAATGCTGATCTAAAATGATGAAATTTTTTATATAAGCTGTTGTTCATACTTTTTATACATATATGTACTTATTTTTATAATTTTTTTTTATGTTTGGCAACGCTGCCTACAAGAATTCTGTTATTATCGCAGTTGCTCAAAGCGATAAGATAAACAATATTACACTTCAGTTTGATAAGGTGGATCCAGTGTAAAAGTCATTTCCAATTATACAACGGATTGTTTATTAATCAAAATAAATTGAAAAATCATAAGATTATCCGATGCGTTCCGCACATGAAAATGTACATGAAAATGTATTCATTTTCAATAATATAAAAAACAATGAAAGAGATATTGAGCTTTTAATAATGGCATTCGAGTCTTTAGATTGTAAAGTGCGACGAGTAGAAAATCAAAAGTATGATCAATTGAAAAATATTGCAAATTCAAGTATGTATATGTAGTTGTATTCAAGTATGTATATCATTTTGTAAAATATTTATGTAGATGTATTTTTAGAATAGATCTCACCTTTGTATAGTTCTTATAGCCCTATCAATTTTAAAAGAAAATACAATGTGAAGAAGAAATTGATTTTATTACACGTCTGGTTAATAAGCGACAATTAAATCTGATATATAATATATTCCGTATTTCTCTTAGCAATAATTTAACTATAATTTTGAGCGCGGTTTGTGATCATCGGGCTAAATCCAAGGGTTTTGTTTTTTGAAGACGACGCAGTAAATGTGTTTCGTCATGAATTTGGAGGACCGTTGTGTTAAGGTGTCCCAACAGACGATTTTTATGTTTGCGTGCAATTTTCCTTTGTTTCATCTTAAACCGCGGGAATACCCAGATCTCTGCGTAGATCTTCATTCCTTATATGCCACTTCGCACTGAAGAATGATCCTAACATTTTGCTATCAAAAGTTTCTAGAAGGTTTAGATTCGTTTTACTGGTACAATTCCATAGTTGTACACCATATTTCCAGACCGGATTTAGCACCTGCTTGTATAATAGCAGCTTGTTATCAAGTTTAAGCTTCGAATATATGCCGAGTAACCAGTACAATTATCTTTATTAATTCTTAAGTTATTCGCATTTCTTTTTTACATGCGACTTCCATTAGTCATTCCGAGATATTTCGCTTAGCAATTAAGTGCAATACAAATACAAAAAGGGTGGTGGTTTTAGTGGATAAAAGCCTCACGCTACTTTGGGCACATGCTCATCGTGTCTATTGAGATTTCCACCAGCCCATGGAAAAAAAATCTTGTTCAAAGAATAAGGTGCCGATGAATCAGAACTCTATTGTGGAATTTTTCGTATGTCCGCTAATCAATTCTATCATTAACTGAATTTGTTCACAGTTCGTATTGAAATTAAAAGGGGAAAAACAACTCGGAAAAACTTCCCCATAAAAGTAGAAGTGAACATTTAAAATTTCATGATATCCACATCCGCTATACAGGCAATGTGATGTACACCACCTTTATTAATTTTTTGAGGGAAGTGCAATATTTTATGAATTTCGATGCAATTTGAGTTATTTAAAATGATTTATTCAAAATACATAAATTTATGGCGCAACATGCTCGTTACTACCCAGGGCCTAGCTTTTTTCTCACAACCATTCATGTGTGCGTGTGTACTTCTTAGCACAATGGCGGGACCTCCTATTTCATGCCGAATCCGAACGGCTAAGTTGAGAGAAGCTTTTTCATGCTTTGATACTACTAGGCTGGGAATCGAACCCAGACCTTCTGCACGGCAGTTCATCGCACTAACCATCGCGCCACTGAGCCCGTCATGATGTATTCAACGCATTGAAATTTAACAAAAATCTTTTGAAGCAACTTTGAGAAAATCAAAAGGTCGGTTTTTATTTTTGCGCACCATTTAAGAAGTGGTATTCTAATATTGCATTCAACCCCTGGCTGGAAATCGGAGATTCTGCGAGCCGGAGTATTGGGTGTACATTCACTCCTAGCCTAGTCCTATCCCAGTCCAGGTATTTTTTTTTTAGCAGTTCTATGTCGCTGTAAAGCTAGTATAGTTTTCGTGGTAAAATCTTCGTCCATAGCCTGCCAAGAGTTTTTAAGAATTTTGTTTAACGTTTTGATACGGTCAATGCGTCAGCGCCATAGAGCAGGACTGGAAAGATAGGGGTCTTGTATCAATAATCAGCTTTCTTTGTTTAAAGAAACAGTCGTTGGCCATTTGTTTTTATTTCTAATGAGGTATACAAAAACTAGACATGGCCTATACAGATCCATTCCATTTCATTTCAGAAAAATAAATATTGATCATTGATAAGCAAAAGGTGATTAACTGCGAAAAGTATAATTCAAAACTGAAATATGTCTGGATAATCTTGTTTGAAAATTCAACTCGCTAATGATTGAATTTATAAAAAAAACGCAAGGAACATTTCAAATGATGGTTTTCAATAACTGGACCGTAACGCTAAGGGGAATAGACACTCACTTGCGTATTTAATATTCAAAATATATTTAAAAATCCCGAAAAAAATATACAAAATGAAAAATTATCGCAAATTTTTGGATATTTGGTATTTTGGAATTATGTCCCGCACTATGTTTTTTGTGTTTCTTTTGTTACTGGCCAGATTAGTCTATCTTGTGTTTTAATTCGGTCAGTGCATTATGCCAATTTTAGGCTCCAACATTGAATAATTTAAAACATTGAAAACTTCATAAAGTACCGTTTTTAAGGACAGCGTCCTTAGCCATATCAATTTGTTTTAATTATATATCGCGTATCTGACTAGTCTGTATATATATATTTATAAAATTCACAATATGCTGCTCAGCTATTTGTACAATAGACTGTGGCAGAAAACCAACCAACTTTCGTTTGATTAAAATAATTTCCGAAAAGTTTGTTAATTAAGGGACTTTTCATTTTCTAGTTGCAGCAGCGGATTTTTCCACATATAATTACATTGTCGTCGTTATACTGGATAATACTAACGAGGACGAAAGCATTTGGATAACTGAAGATAAGAAACCATTTCACACCAATGGTGAACTTATTACCCTAATTACTACAAATAAACATCTGCATGGAAAACTTCGTTTCTCCATAATACAAACTAATCGACTTTACACCAGTGAGGAACCAATACTGAGAAAAACAGATGATAGAGGAAAAAAAAAAGCATATGTTGGTAAAGACCTTCGTTATTATGCTACTTCAACAGGTAAGATTTTCTAAGCATTTAAAGTGTTTGTATTTCGGTATACTTTTGTAATATTATAATTAGGCGCTTCATTACACAATCACTGGATTAATGACAACGGAAGTCCCTTTATACAGATTCTTTGTAACGAAATCATTAATAACAAGACTTCCAAACGATCTATTATTGCCATGTTAGATGAAATATCAGGGAAAGTTGAAAGGGAATTTGAGTAAGTTTAACCCCTTAAATAAATTTTATCAGATGGTAGACTAATTTGAGTTAACTTTTTGCAGAGGAGAAATCCCAGCCAAAACTTTAAATTTCTTCGAGGAGTACGTTTTGGGAAGCGCTAGGAGTACCAAATAAATTCATTATGAGAAACAATCATCAACACTTTAATCAGTCATTGCTTCTTTGTATGGTCAGTGACACATTTGACAAAAATGTCAGATATCGAATATCAATAGAAAATGCTCTCATCTCAACGAAATGTAAACATTTTCGGGTATATCTTGTAAGAGTAGAAGGAAGAATTATTCTGTTCTATCCTGTGGCAGTTTGCATTTTCTAACCAGCCGAAATTCTGCGTGAAGAAAATTGTAAGAAAATTAACGGAACCATTTTTTAACAATTTTCTCAGTATGTGTGCATACAATTTTGTGACTTTTCACATCAAAGTTTATTCAAATTTACTCTTGCACATGAGTACCTGAACGGTCCCATTATAAAAACAGATAATTTTAAATTTTGTATCAGAGCTCAAAATATTTACTGCAAAATCTAAAATAAATAAAATTGAATTGTTGAAGAATGTACCAAAAATTGGACAGGTATTGCTTCTTTGGAAAAATAAATGACGACCACACAGTCTAAATGGGTAAGTAACTAGTAAAAAACCAATGATCTTTTATTAAATGATCAAAAACGAAAACAAACGTTTAAACTATTAAATACTAAGTTCGGAACTTACTTAAGTGGCGCATACATTCCGGAATGAACCTGGGCCTCAACCAATATGCCTCTCCAATTAGCCCGGTCCTTAGCTAACTGCCTCCAGTTGCGCACTCCAAGTTGGTTGAGGTCGGTTTCTACGTGTGCGCGCTACTAAAGGCGAGGTCTTCCTCTACTGCGTCTGACGTCTGGCTGGGAATCGAAGACTCTGCGAGCCGGAGTATTGTTGTCTATTCTTTCTACATGTCCTTGCCAAATTTAACGTCCAATTCGGAGTTTTGACCAGGGATATGTCGCTGTACAGCTCGTATAGTTCTTGGTTGAATCTTCGTCTCCATAGCCCGTCAACGCAAATGGGACTGAAGATTTTTCAAAGAATTATTCTCTCAAATCGACCAAGGATTTCTTCATCCGCCTTTGAGACGGTCCATGCTTCAGCGCCGTAGAGCAGGACTGGGATGAACAGGGTCTTATATAGGATCTCTTTAATAGTTCCAGTGATGGCTTTACTACTAAATTGCCTTCTTAGTCTGAAGAAACAGCGGTTGGCAAGAGTAATTCTTCGTTTAATTTCTGACGAGAAGTTTTGATCCGAGCAAAAAGCGGGCCGAGTTAGACAAAGGCCCGTATCATATCTATCAATGGTGACGTTCTGTCCAATTCGTCGATGTTGTGTGTCCTTTCGTGTTGACAGCATATACTTCGGCTTGTCCTCATTTACGGCTAAACCCATTTTTGCCGCTTCCTTCTCTATACTCGCAAACGTGGCTAGGACATCACGTTGGGTCCGTCCAATGATGTCAGTATCGTCGGCGTATGTTAGTAGTTGCACCGATTTTTGAAAATTTTGCCTCTGGTGTTGGCTCGTGAGTTTTGCACAATCCTCTCAAGAATCAAATTGAAGAAGTCACATGATAGCGCATCGCCTTGCCTAAATCCTTTTTTTGGTATCGAATGTGTCGGTTGCTGGTAAACGGCGTTCACATATAACGGCAGATAGGATCTTGTAGGCGATGTTGAGGAGACTTATGCCTCTGTAGTTGGCGCAGTTTAGAGGGTCTCCTTTTTTATGAATCGGGCAAACGATGCTGAGGTTCCATTCTTCAGACATACTTTCTTCCGATCAGATTTGGTTTCAGATGTTGCTATCCCCACTTCACTCAGGATGGGTGGTTGGCAGTTTTCGCTGTCGTTGCCAATATTGAATGGTTCGTTTTTCCTGACAATGCAATATTGTTCGTTAAAACCATTTAACAGTCTGCAGAAGTAGTTCTTCCATATCCTCCGCATCGACTGTGTCTCAACTATGATATTTCCTTGTTCATCTCGACAGGATTCTGTTTGAGTCTTGTATCCTTGGCTTTGACGTTTTACACTCTGGTAAAACTTGCGAACATCGTTCCTGGAGTGGCACCTCTCTATATCCTCGATCGCACGCTTTTCTTGCTTTCTTTTCCTTATTCGGCAAAGCCGGTGTTCTTCCCTTCTTTTCTGCCTATAGAGCTCAACGTCAGCTCTCGTCTTCACCTCCAGCTGCTAAGTTCGGAACTTCAAATTAAATATAATCACGACTTGCACAAAACAACAATCTGAGCACAATTTCTTTTTATTTCACAACAAGTGCAAAAAGTGAACAAAAGATCTTTCCTCCAAATTTTCCAAGTAGTGGACGGGCAGAGACCTAGTTGCTGAAAACGGCCGGCGTTGGATCGTTAAATTCGGTCCCTCTTTCAAACGGGCTCGATTTGGATGAATATTATCAAAAACATTTGAGAAGGCTTCAATCCCATGTGGATATCCTAATAATAAATGTCACCAAGAAGTGGGCGTTGTTTAGAATTGAATGAATCTTGTTAAGATTAATAGTTCAACAAAAAACGACGTTTTTCTATGACTATGCTGTGTGTTATGCTTTACAGACAGTCTTTATACCCACTTAAAGCCCTCTAACTCAAAATTGAAGGCTTAAAAATCGGTGACATACAGACGGACGGACGGACGGACTGGCAGACAGACATGGCTAGGTCGGCTAGGATGGTGATTGTGATTGTGAAGTCCAAGGTAGCTTCTCAAACACTGCACAACACACACCCTTATCTTTTCCATTTGAGATGGGGTGTTTAGAAAGAGAGGGACACCCATTCTGCCAAATCACCATTGACAAAAAAAGATGGTCATTTACGGATTTTTTCAACCTTATAGACCTTAAAAAATGTTTTAATTTAAAACCATTGAATAATAAATCATACAATACCAATTCTGTTGCTCATAGCTGCCTAGATGGTTTTATGAGAGTTCGACATTAACCAATTTCACTCCCTAAGCGATTCTCTGGGAGCATACAAATCAATAAGAGAAATCAATTCCGGTGAAACAATATGATTTGAGCCTGCACCCGTACAAAATTCAACTGACCCAGAATCTGAAGGTAAACAAACATAGACAACGACTTGTTTTCGCTGAATGGGTTCTGGAGCAGTTGGAAACTGACCCTAATTTTCATCGAAATATCACCTTCAGCGATATGGCCATTTTTGAATGAATGGGTACGTCAAAAACAAATCTTGAATTGGTGACTTATCCACAAGGCATTCAAGAGCGCCCAATGCATCAAGAAAAAGTCACTGTTTGTTGTGGATTTCGGACTGACGGCATCATCGGTCATCGGTTCTTTGAGAATGACGTTGGCCAGGTCATCACCGTCAACGGTGAGCCCTATTGAATTGGAATTGGATGATATAGACACCAACGAAATGAGGTTTCGACAGAAACTCTACACGAGTGATTCGAGGAGGTGATGAAAACTTGTGTAGTTTTCTGAATTCGTATATCTTTGCGAATAAGCCACAAACCACAGCGGCCCAAAAATCCAAGATTACACGTGCCATCAGTCAAGTAACATAAGCCAGATTCATGGAAAATTGGACACTTCGAATGTGCGCTACGCAGAAAACCGCGGCGGACATTTGAAAGGTGTTATATTCCACGCATATCTTATGGCATAGATAGGCCATTTAGACGAATACAAAATATTTCACATTTTGTTTTATTATTATTATTTAAGGGAAAATTTACCACGGTGCGACGTAAATCGAAGATCTAAATTTCCATTGTGGTTACCGAAAATATATCTTGTTGTATGCCTGAAGAATGGAACCTCAGCATCGTTTGTCCGATCCACAAAAAAGGAGACCGTCTAAATTGCGCCAACTCGAAGGCTTACGTCTCCTCAACATCGCCTACAAGATGCTATCGGCCGTAATATGTGAACGCATAAAACCGTTTACCAACAACCTGATCGGCCCATATCAGTGTGGTTTTAAACCAGGAATGTCCACAACCGATCGAATTTTCACACTTCGGCTGGTCCTGGAAAATCCCAAGAAGTCAAAATCGATACCCACCACCTATTTATCGATTTCAAAGCCGCATATGACAGCATTTATAGAGACGAACTTTATAGAGCAATGTCTAATTTTGGTGTACCACCCAAACACGTCCGTTTGTGTCGGAAACGACCTCATTGACACATTGGATACCAAAAAAAGGATGTAGGCAAATCGATGCGCTGTCATGTGACTTCTTTAAACTGATTCTTGAGAGTCGCAAAACTCCCGTGCCAACACTGGAGATACAATTTGACATCCTTGATGTCATAGCTACGTTTACTAGTATGGAGAAAGAACCGGCAAAAATGGGCTTAGCAGTAAATGAGAGCAAGACTAAGTATATGCTGTGAACATGAAATGACACACAACATCGACGAATTGAACAGAACGTCACCACCGAGAGTTATAACTTTAAGGTAGTATTGGACCTTGTCTACCTTGGTTCCGCGATAAGGAGATCCTGTATAAGACCCTGATCATCCCAGTCCTGCTCTACGGTGCTGAAGCATGAATCGTCTCAAAAGCGGATGAAGAAATCTTCGAAAAACCTTCGGTCCCGTCTGCGTTAACGGGCTATGGAGACATGCCTCTGGTCAACAAACTCCGCATTGGAAGTTTAAGATGGCTAAGACATGTAGAATGAATGGACACCAATACTCGCAGATTTTCGCTTCCCGGCCGGACTTCGAACGCAGTAGAGGAAGAACTCGCCTTAATTGGCGCGCACAAGTAAACCGATCTCAACCAACTTGGAGTGCGCAACTGGAGGCAGTTAGCTAAGGACCGGACTAATTGGAGAAGCATGTTGGTTGAGGCCCAGGTTCATTCCGGACTGTAGCGCCTTTTAAGTAAATAAGTGACTCGACTGTTATAAAACAATTAAAAAAAAATGTTTTTGCTAACATTGAATTTAAATTATTCAAACTTTTTGACATATAGGTCACATTCAGAAAATTTATAAGAAATTTCCTCAAAAGCCAAATGTGGACCAAAAATAACCAATCAAGAAACTGTTATTTGCATATTCACCTTCCTAAATTCAAGCCCGAGGTGCTAAATGATTATGTATCTAAAGGTTTGGTCAAAAATGTTTAATAATTAAGGCTATTTTTGTAATTATAAAATTCATTCCAAGAATTCCAGAAATCAGCAAACAAAAACCATCCGCAAAATATTCCACTCGTCAAGGCAAAAATGCTTGGTAGAAATAGATCAAATTTGGCTTTTGGTCGATCGGGTTTAGCTAAACTAATTCAAGATTTCTGCAACAATAATCCAATAACTCAGTTGAATGCCTTAAATGAGATGTCAGAGCTTTTGCTGAATAGTTTAGAATGCCATAGAGCTATTTTTGAGTATGAAATTGTTCAAAGATAAGTATTGATGCTGTGCAGCAGAGAGAATAGAGTTGGAAGGTTAATGCTGCGTTTTTAAAAATTCATTTCGTCACTAACTGTGTAGTTACTTTTATCGACTGCACTGGTTTACCAACGTTAAGATATGCTTTCAAAATTTATAGTTTGTCTTTGGATTTGTATTCTTTCTATCAAAGCTTAGAAAGGACAATATGCTAAATTAATATACATATTACCAATGTTAAGGGATTCATGTTAATTCACGTGCCCAAAGTAGTGTGACATTTTTACTCACTAAAACCACCACCTTTCTGCATTTGTATGCGACTTATCAAACATTTATTTTATCACGAGTATAGTATTTACATTTTTGGCACAATATTTGATTAACGGGCTAAATCCAACGAGGACCTTTGTATTAACGTGTAATCAAAAAAGTTTTTTTATGTTTTCGTGCAAATTTTTCGTTTCATCTTTAACCGCGGGAATACCCAGATCTCTGTGTAGATCTTCGTTCCTTATACGGCGCATTGACAAATGATCTTAACATTCTGTTTTCAAACGTTTGTAAAATATTTAGATTCTGGTACAACCCCATAGTTTTATACCATAAGTCCTAACCGGCTTTAACAGTTGCTTGTATGATAGCAGCTTGTTATCAAGGTTAAGCTTCGAATATTTTACGAGTAACCAGTACAGATCTCTGTATTTATTTTCAAGTTCTTCGCATTTTTGTTTTTTTACGCGAGAATTCCATTTTAATTTTACATCGAGTGTCATTCCGTGATAATTGACTTCATTACGAAAAATCTACATGAATAGATTTGCTCTCGTTAAGTGCAACCCGTCAGAATTTTGTTCATTCATTAACCCCGTTAAGAGCGTTTTGTAATTTCATATTTGTTTCCTCTACTGTTGTGCCAACTGCTAGTATAGATGTATCGTCAGCAAACGTGGGAACTATTGTATCGTTTGTTTGTGAGATATCACGAGTTGATATGAGGTACAAGATTGGTCCAGGGACGCTCCCTTGGGTTTTTCCCGCCATTATTTCTTTCAATTCTGAATAATCGTTTCTAAGTTTCACACGGAATAGTCTATGCTAAAGATACGATAAGATAATTTTATATAATTGTACAGGCGAAACGTCTCTTAATTTGTATTGAAGGCCTCTGTGACGCACCTTGTCAAAAGCTTGCGACACTTCAAGAAATACGGTTTTCTTTTCTTCGAAAGCTTTCTCAATTACGTCTGTAATTCGATGTACTTGGTTCACCGCCGAATGTTTACTTAAAAAATTAAATTGATGGTCAGGTAAAAGGCTTTTCTGATCAATAATGGGGTGTAAGCGACAAAGTAATTTTTTTCAAAAACTTTTGAAAATATTGGAAAAATTGAAATAAGTCGGTATGGTTTTATTATGTTTTTTCGGCTTTTTCCTTATCGGTCTGGCCCAATCGTCTTGAGTTACTCTAATTGGTGGCACAGCGTTTGTTGGCCGTTTTACGACTCTTAATTGCTTTACAGAGCGAATAATTCGATTCCTTTCCAGCGGTTAGGCTTTGTAGGTAAGTTTCTACTGCAAGGTTCTTAAAATTTTGAATCGAATTTAATAGCAGGTTACTCAACCGATTTAGATGTATTTTATCTTGCAGGGCATGAAGTTGTTGTAATCTTTTATGAGCTTTTCTTTTTTGTTCAACCAAATCTTTTATTTCCCATGGATACTCTCTATTTTGCGTCGTTGATAATGATTATATGCTGCTTTTTGAAGGAGTCAAGGGCGACTTCGAACTCCAAGCGATACACCCAGTCGAATATTATTTTCAACATCGTTTTTGAAGCCTTTCCAGTTGGTTTTCCCAATTGTTAGTCTGGGTGGGTTTGACTTGCTTGGGGAATGACCAGAGCAATTATCAGAGCATTGTTCAACAATGATTCGATTGGACGGCAGGCCTTTTACGATGAAAAAATCTGTAAAATCCGGTATTTTCGGTTTTCCCGTAGAATGAAATTCCGTGTTGTACTTTCTGCCTACATCACTAAGTATCCTACATTTCGGTTTTATGCATCTAGATCTACAGAATATAATATGTTTTGCATGAAAGTTCCCTCCGATGAAAAAACGCAAGTTTTCAAAGTCAATTTTCACAACCTTGCATTGTGGTGAGCCTTATTCCACATGGCGTTTTTATTAAACGACAGATAGCGTTTTTTGAAATCGGTATTACAGCTGGCAAGTCTGAAGGCGTTTTATGTCGTTTAACGCTACGTGGCGTTTAAGTAGTGTGGAACGTAAGTTCTTAAAACGTCATTGCAGTTATTCGCATTCTAACAGTCGTTTTAGTTGGATAAAACGACAGGTAAAACGCCAATAATTGTCGAATTGAAATTTGCAAACGACTAGGTGTCGAATTTTTGTTAAAATGTGAGTTTCGATTAATTTGTGTATTAATTTAAGGATTTTATTAATTGTTATTTGTTCAAGGGTGAAATAACAACCCCAGAACAAATGAAACGTTTGGTTGAATTAATGGAACAAAATGTTTCGCTGGCAAGAAATTTCAAAAGAGGTATTCCCCAGACCATAAAGAAACTAATTTAACATACAATAATAGCATTTAAACTAAAAAATCCTTTCCTGTTGTAATACTTATGTTATTCGTTTTTTGTCGGTGCCAAAATGCGTATGTGAGTGCCATCGACACATCCTAAGACTCCTTTTCATAAAACGTCATTTTCGCACAGTTCTTTTCTTCATCTGTGTAATGCATGCTTATCCATTGTGGGCAAATATTTTCCTCCATAAGGGAAAGCATTTCTTTGAGGATTTTACTAAACGTTGGTTGAGCAAGACCCGAATTAAAATCATTGCCTACACCCTTTTGATACCCACCTTCCGCAAGAAATCGCAATGTCGACGCAAGTTTTAAAATGACTGGCACTGACAATGAAATACCAGCGATTGGAATTTTATCCTCTAGTTCATTCAGCAAATAGACGAAAGCTTCTTTGCTAAGTTTGAAGTACATTTTAAATCTGGAAATGTTATCAGAATTAGGTATTTTTACTTCAAAATATTTTTTTCTTAAATCCATTTACCTTGAGTCTGGTAAATATAAAGGATTAGATTTTGACCTGATTCTTCTTCTGATGTTTTTCATTTTTCTTTTAGCAATTTCATCTTCTTTTTCGTCTTCACTTTCCCATGATATAAACATTGCAATGCTATTTATTGTTTTTGTAATATTATTTTGTATTTTGAATTTTAAATAGGTAAAATAAATGCTCATTTTAAATTTCAAATTGCAAAACATAAACGCCTATCTGTCATTTTTGTATCAGCTGTTGCTGTGGAACTCATGTGGAATGTAAAAAAAATGAGAGAGGAGGCGTTCAGAGAATAGAATACCGACACTTAAACGACACTAAAATGAATCGACTCAAAAAACGCCATTTGTCGTTTAATAAAAACGCCATCTGGAATAAGGGTGAATAGAAGATATCTTCAGAAAGGATTGTTTGCTTTTGACTTGTATAAGGCAAACTTCGAATGTTGGATACACTGTTTTATACATAGTGATGATCCACCTCTAGCCTTATTCGATGGGTGTAGAGCATGATAGTCTTGATAACCTTTAATCTTTAAGTTCGAATTACTCGTTGCGTGAGTTTTGGATATTAAACAAAATTCAAGTTCTCCAAGTTTCTGCCAAAGGACATTGACATTCTACCTATGCATTTTAAGAAATCTATTCATGTTTTAGGTGGAGTACGTCTGTTGCGAAAACTTTTTCAATCTTAACTAGTTCGTTTCACTTTGTTCCTCAAGTTTTAAGATAACAATCGAAAAAAACGTTAGAAATGGGGTAAGGTGATATATTTTTATCGGATACTCTAGCTTGGACATGAGTTTGTAAATTTAATGTTGGATGTACAAGATCCGATCGTTTTTCTGATGGCCCAGGTATTTGTTAAATTTTTTGTTTTTCGATTGCTGCCTGCTTTCGCTTTGAGAGAAGTTTATGCGGAATATTAGGCTTTTGCTTGGTAGAATTTAATTTCTGTGAAATTTTAATTCTTACTATATGTTTGCGTATGATTATATCCTTGGCAGCGCTTGCACTAAGGAACTAATTTTAAATCCTTACGCATGGGTTCGATTTTTACAACAATATTAAGTATTGTGTTTATATCATATTTTTTTTTCAAACTTTCCTTTTCATCAAAAGTGTGTATAAATAAAGGCAGAGCGCGTTTTGTTAAATTTGCTTCACCCTCTTTTTGCTGTTTTTCTCGCTTAAGAATGTTAACGGCATCTATAATTTTATATTGCCTGTTTTCAGATCGGTAACTATGCCATCCTTTAGGCACGACGCATGTTACCCTCTGGCTACAACGCGTAAAGGCCTTTCAGATATATTGTCTATTGAAAACCATTCTGTTTTATTTGAGATTTTATCGTTATTAAGTTTGCGAGAAAATAGAATTTCTGTTTATTTAACACAGAAATTCCATCCACTTGATAGTCTGATAATGGTAACTATTTTATCAAGATATGCTACTTGTTATAGTCTTCAATACCGATGGCGTTGTCGAGCTCTTAGAGACGCATATATCTTTTGTTCACCAGGTGAAGCTAATCTCGTTACCCTTGAACCTTTCCCGAGATGCAATAATTTGCTCTTCACAGAATTCGTAAAGCCGGGTGGATTTTCCAGTGAAATTGGAAACTGAGGTATTAAATCTTTTCGTTTTGTTCATTCCTTTTTTTTATACATTTTAAACTTGGTATACGGAAAGTAGATTTTAGTCGCCTTCTACGAAGAACAAAACTTCCGATTCACATGGGTTAGCTGGTAAGCTAAATAATGGCTGATGAATGGAATATCAACCCCATTTTACTCATCTACAAGAAGTGCGATCCCATGTTTCATGTTTCTAAAAAAGCATATGAATTTAGTATTATTTTAATAGATTATTGAGTAATAGAAATGATTAAAGAAAGGAAAAGCAACGCGGCAATACTTTATTTACTCAACTTCATAAATTTGCGTGTTAGCAGCCAAAACTCTGCTTGTAATACTCACCACTATAAACTTAGTGACAATACTTTGCTAAAGTCATTTTCACATTTAATTCAGGAGAAGCGATGCATTCGACTAAGCAATTGGTTTACTTAATGAAAACAAAATTCCTCGTGCAATAGGATAAATCCTGAAATAAATCCACTTCCAAATTATTGTGTTAAACTATGTATCACCTATTCTGTGCCATTTATTTCCTGTGACATATGATCAACATATTTTTTCGAGTTAATGGGAAATTGTTCCAACTGATTCCGAAAAAAGGTCTAAAAACCTTTCTTTAACACTATATAAATGTTAGAATACTTAACATACCTACTTTCAGAGGAAATGGAAAGTCTATTAAGAATAGACGAAATAACTGACAACCTTGAAACAATTGATTTTCTATGCGATCGACAATATGGGATAAGAAATAAGCCTTCAAATGGGAACCTACTTACTTAAGTTGCGCTACAGTTCGGAAGCCTCAACTAACATACCTCTCCAATTAGATCATCCGCAACTGATGTCATAGGCATATCGCGCCCACAAGCACGAAACTCTTGGTTTGATAATGAGTCCAACCGACCTCTCATGTCTATTTATTTGACATTGAATCTTTTGACAGTATTTCTTAGTTATTTTTACGTGGTGCATAGCAACATTCTTACCTTGGCTGCAACAAGGTAGTGGTACGAATGACATCGAAAAAAAAAAATACAAAAATCGTGCCTCTTGTCTATAGATGTGATTAATTTTATTGACCGTTCATTGATTTGATCTGGCGACTGCCACAACCACTTATGGGTGTTGTGGGAGGAAGCCGTTTCAAAAAATCGGTGCAACTAATTGCATACGCCGACATTATTGACATCATTGGTAGGATTCATCGCGATGTCATAGCCACGTATGCTAGTATAGAGAAGGGAGCGGCAAAAATATACTTAGCAGTAAATGAGGGCAAGGCAAAGTGTATGCTGTCAACACGAAAGGACACACAAAATCGAAGAATTGCACAGAACGTCACCATTGACAGATATAGCTTTGAGATAGAACGGACTTTGTCTATCTCTACTCCACTATTCACTCTGACAACAACATCTCGTCAGAAATTAAACGAAGAATTACTCTTGCCAACCACTGTTTCTTCGGGCTTAGAAGGCAATTCAGTAGTAAAGCCCTCACTCGAACTACTATGGAGATCCGATATAAGACCCTGAAGCATGGACCGTACCAAAAGCGGATGAAGAAATCATTGGTCGATTTGAGAGGAGAATTCTTCAAAAAATCTTCGGTCCCGTTTGCATTGACGGGCTATGGCGACGAAGATTCAACCAAGAACTATAAGAGGTGCACAGGGACATGACCCTGGTCAAAAAAACTCCGTATTGGACGTTTAAGATGGCTAGGACACTTGGTGTTCTCAACTGGAGGCAGTTAGCTAAGGACCGGCCTAGTTGGAGAGGCATGCTAGTTGAGGCCCATGTTCATTCCGTATTGCAGCGCCACTTAAGTAAGTAAGTAAGTTCCCGAACATTCTATCTGCAGCCCTGAAGTGAATATTTGTTTCCAAATTTATTATTAAAAATACATATATATAATAATTTTAATAAATCTTATTAATTGATTTACGTTGCAGAACATATTACAAAGAAAACTCATGCAGAAAAACAAAAATCAAAATATGATTCAAGCTATTCTACAATGTTATGGTAAAAATAATTTAATACCATTTCGACTTAATTCAGCACACATTCTAATTTATTTAGAGGTACTTGCTTACACCTTAAAATCAGCTCTTCAAATGGCTAAAATGTCCAATTTAATTAATGAATTCTATACAATGGCAAATAAGGGGAAGCAACGTAAAATAAGTGCAATTATTTTACAAAATCTTACTCAACATCCACAAGGTAACTAATTAATGCAACAAATACTTTAACTTATTATCTAACCCATGCTTTTTCCACACACTTTAATAATGATTATCAATTAATCTTAATTAATCTCACCATCGATATTTATACCATTTCATGATAACACAGCTTTAGGGCAGTTGGCAAAATGTTTACCTAGAATGCTTTCATAATGCCCTTACTAATTCCCAACACTATAGCGTATTCATCATTATTTTACTAAGTTCTAATTGGAACATATGATAAACAACACTCTCTTTTCTTGCCTTCATGAACCCCATTCTAAATTTGGTACATGATCACTTTATGCATACCTCCATGAACCCCATTTTAGAAAACAAACGTTTTGGTTAAACAAAAAATAAGACAACCTATATTTCATCCACTAACCGTTTTAAGCAACGCCCTTTCCTTTTCTTTAAAACAAACGTTTCGTATAACTTCCAAAAACGAGTGGTGGGTGCACGACTGGGTCGTACGTAACTCTCTCTTTCACAGCGAGTTAATTTGACGTTTCTAAAAATTTGGCCGTAATACACAATAATATTTATTTTGATTAATGAAATGTGGTTATACGAACGTTTATTCCGTCATTGAAAGTAATCGGTGTCCATGTGAATAATAATGATTTTCCGTTATTGGCCAAAACGGAAAATTCTGTTTTGAGATAATTGGGCCAAAACCAATTACGCGTAACTCATAAAAACTCATAAAATTAAATTTCATTCATGGCAAAATAGTTTGCGAGAAATTGACAATTTTCTTTATATGACGTAAATGCAAAATTCCGTTATATGGATTTTCTCTAAAAGAAAAAAAAAACTGGTTATGCAGTTTTGTTGGAACTAATATGCATATAGCATATAAGAAGTTTGATCAATATCGTTAGAGCCGTTTTTGAGCAAATTGAGGTTATGTGTGATTTTTATATGGCAGGTACTAGTAATAACATGGCTAAATCAAACAAAAAAAAATGGCCTAGAATTATGACCAAAAAAAAACTGGATACGAAGTTTGAAGAAAATCGGTCAAGTCGCTTAGGCTGGAGAGGCTTGTACGGGCAGACGGACAGACGGAACGACGAACCAACGGACGGAAACCAATTTTTTGAGTTCCGCTATTATCGTAATGTTAGAATCAATCAAAATCTCGAGGTCGCAAAATTTTCACGAAAACAACGTCATTCTCTTTATAAGAAAATGTTAAAAAACCGATTAACACAAACAAGTTTTTTGATGATGGGATGGGATAGGTTTTTTTAACAAATTGTAGTATAGTCATATGTTTTTAAATTAATTGTACCTCTATTTTTAGAATCCTTATTATTAACGATTTTATTATTTTCCAGTTCTCGAACATTTCATCAATGGAACGAATTACTTTGATAAACTCGCTGAAATTATACATACAAATGGCGTAGAGTCAATTGACGGTTGTTTACTTGAACATTTGAGTCATTTCTTGCGAATATTTCCCCAGATGGGAATCGATAAAGGACTTTTTGAAGTTATTCTACATTCAATTTCAAAACCACATATCAACCAAAATATCCTAATAAAATGTCTTACGTTTCTCCTTAACTGCAAGGATGGTACTGATATGATGAAAAAACGCAATGGGATCACAGTTTTACTCGAAATTTTTTTTAACGATGGCCTGAAATCCTATGAATTTATAGTGCAAGCTTTGCAGAGTGTGACTGCTGGTTGTCGAAGCTCTCTTTGGTATTGTAAGCAGGTTTGCAATTTACCAAACGATTTAATAAGAAGAGCACATGATAAGAGTAATCTGAGACTGCAAGTATATTGCTTACAGGTTTGTAAAATAAATTAATTTACTATAGATCTACTCTATTGCAATCGTTTAGACTCTTCGCCAAATCACTACCATTCCCTCGGTAAAACAATTTGTTAAAACAAATTGTATACAACAAATAGAAAATATTTGTTCATCAGATAAGAATGTTGAGGAGGCTAAGTGCAAACTTTTGTGTTGGCTCAAGAAAGATGTGTATAACTTAGCATAAATCTTGAAGTGGATTTTTTCGATGTTTCTCAGATGGCTCTATACAACATTGAAGCATTTTTTCAAGATAAGATATTTTATTAATAATTAAAAAGAAATGCTCCTGTGCGACAAACAAATTACTGACTTTAGCATTCTTCACAATATTAATTCAAACATTCCAATAATGGCAAAATTAAAAAAAAAAATCAATTATCATTTTTAAGTCAGTCTATTCTTATTTTGGTAACAAAACAGATCTTACAAATTTATATGTTTGATTTACCGCTTTCCAATGATGTCACATTTTTAAAATTTAGATGAGAAACCTCGCTGGGTAAGTCTTTATCATCGGGCATAAGATTGAAATGCAAATCAATATATATAATACATACCTATTAGGAAACCGACATACATTACATATATTCCAAATATTCCAATCAACTGTGACAATGTGCAAATTCTCGATGGCTATATCGAATCAATCTTTGTGAATTCGCTGAATTGCATGGGATATGTTGACTTTGAGGTCATCAATTGTTTGCGATTTCAAATAGCATCAAATGAAATTATTTATAATGGATGGATCGCACAATATCGGTGGGGAATTCGCCAAGATAATGTCGAGGAACAATTTCAACCACATCTCGAACCTAAAGGAAGAAATATCTGCAATATTACATTTGGTGCACTTTTAGAAAGCTATTTACTTCAGTAAGACTTCTTTAAATACTTCTTATAAGCCTTACAGGAAAAACGTTGTTTGCTTATAAAAGGCCTTACAGAAGCAAATTATGGGCTTCGCAAAAAGTCTCCGAAATATTTGGAAGCCTTCTCGAAGTTAAAAAAATAACATTACTTTTTATTATTTTCGCCTACGATACCCAGTATCTTTTTTAGGCCTTTTTCGTAAGATCTTTACGTGTTATGCTTCGGATTAACTTAGTGCAAAGCTCTGCCAAAATAATATCTTAACGTATGGTACATGTCATCATAGTATAACCATACAAAGTCTATACCCCTATAACTTCGGTTATGCTTGTGAATGTTCCTGCATTATGTCTTAAACAGGTTTCTAGCCAAAGCAATCCACTGAAAAAGTGCTCAACCTCCACGCACAAGCCTACAGAAATAATTAACATTAAATTTTATTGCCTTATAGAGAACTAATTTTTTTCGGGCTCCCTTGTTGGGTCTTTATATCGCCCAAACTCCGCCAAACTCGAATTTCATTAAAATTTTGACGAAAACTTTTACTAACTATATGAGAAGGCTACGATTTACGTTTAATACCCTATACCATATTATCCCCAAAATGTGTGATTTATATTGATAAAATATAGAAAATGTCGTTGTCGCAATATATTTATCAAATCTCTTCTGGGTCGACAAAAAAAAACTTTTTTCGCTTGGTTATGCTATTGGGTATAGTTTAAAAACTATTTTGTTTAAAAACGCCCCCAAAAAGTTGGGCGTGGGTTAATACGATACATAGATACAAATGTTGATATTATAAAAACCAATGATTTGGCATCAAAAGTGTTTTTCGATTATTTCAAAATTTTACCGAAAAATGTTTTTTACTGTAAACGCCGCCAAAAAATTAATCGTGGCAAAAACGATGTATAGACGAAATATAGATATTATGATTGGCTAAATATCATGTTCCCATACCTTTTTTTTTAAATTCTTTACCATTTTGCCAAAAAGAAGGTTTTTCTTAAAGTGGGCCTGGCAGTGGGCGGATTTCAAACATGTTTAAACTTGTTCTGCTTCGTCGGATACCAAATTTCAAAATTCTAGCTCAAAATTTAAGGCCCAAAAATCGGTAACACATACGACGGACGGACGGAAAGGCAGCCATGGCTAGACCGACTCAGCTAGCGATTCTGAGTAGATCCATTTGCTTTGAGGTATATCTATGTAACTAATATTCGTTATTCTTTGTAATTAATTCATTAGTGCAGTTCCAAAAAAAATTATACCCCGACCCACCTCTACTGAGTTTTTCTTCATGCAAATGATAATGCTGTCAGATTGATGTTGTCGCGAAGTACTCTGTTACCACGTTTTCATGACTAGATTAAAGGACAAAGACGATATCAACTTGATATTTAAAATTACTAAGCCTATTTATTAGCCTTAGTGACGTTACTAATATAATTATTATCGGATAAGGATACAAAAACTACTTTCTTAAACCCAGCCAAAATCCATGAAATAATAATTGGGCTGTATGTCGGTTCAAATGATTCTTTCGACTACGCAACGAGCGGTACCGAAGAATCACATTTATATTTTATGAATGAGATACGCACTCATTACAGAGCTTGGTTTCCGGAGTGCGGAAATGGTACGTGTTAGTCTCAGTTCCTTATATTCTGATAATTTATTTCAGTGAGATTTGGAAGTTTATACATTTTTTGACAAGGGGCCATCATTTAGCCTTTCGGTTCATCCGCCACCATCTCTGTTCAAGGGGCCTGACTTCCCCTCGAAATTCCGGGTATTTATTCCGTGCTATCATGACCTGGCTGTTTATAGTGTTGCTGTTTGTCGCCTTGTTTCTCGCACTTACCGTTTAGCAAAGTTGTATGAGAGCCGATGGTTACCACTTGGAGCACATTTGATGTTTAGTCAGAGTTACAACTACTGGGCATTGCCAAGTTAAAGCCATTAAGAGTCTACCCTCGTTCTACAACACCCAACTATCTGTAAGTCTTTTAGAGAAGCAATAACAGTGCCAAGTTTTACACAATTTAGATTTTCTTTATTTATGTTTTCATATTTTTTTTTTAATTTTTCTTACATCATATATGCATAATATACTATAACATCGTGTTTGCAATTATACTGTATAATTATAAAATAAAATTGACTAAACATGTTTTCATTCAGCGTTCCTTTTCTTCGATTATGTTGTGAATTTGATTTTGATTCTTGAATAATATATTTACACGAATAAAAGCCGCTTGAAAGTTGGGGAAAAAGACAAAACCATTGAAAAAGTTAACAGAAAATAAACGCACAATAAAACAACTATTTTATAGCTACAAACATAAAAAAGAAACTTGCTTAGTTCCATGTGTAATTCCTTCTTGTTAATGGAATGTCCATCGGAAAGAAGCAATGCCAGGTATGGAAGAAATAAAGATACCATTACAAATAAGTGTCAACAACTTAAGGTTGTCCGAAGAGCATCTCAGAGCCAGGGGGGATGGAACTGGGGTCAACATTGGTTTCAAAATAGTTTGCCGATTGGAAAACATTTGTAGATTGGGATTCAGAAGTATTTTGCTCGGTGTTTTTGCTTACAGGTTGCTCTTGGTGTTGCAGAGTTAGATTATATGGATTCTGCACATATTCGGTGTAGATATCGGAACCTGAATGTGGTGGATGTGATTGAACGTAGACCGGTGGAAAACTATGCACAATCGATGATGCCGGGAGCTTGTTGAGACTAGGATATTGATTACCTACATGTTCGTGACTCATTGGTACATTTATCATTGGGTTTGTAGGAGCACTAGCATTTGTTGATGCCAAATCATTTTGTTGTTGCTGTTGTTGTTGGCGTTGGAAGAGCTGATAATATTCGGCATATTGCTCCTGCATTATCATTTGAGCGGAGTAATCCTGCGCACTGGATATAAATGTTGGCGGTGGAGTTTCTGGTAATTCAATGGAGAATTCGTACCCACTGCTTTGCACTGGATAGGAGGAGAGTGGCAAGGAGGCTACTGATGTCGATTCCACATTAGGCTTAGCCTTCGGACTTGATTCGGGAGATATTATTTGATTCTCCTGGAATTGCATTGAATCCGTTTTATTTTCTGTTGGTGAAAGAAGTAATGGCGCATTTGGTTCAGCTATGTTTGTTTGGGTTACATGTGCAGCAGATACACAAATTGGAATGGGTTGAACAATGGGTGGCGTAGGTTGCTGTAATAGTGGGCTACCAGTACTCATGATTGATGGTTGTTGCGGAATAAGAATGGGGATGTTGGGCTGAAATAAAAGAATTAAATTATGGTTACAGATAGTTTTTTTCAAAAGCATAATCGTAAGAGCTCCTCCATACCTAAAAAAATAAAAAAATGCTAAAATATTCTAAAAAAGTCTACATTTTTCAGATCATTAAACGTAACTTAATATAAAGTCCTACTAAGATTCATAAAATACCATCATTCCATACCATTTAGCAGTTCTGAAGACGGTTAGGAATAATTAAGCATAGTCGCTCAGCGATGCCGATTGTTATTGACGAACAAGTCTACACGCACATTTGAATGGTTCATACCACTATGTTCCTTACGAGTCTGTTTGCGGAGTCTGCAAAAGGATCAATCTACTACCTTTTTGTAATTGCCAAATTATTTGTGCATTTACCGCTCTTTACTATTTATCAATAAGGTAGTCCTCAAATTGTGCGATAGCGGAAAAAAAAAATTGAAGTCGTACTTCACAGAAAACTAAGCTTGAAACTAAATGTGTGCGGACGCATAAAAATGCCAAAACAGATTCTACGAGTTTAACCGAATCTTCGGAATAAAACTGGCTCCGAACCGTAAGATAATTTCATGGATTCGTTTGGCTTTGTATGAATTATGTATATTTATATATAAAAGCTGCCTTCAGCTGCGCACTCCAAGTTGGGTAAGGCTGGCTGGGAATCGAATGCTCTGTGATGCGGAGTATAAGTGTCCATTCGTTCTACATGTCCTAGCCATCTTAAACGTCCAAAGCGGAGTTTTTTTTACCGGGGGTATGTCGCTGTACAGCTCGTATAGTTCTTGGTTGAATCTTCGTCTTCATACCCCGTCAACTCAAACGGGAACGACAATTTTTCGGAACGACCAAGGATTTCTTCATCTATTTTTGATAGGGTTCGTAAAGCAGGACTGGGATGTTCAGGGTCCTATATAGGATCTGCTTAGTACTTCGAGTGAGGACTTTACTACTGAATTTCCTTCTTAGCCCGAAGAAACAGCGGTTGGCAAGCGTAATTCTTCGTTTAATTTCTGACGTGATGTTGTTGCCAGAGTTAATAGCGAAGACGAGATAGACAAAGCCCCGGACTACCTCAATGTTATATCTGTCAATGGTGACATTCCTTTCAATTCGTCAGTGTTGTGTGTCCTTTCGTGTTGACATCATATACTTGGTCTTATCATCATTTACTGCTAAAACAATTTTTGCCGCTTCCTTCACCATACTAGCAAACGTGGCTATAACATTACGTTGAATCCTACCAATGATGTCAATATCGTTGGTTGTTGCACTGAAGTTCTTCCAAACTTCAGTGCAACAACTGCCTCTGGTGTTGGCTCGGGAGTTTTGCACAGTCCTCTCAAGAATCAATTTAAAGAATCACACGACAGTTCATCACCTTGCCTAAATCCTTTTTTTGGAATCGAATGTGTCAGAAGGTCGTTTCCGACCTTGATGGAGCAGCGAAAATCCTCCATCTTCATGCTACACAGGCAAACCAGTTTGGACGGTTCATTTAAACTAGACAGTTCTAGACTAGTTCGTCTCTATAAATGCTGTCGTATGCGGCTCTAAAATCTATGAATAGGTAGTTAATATCGATTTCGACTTCATGGGTTTTTCCAGGATCTGCCGAAGTGTAAAAATTTGATTGACTGTGGTCTTTCCTGGCCTAAATACACACTCATAATGGCCAATCAGTGTGCTGTTAAACGGTTTCAGGTGGCAGATAGGATCTTGTAGGCAATGTTCAGGAGAGATATGCATCGTAGTTGGCGAAAGTCTCTTTTTTCTTCTTTCTGGTATGGTATCCTGTATCTGCATCCGAATAGTCACTGTTTCTGGTCAATATAACACGGTCCGTAATAGATGGATGGCAGTAATGTCTGCTTTGTAGCAGATTAGGGCTCCCGGTAGTTCTTCGCTTGCACCTCTCGTGTTTAACGTTCTCACATTCCAGGTGCAGATTCGAACGTCGTTGTCTGTTTTTTTCGTTTAGCAGGGTCGTCAACAATAAAATGAATCCGAGGCTATTGGTTGCTTTGTAAAAATGTTTTTTTTTTTTTTCATGGGGATAGTTAACCCAAAGCACAATCGCCAACTTGGAGGGCCAGATCCAATTTATTAGATACCCATAGAACACGAGGTCTTCAGTATCGTGAGCGCTGCCTGACTTCCCTTGAAATTCCTAGACACCCTTATATCCGAACATGTCTAAGCAGCTCATCTAGGTTTGCCTGCGTCAGCAGCCCGAGTTTTCATTCCGTGCCAATCTGACCAGTACTGGAAGGCATTGCCAATCAGAGTCTACTCTCTTTCTAAATCATCCAATCATACAGGACATGTTCGAATTTAAGATAAATATTTGGACTCAGATGTATTCTTTAACTATGTAGAAGAAGATGAAGGGCAACGAGTTCGGGATCGAACCCGTAGGCATTCTTACGGATTATAGAGCTGGAGTATTCTCCGAAAATAACATATAAACACCACATATCGCCTGCCTGGCAGTAGCAGCCAAGAACGACTACAATGTTTTTTTTTTTTTTTTTATAATTTACACGTACTCAAGGGGTTATGAATACCCTTTTATATGTTACCATAGTACGAGCGTCAGAGAAGGGGAAGAAAGAGAGGATAGGAAAGATTTTGGATGTAGTGGAGACTTAAACTCCATGGGTGGTGTCCGAACTAGCTTCGGGGAGTCACTTTTTCTTGTGTTCGTTAAATTTGAAGAAAGATGGTGTGCATACTTTTAGGTATTACACCGACCTTTTATTTCTTTTAAATAAAAGTGAAATGGATTTTGGTTGGGATTGAACGCGCAACCTTCCACTCAACAGACGAACACATTACCACTACACCGCGGCCACCCATGTTGGCGATACCAAAAGTTGATTTAACCATTTAAATAGAGAAATAAAACTGTTGATTACTTCTGCCACGAGAAGTAGATGAACTCCAACTACGTGATCAACCAACCAACCTAATCAAAAAGTGGTAGAAACTATGGTGTTAAAGCAACAATTGTTGTTGTAAATGTTTACAACTTTTGCGGGTCTGCATCCGTATAGAATCCAAACTTACCCGGGAAACTAATGCAAACGACCATATACCACGAAAAGAGTCTCATTTTTGGATTAATGAATTATTAACCAAATTGTACACCAGTACCAATGGTTTTAGAGAATAAAAGTACGGATGTGAGCCTGAGGGATCATCACTTTATAGCTCCCCAAATCGAAAATCAATAACGTCTCAATAATCATGTCATCAATTATTCCGTCAGCAAATTAAGTCAAATTTATATTTACGTTTAGAAAATTGTATCTCTCGACAAATACTATACAAACATTTTCAGTGTCTACATCACTTACCTGTCCCATTAGAAATGATTTTCCCTGTATAATATCCGTGGGTGGTTGTAAGATGATACTCGCTTTGGGTGATCC
Source organism: Rhingia rostrata (assembly GCA_949824845.1). Lineage (NCBI taxonomy): Eukaryota > Metazoa > Arthropoda > Insecta > Diptera > Syrphidae > Rhingia > Rhingia rostrata. Next base: position 76,018,001 of record OX463755.1, read on the forward strand.
GACTGAAGCCTCTTGCGAAACAATAAGCTCGCTGTTGCTAGGAGATCTGCCTGCAGATTTCTGTGGTAGTATGGTCACTTGTGGTACACTCGTAATACTTAGTTCATTGAATTGAGTCATCATTTGAGGACGTTTTGCTTAAAAAATTAACGATGAAAATACAAATTAAAAACTGGAAAAACAAAAGCATACCTTCATCATTAAAAAGCTCCTCCAACAAATTAGGAAGGAATTGTTCAATCCTCTTCCACGTTAGCTCCCACAATGGTACATGCAAAGCACCATCGTTGCAGTGGAATACCCTCACCGAATGCATCACCAAGAGCATATTTTTCAGAATTTCTAACATTTGCTCGTATAGCATATCCGAACCAACTTTCATAAACTTCTCGATATAGTCCAAAATCTCCAACCAAAGATCATTGAACGTTTCGAGTTCGATCAACGGCGTCAGGTGATGAAGAAATACCTTTGACATGATGGTTGCGGTGCGAATACGTGATTCCTCTAGAAGCACTCCATCAATTCCGTTAATCGATTTACTCTCCGGCAAGAGTTCATTGAGCAATGGGAACAAAACCAACTTAAAACAGCTTGCCCATTCTGATCCACTCAGTGTTTGAAGGTCGTGTACAAGTAAAGCCCTTTGTTGTAAACATGAAATAGCATAGGTTCTCACCTCTCTGCGATGATCCATTGCCAAGCGGGCGATTCCTTGTAACAATGGGCACCACCCTTGAGCCCATAGAGCCGAACACTGAGGTACAGCGCAGCCCTCTTCAGCCCACCAGCGGAAGATTTGAGCGGTCCGTGTGTAAAGGGTGTACATTAAATCAAGCAATTGTATGGACAAAGTTTCATAGCGCTGACTCAATTCATCATCTTCGCTGTCGCTATTGCGGTCTGCAGATTTCTTATCCTTCTTTGTAGTTTTCTTTTTATGGTGTGGCTGTTTGGTGTTGAGTTTTTTGCGATTTTTGAAATCACCATCTCGACAGGCCTCCACAAATGTTCGTATACATCTAACACACGATTCGAAATTGTATGGAGTAATATGAGCCACATTGCGTACAATAAAAGTCAAACTATCCCAGCACTTGAATAGTGCAAATGGTGAATGTTCCATCAATTTGCATGGGTATACCAGAGTGCTCGGTGGGGGAGGTGATTGGGGTCTCGAACTTATCGACAACTCACTATCTTTGTTTACAAGAATCCAATTTTCTGCCGATGGACTTGGAAATGGGGTACTAGTAGTAGAGCTTGCCACCTGTGCAACCTGTTGTTGTTGCTGCTGCTTCAAAGTCACCTCAGAGTCCGATATATACCCCCGATCAGGTAGTCCTGAATCCTCTTCACTGCTTAACGCTCCATCAGACTTAGCTCCAGGAGGTGGTAATGCGTCTTCAAAATCTGGTGGCACTGCTCCAGCTCCAACACACTCAAGAATTGTAAATATAATCTGCCAATCCAGCTCTGAATGGATATTCTGAGCGCTAGTCTTTAGTAGCTCATAGATTCCAATAGAGATTTGCTTAGAAATCCTATAAATCACATTCGGCTTGAGCATGAGAAGCATTTTCAAACTCTGCAGCACATTTGGGCAGAGCTCTTCATTTCGCATCAAATATATGGCCAATTTTAAAATAGCCACGATGCTCCTATTCAACAGATAATCATACCCGCATGATGAGCCACCCATTAAAAGCAAATACATTTGATCGCGGACCGAACCCCACAATGGTATCATGCGATCTCTGTTGTGGATTACAATTTTCGTCAAAAATTCCATCCAAAACACTACGACGTCTTCAGAATAAGGCAATCCAACAGATTTATGTGCGTTAGGAGGTTTTATAATTGCCAGCACACATTTCAGCAATTCCTGAAGTGATTCAAATTGTACAAACTTGGATTCTTGTATCATTTGATCCAATTGGCATTCCTTTATGCACTTTTTGCCAATTTTAATAAATTCTTGTTCTTCGTATGTTGGTTCTCGTTGGCCTTCCGAACTGAGGTATGAGTAGAGACTGCTGAAGAGGCCAGCATCAGGTTTCTGACTCGGCTTCTCTAGAATCAGAGTTGCTTTTCCATTGGGTTCACAGAAATCCTCGACTTCGACCAGCGATTTGGGCAGTAGTTTTAAACGAAACAGTTGTATAAGAACCTCAAGAATGTTTTTCCAGCTATCCCGTAGACAATCACCGTAATCGTGTAACAGTCTAAAGACAGTTTTAATGGCGGCCTGTGCTTTGGGATTTAGACCAAAGTTTACAGCAAGAGTGATGTCGTTCGAAGCATCCGGTTGGATATTGAGCAGAGTGGTAAATTTACACAAAGTAAGTATAAGAGCGTCAAAATCTTCGTGAAGATTGTAAAAGGCTGCGATGCCAGCACATTTTGTGAAACCTGAAAGTAAATATTTCAAAATTAGGATGTTATCGTTAAATAAGACACTAGCAACTGTTTCTATTCATAAAATAACCACGTATCTGCTAAATTTTATATTTTATATCCACTATTAAATTTTTATAGCAATTCTGCATAACATATTTGTGAGTCCAAAGGTAGGAGGAATAACTTACCTGCTAATGTCCGTTGATATCCATTTTCGCTACTTTTGTCAAACATAAAACTGAGCGCACTAAGGGATGCTCCCCAAATTATGTGAAACAGTTCCTTGTCATATGCCGAATCCTGAACATGATTAAAAACACCATCAGATCCGACACCACGCCTCAAGAGAACTTTCCATAGATAATTTTCCCTTACAGTCCCGGTTTGCTCCGCTGGCATAACAATCTCTTCATTTCTAGAAAAAATATATAAACAAGGTATTAGTTGTACGTACTAGCAAATAAGGAAACAATAGACGAACTTTATTGAATTAAAAACGTTAGCCAACATTTCTTGATCAAAGTCCGCACCTCCATTTAGTCCACGTAAGTTTTTAAAGAAATCCTCTGGTGTCATGGGAACATTTAGACGCTTCGCATTCGAATTGTGTTGATCCATATTCAGCATAATAATAGCATACGCCAAACTAAATGCGGCATCCGTATTAACAAATGGTTCGTTGTTTTGTTTCTAAAGAGAAAACGCGAAAAACCATGAATATCCTATCGACAAAAATGTTTGATTTTTCTTTCAACTTACGTGCCAATGATCTGCAAAGTGCTCAAGTACCAAAAATATTAATGGAGCTTCACCAGGCAACCGGAATGTCTCCAAATAAAGTCGTAAGGCCTGGTCCACTCGCAGGCCGGTAAAATCAAAACTTTCCACAAAATTCTCCAGTATTTTACTTTCGACATTTTTCTTCTTGCTGATGTATTCGCCTATCATTTTCTTATCCAAACCAGGATTTTCACGCAAGAAAAGGACCACCTCCATTGCATCCAAGGTGGTATTTAAAATACCGTTCTCCTGAAGGTATTGAATTCCCTTATCAGGACGTTGATTAAACAGTTCAGTACCTTGCGTGAGAAGTCTCTTTTTTTTCTTTACATCGATCAGCTGTTCTTTGGAAATTTGCTGTGACCTTGAATGGGTCCTAATACGAGTGGAATTATTGATGAACTTTGAGATATTCTCCACAACTATTGACGAATCAGTAGCAGTGGATTCATTTAAATCAGGATCAATTACTATGCCGTCTAGTCCAGAATTTTGGCGGGAATGACGATTGGACGTGGGTTGCAGAGCATTAGTACCTTCTCCGCTTTTTGCAGCTACACAATTTCGTTCGACAATCTCAATTACAGAGATAAGTGTATCCATGGAAAGCAAGTGAGTACTATATATTGCGTTTGTTGCTGAGAGTGTGTATTTCGAAAGTAGCTTCGTCAAGTTCTCAAATACGTCGCTACAATATAAATCACAATCGTAGTTTATGTAGAGTTCAGCAACAAAGCCTGGAATACGCCAGAGTTGCAGGAGATTGTCCAAAGCAAGTTCACGCATTTCATAGGGTGTCTTTGGATTGTCGCTTGTAATGATGTCGGAGAGTTTCTTTAAATAGGCTTCCAGCTGGAATTTCAAATGATCTCGCAGAGACTCGAACAGCAAGAAGCAGACTTGCAAGTCAGAGGCGAAGATTGATAGACGCTCTGAATTCATAAGCTGGAAGAAAGCAAATAATAAAATTATTTTATTATTTTTTCTTTTAGTTATTTATTTGAAGGGAGTTTTATTTAATACATTTTTTGTCATTTAAATATTAAGATTTAAATAGAAAATATTGAACTTCGAGCTTAAGTCAACCTGAATCGTGATGCCTATATAAGCATAGCTATCCTGAACAACATTTACTACTACTACTAGCAGGTGGCCATGGCTCAGAGGAATGCGTAGTCAACATCTAAGCTAAGCGAAACAAGGTGAAGAACAGCAACACTATAAACAGCAAGGTCAGAGTGGCACGGAATGAATACCCGGCCTGCTGTCCAAGGCAAAGCTAGGTGAGCTGGTTCGACGTATTCGGACATAAGGGTGTCTAGGAATTTCAACGGTAAGTCAGGCCCCTTGAACAGAGATAGTGGCGAAGAAACCGAAAAGCTCAACCCCGTAGTGGATAATGGTGGCCCCGTGTCTTAGGGGTATCTTATAAATTAGACCTGGACCTCCAAGTTGGGGTTGTGCTTTGGGTTTACTTCCACCTATAGAAAAAAACATTTTTACGAAGCAAGCAATAGCCTTGGAAAGGACTGATTTGATTTTTGACGACCCTGCTAAATGTAAGAATGGAATGTGAGAACATTAGAGGAGAGGTGCAAGCGAACAACTACTGGAAGACTTAAACTGCTACAAAGCAGACGTTACTGCCATCCAGGATATATGATGGGATGGGCCGAGGAAAAAATGATAAAAAACTGTAACATCTACGGACCGTATTATAATGAGCAGAAACAGCGACTATTCGGATGCAGATTTGTTATAAGTGCCAGACTTAGGCAAGAAGTTTATTTCAAAGACATTAGCGAACGCATTGTAACAATCCACATCAAGGCCAACTTCACCAATATAAGCCTTATATGCGCACACGCCCCGACGGAGAACAAATTGTATATATCAAAAGACTGCTTGTACGAGCTCCTTGACAAAACCTATGAGCGACTACCGATAAACAATGTTAAAATTGTGCTGGGAGATTTTAACACAGTATTGTCGGAAAACATAGCCTACACGACAACACGTCTTACGGACTTAGGCTAAATAATTTCGCTAAAGAACGAAATGCCAATATATCACACGGTTTCCTCACATCGATATATATAAGGGGACATCGAAGAATGGAAACTAAGAGGTATAAGTGTCCTCAACATCGCCTGCAAGATCCTATCTGCCTTAATATGTGAACGCCTAAAACCGTTTACTAACAACCTGATAGGCCCTTATCAGTGTGCTTTTACGCCAGGAAAGTCCACAACCGATTAAATTTTCAAATTTCAGTAGGTATTGAAAAAACACAAGAAATCCAAATATATATAAACCACCTATTCACGGAGCCGCATACGCCAGCATTTAAAGAGACGAACTATTTAGAGCCCTGTGTAGTTTAAATGTACCGCTCAAACTCGTTTGACTGTGTAAGATGACAATGGAGAATTCTTGCTGCTCCATCAGGAAACGACCTCACCGACAAATTTGATACCAAAAAAGGATTTAGGTAAGGAGATGCGCTGTCATGTGACTTCTTCAATTTGATTCTTGAGAGGATTGTGCAAAACTCCCGAGCCAACACCAGAGGCACAATTTTACAAAAATCAGTGCAACTTTTAGCACACGCCGACGATATTGGCATCATTGGTAGGACTCAACGTGATTTCATAGCCACGTTTGCTAGTATAGAGAAAGAAGCGTCAAAAATGGGTTCAGCAGTAAATGAGAAAAAGACTAAGTATATGCTGTCAACACGAAAGGACACACAACATGAACGAATTGGACAGAATGTCACCATTGACAGATATTACTCGGCTCCGCTTTTAACTCTGACAACAACATCACCAGTTTGCGTTAATGGGCCATGTAGACGAAGATTAAACAAAGAACAATACGAACAATACAGCTACATGCCTCCGGTCAAAAAAAACGCATTGGACGTTAAAGATGACTAGGACACGTCCGGTGCAGTAGAGGAAACCTCGCCTTAAGTGGCGCTCACAAGTAGAAACCGATCCAACGAACTTAGTAGGCGCAACTGGATGTTGTTACCTAAGGACCGGGCTGATTGGAGGGGCATGTTGGTTGAGGCCAAGATTCATTCCGGACTGTAGCTGCACTTAAATAAATAGAAGTCTACGTAGGTAAAATAATCTTCGGCTCTCGTTGTTTACTTATGGTACTTATGGTACCTGGTTGAGCAACATCGTGTATGGCCAGACCTCAGCCGAGCAACCGCGAGAGTGACATGCCTACATCACATTCATCGAAGATGATCTAGTAGTCCTAGCAAATATCACAACACTAGCATTTAAGCAGTAAAGAAAGGTTTTTAAAGGGCAGAGACCAAAGGCGGACACTTGAAGGTATTCAGTAAGTTAGAAGGTTATGATCGAGATGCAAACCTCAGCAAAAACCTTGTCCTGAATCGGAAATCAATTCTTACATGGATCAATACGTCAAACGATGCGCTGGTCTGTCAAGCCAAAGAGGTGGTTGATGTATAAGTTAAAAGAAATGGTTATTCCAATCGCAAAATGTTTAGTTTATTGCCCAAAAAAAAAAGAAAAGAAATCATCTTTTAGATGTTAAGGTTCTAAAGCATATAAAGGCATAACTTAATTACTGTTTTTTTTATTTATTTGAGATAACAATTTAAAAGTTTCGGTTATATCTGTGAATTTAATTATTTTATTGGCTTTCCTTATCTACAGACAATTTTTTGTTGATAAAAATAAAGATGTGTTTAATATGTAATCTTATGATATTCTGCTTCAAAGTTATATTCAAACATCTTAAATCATTTATATGAGTGAATATAACAAATTCATTAAGTATCAATTGGTTAACTTTAGGATCTTAGGACCGTGTGCATGTTCGCAGTGGATGAATTGTTCGCATACATGATTTGAAAGAAAAAGGACAAACTTGTCCTAGTCGCACTTGTGTATGCCTTAATTACAGGCTCCAGCCTCTCCTAGTCGGAATTAGTTTAAGGTTGATCCGTTACGTATGATGCCAAGCCTCTCCTAGCCACGCTTAGATAAGCACTCATCACATCACCTTTTCTACCAAAAGTACAGTTGGCTTTTTTTAAAGTTTCATCGTGCATTATTATGATCAGAAAATTCTTCTTTGATAGAAAAAATTCACTTCTGCTAATACTGTTCCACTCATTAAAAGAAAGGTGTGGTAGCTGGAGAAAACTTTAAGCGGGTGTTCAAAACATGTTTTTATATTTTAATTTTTTAATGGGACTAGTTCGTATTTTAAGGGCTCGATTACAGATTGCTGAGTGTGGATAGGTCTAGTTACCAGAAATATACACCCAGAATCCAATTGACGATAGATACCTGCATGTCCTGGTGTACATAAGAAAAGCCCTTGAGAGAAAGACTACAACAGAAATCAAAAATCATAATTAAATTAATAAATTCATTTTCCCAATACAAATTTCTTTTGATGGACCTGTTCGGGAATAAATAAATAAGGATGCAATTCTATATCTCCTATCGCTTAAAAGGTAGATGACAGCTTCAATTCTTAGCAAAATCACATACGCTACTTACTTTCTTTTCCTCAGCACAGCTACTATGAGCGAATTTTATTGGTGTGGAACACAGTTTGTGTTTTAGAAAAAGTAGCACATAAATATTTAAGTATGACCAAAGATTATTAAGCCATACAGATGACGCACTGCATACAAGAAAAATTGTTCTATGGAGTGTCGTACTGGCACAGCCCCCCATTTATTTGGGTCAGGTTTTTCATGTGTGCCGTGCACACCGCCAGCCCGTACCTTGAAGCTGGTGAGCAAATGTTTCTGATTTTTGTTCTCAATGCGTCATCTGTATGGCTTTATAATCTTTGGTATGCCATAAGGTATTATTTGTTTTCACATAGTTTTTGTTTTAGAAAAAGTAGCACATAAATAAATTGGATTTCGAAATTCGGGATGTGCTTGACGAGACGTGGAAACTCTTTAAATTTACGAAGTTGAAATACCTCGTCAAATATACGAAAGAAATTAATATTTTTCTTGATTTGATTTCTCTTTTTACAAACGATTTTGGTTAACATCTACCTTGCGCCGGAAAACAAGGTCAGCGAGAAAAGAGTATTAAGCCAGGAGAAGGGAGGAAAAAAAGAAACTGAGTAGAAAGAAGAGGGTTTACGCAGCCTCCCAGCTCAAGGAGATCGAAGAGTCGCGCGATCGTAACAACATCCGGAGGATTTATACAAAAGCAAAACAACTGTCTGCTGGCTAAAATCCCGGAACGCACGCTTTTCGAGACAGCGAAGGAAACCTAGGCACTGAAACGCAGAGAAAAGTAGATGTGTTTAAGCAGCATTTTCAGCAGCTGCTTAATTAGCATTATGTACAGAGAGTGATAGGGCAAGAAGAAAACCCACGTCCAGTCAATGAAGAACTAGTTCCACCAACTAGTATAGAAGAAGTTGGGCTAGCTATAAAAAAGCTTAAGAACAACAAGGCCGCGGGCTCTGTTGGCTTATCAACGGAACTTTTTAATTACGGTGGTGATGTTTTGGTATGGAGCATGCACCGAATCATCAACCATGTATGGGTGGAAGAAAAAATGCCCGACGACTGTACTATCAGCTCCATAGACCCGGCAGATCGACTATAGACCAAATTTTCACACGGAGAGAAATACTATAAAAGACCAACGAATTTCAAGTCGAAACTCACCACCTATTTATCGACTTCAAAGCCGCGTATGATAGCATATTTCGTCAGGAGAAAACACACGCTGCAACGTGCAGTTTGGAAGTAGCTCCGGATTTCGACAAGGAGACGCGCTATTATGTGATTTCTTCAAACTCGTACTGGAGCAGATAGTACTAAGGGCAGGTGGCAACAATGAAGGCACGATTTTCAACAGATCCGTCCAGCTGCTGGGCTATGCGGACGATATTGAGATCATCGGTTGCTCCCAGCATGCCGTAGTAGAAGCGTTCACGGCGATTGAAGAAGGCGAAATCCGTTGGCCTTGAAGTAAATGCGGACAAGACTAAATACATGACATCAACCAACAAACATCTGTCCAACGCCTGGGGCAAACCGTAACTATTGATAGCAGAAATTTCAAGGGAGTTAAGGAGTTCAACTACCTCGGAGTAAATACAGATTCCACGAATGACACTCTAGAGGAGATCCGGCGAGGAATTACCCCAGGAAACCGTTGCTACTTCGGTTTGGCGAAACAACTAGGTTCAAAACTCCTAACTCGAAACACGATATGTGTGCTCTACGAAATCCTTATCCTGCCAGTTCTACCTTATGGCGCGGGAGACCTGATAATGGGCTCTTTCGACAGAAAAATACTTCGGCGAGGACCAAAAATGGAGGCGAATGGAGGAGAAGATATAACCGCGAACTCTATGAGCTGTACCATGATGTGGATGTAGTACAAAAAGCCATGACACGCCTACTACATTGGGTCGGCCACATCGAGCGAATGGACAATAATGCTCCAGCTAAGAGGATCTTCGAATCCCAGCCCCCAGTTTCGAGAGGGCAAGGAAGACCTAACATCCGTTACAAAGATCAAGCCATCGCTAGTCTAGACATCAGGAAGCAGCGAGCCCGGGATCGTAGAGGATAGAAGGCTGCAGTGTCTCAGGCAGAGACTCTTCAGGGGTCGGGAGCCCGATAAGTAAGTAGATACACAAATCGTGATTTAAATTACCGCTTTCGGGATTTCATAGAATCTTTATTCACATTGATGTATACAAGATGCATTCCTATAACTTCTCCATCATCCTACGAAATAGGGGAACATTTTTAAAGCTATTATCGAAAAGCTCATTGCAAATTTTCTTTTACTTCTTGCGGCTTTTTTATAAGTAATGTAATAATTCTAATGCAATGTTTTAGAGATTCAGTTTTATGGACTGAATCTATGCATCGTTCACGCATTTCCGTATTACAGTAGATGTGTTCAAGATAATTCCCTCTTTATTAATTATAACCGAAACCAATTGCAGACTTTGAGGACGACATAGTTAAATTCTGGTCGGATTCTAAGTCTTAAATAAGTCTTAAAAAAGCGACATGGGGAGTACATGTTTACGAACTTATCAACATATAAGCTAAGTTTAGAATTATTGCCGCATAGCAGTACAGCAGTCGGGAAATGTTTTTCGACTGTTAGGTTAGGTTAGGTTAGATTATAGTGGCTGCACGAGATGCTTGTGCATCCTTAGACCATAAAGGTCCGTTGTGGTACCACGAGGATCTGTCGACTTTCCTATATTCCTCCTCTCATTCGTCTAAGCAGCTTCTGCAGGAATCATTGCTGAAGAGGCCTAGTCTTCTTGCGTGTAGGCCCAAGGACACCGATAATGCTGCTGATGTTTGATCTGTTCAGCATTGTTAAGCAGATGGAGCGCTTCTGGTTAAAATAAGGCCAGAGTTGCCTAGATATTTGACATGTTGTGCCGTTTGTTCACCTGCCTGGCAAGCTCATCTACCTTGCAATTCCCTGGTACGTCTCTGTAGCCCGGCAACCAAAATAGTGAACGTCAAAATGCTCCACCATCTCGTTAAGAGACCGTCGGCATTCGTGGGCTGATTTCGAATTGAACGAGATTTCTTCCAGGGATTTTATTGCCGCTTTGCTGTCACTGAAGATGCTAATATGCATCGCCGATATTACATTCCATTTCAGCTAGGACAAGGACTCGTTGATTGCCATGATTTCCGCCTGGAAAACGCTACAATGGTCGGGAAGGTGAAAGTATATGCTTAGGTTAAGCATCTCCATCCACTCCAGATTCTGTTTTAGAACCATCCGTGTAGATGAGCTCCGCTAATCTATATGCAAGCTTATCTTTGAACGTTAAATAGTAGTTCACCAGGCTAAGACACCGTACAGGAGTATGGGTCTGATGATAGGCACGTAAAGCCAGAAAGAGATATGTGGTTGCATACCCCATTTCTTTCCGATTGCCTCCTTACAAAGGTATAAAGCTACGATGTCTTTCTTAACGCGTTTTTGGATGTTGGCTTTCCAGTTCAGTTTACAATCCAAAACCAGACCCAGGCATTTAGCTGATTCTGCGAACTTGAGACTGACGCCATTAAGTTTGGGAGGGTCAATGTGCGGGACTTTGTATTTCCTGCTGAATAGGACCAATTCGGTTTTTTGACGGTTCGCGCCGAGCTCACATTTGGCGGCCCAATTAGAGAGTACAGAGAGGCCTTTTTGTAATAGATCTCTCAGAATATTAAGGTATTTCCCTGATACATCCGCGTAGGTAATCACTTTGCATCCCTCTCTTTTTAGATTTACTAGTAGCTTGTTGGGCACTAGGTTCCAAAGAAGAGGAGACAGGATACCCCCTTGTAGGTTGCCACAGCTAACGGATCTGCGAGATGAGATACCAAGATTATAATTAACAATTTTGCCTATGAGTAGCTGATTTATTGGCACTCCCAAGGTGTCATCCACCTTTAAATCCGAGAGTTCATTAATAATTGCATCTGCTTTGACATTGTTAAAAGCTCCTTCTATATCAAGAAAGGCAACCATAGTATACTCCTTTACTCTTAGTGAATTTTCAATTATATGTACCAGTGAGTGAAGGGCTGTCTCAACCGGTACGGAGGTTTAGATCAATAATCTTTCCAAGGTTTTAAGCAGAAAAGAAGACCGTAGACAGCTGGTCTCCCTTAGTAGCCAAGGTAGCAGGAGTTCCGCAGGTATGATACCAGGGGATTTAAATGGTTTGAAGCTTTTAATGGCCCAAAGAAGTTTTTCTTTGGTGATAATTATGTTGGTGTGTGGAATGGATGTACCGAACATCGAACAACATTCGTCGTACCAACAAGACGACAATTCTGGCCTGATTTTGTTCTTGTGCTAGGCCAAGGGTCAAGTCAAACAACCACCGACGAGATAAGAGGGAACAAGCACGCCAAACCCGACCACAAAAAATGTAATAAATATAATAGTGGCTACCGCTTAACCGCTTAACTTGAGTTATGACGAAATTGAGTTTTTGTTATAATCTTGTTCAGAATATTCAAATCTAAGTTTACTCCATTTTTTTACATTTGCATCATTTGTAAAGCGGAAGACTTAACAAAAAAACCTTAAGTCCTTTTTTCTTAAAAATAGTTTGCCAAAACAACTTACTTAAAACTAACCTAACTTTGGTGTTTTTTTTTTTTCAGCCAAAAACGTATTTTTTTAATTTATCCTATCTTGACTTGGTGGTTTTCTTCCATCGCGAAAAACTATTTAATTTTCTTAACATGACTCGTCGAACTATGCGATATGTCAACATTTTAAAATATATTATACAGAATTTAAAACTGAAAAGGTACTGATAGGTAGTAGGAAGAAAGGAAAGATCAAGCCAGTCCTGCTATCCGTTGTATGTGTTATGCGCGTATGCTGGTTTTCTGTTATAGTAAGCTAATATGTTTATTATATCAGTGTTTCTCAAAATCTTCTTTCACAACATCTCGCGCCAGGCGATAGTCTGAAGATAATTCGATATATTCGACAACTTCTATATTAAAATGCATATTGTATCTATCAATCTGAATAAAATACTGTGGAATCCCGAAAGTGGCGATTTGTGTATCTTACACAATTTAAGGAACCCGCACTGTGGAGTTGTCAATTGCGTTAGTTTGGGCCATATTAAATTTATGCTGCAATTACTCTTCCGTAGAAATATACCCGGAGCCCAATAGTAAAGCTTTCAATAGGTGCTGTTGGGAAAATACAAGTCGATCGGTCGGCCCAAGGTTATGCTCTTTTGGTTGTATTGGCACCGGAATGTGGCTCAATTTTTGTGTTGTACTCCAATGCCAATTGTGCAAAAAATTTGGTAAATAAATTCGTGCCTGCGAATATTCTGGTAGTTCGTGATGGGATTACACACCGACATATATGACAACATGTTGATGCTACATTTCTCTAGAGACAACTGGGTCTGGACAATGAAGTTGGCGGAGCAATAAGACTGAATTTTAATTTGAGTGCCTTCAATAGAACCAATAACAGTTGGAAACTATGATATTGCAAAAAAAAAAAATACCTTTTAGGTTTTGAAATATCAGTTGGATTTTCCGGAAATTTTGATGAAGTCATTTCCAAATTTAGCTATTGCTTTGTTGTTGCATGTTTAAAAATAACTTTTCTGTACCTATTTGATGGACATTCCAATAAGCTTTTAATTTTCGCGAAACCCATAACTGTTATTTCTTTTGTTAACCGCAATCTTTTGTAAAAATACAGGTCATCAAATGAAGAAAAATATTCATTTCTCTCGAACAATTCACGAGGAACCCCTGCTTCTAAAATTTCAAGGATTTCCACGTCAAGGATTTTTTTCATATTAAACCTAAGGGGTTATAAAAATACCGAATATCCAAAAATCATTTTTACAAACGCTTCAATCCCTTATGTCATATTAAATATTTTATGTGTTACTTTTTCTTAAACATTAACTATGTTCCACTTAACGTCTTTTATATTAAGGTTTGAGTTTGGCGCAAAGCTTTATGTATTACCTAAGGGGTTACAACTTCGTATCAGCAAAAGGGCCTAAATCTGTGTTCCACATAAATTCTTACGAGCAACATAAATAAATTTGCGACATGGTAACCGTATTTTTGTTTTGCCTAAAACGGTGACATATGCCATTCAGCCCGTGAAGAAATTTTTTAAAGGATTTCTTTCTATAGCATGATTTGAAGTCAATGGTCTATGCCAACAAGTCCATTGAAAGATAAGCTCCACGAAATTCAGCTAAGCAATGGTCAAGAAAGATAAAAGCGCGTGTATGATCCAACAAAGCCGTAAAGGCCTTATAACTGATGTAACTAAAAAAAATATATGAACACCTCCAAGTAGTCCGTGGTCCGATTCATGTCTTTTTAGGTACTTTCCCTAGGTGGTTATCATTAAAATTTAAAATATCAATTAAAATAAAACCCCAATAAGGATATAATCAATTCATGTCGTTGATATGTACTTACTGCAAATAAATTCCTGCACAAATCATCCTTAACAAGGTCCAGTAGGGTATCATACTTCCCAATGTTGTCCGCCCCAACTTCGAAGGCAACTGTCAACAGATTCAAACCCATATGCACCATAATGTCGGTGTTTTGCTTATCCAAAGGATTGCATAATAAAATTAAAAATCGGAATAGCTCCTGGATACATGGTAGTCCATACGGCAACAATGGATTAACCCCATCATTGTCAACAGAATTCTGCTGAGTGAATCTACCACCAACCGAGTTTACATATTCACTGTCATTTTGCTTTTCATTGTCTGTAGCTGTTTCTTTGAATTCTCCAATAATTTGTTCCTCCGGTTTTTTGTCTTCCTGGATGTTAGTTTCATTCAGTATTGGCGTTTCTTCGTCAGCAATAATTCCACCCAAAGCTGTTGTGGGAGTTTGTGTCAGTTTTCCTTGCATATCCAGAATATTTCCAGCTGGGGTTGCCGGAGTTGTCGCCAATGGAGGCACTTTAAGCGAAGCACGCAAATTTCCTGGACTCTGTGGGTCCTCAACAGTCGTGGGTACTGGTGAATCTTCCGATTTAATTGCATTAATACGAGGTATTTGTGTAGATTTCAAAACATGATTTCCTTTAATTTTTTTGTTGCTTTCTTCAATTGATGCTGCCATCATTTTAAATTTTTTCAAAAGCCCTGCGTCACTGCGGTCTTCAGAAAATTGTGGCAATCTCATAAACAAAAGGAGGACCATATCTTTTAAGGCTTGTTCAGCGAAACGTTGCAATAGTTCGTTAAGACGTGGCTCGAAACAGATTTTAAAACAACTTAACATCATTTCACATACACTTTCATTTGTTAACGCGCTGCCTTCTGGACTTCGCATCAGTGTATGCAAGACCTCAATTACACGAAACAATGCAACACCATCAGAAGATTGGTCTGTCCCAAGAAACCGAGCATGAGTTACAGCATCTGCTATACTCTCCACAGTGACGGCCAATGTAGAGTGGGTTGGATCTATCAGAAGTTAAAATCAGTCACAAATTACATTTAGACAAGACCAACTAACCAATTAAGCCATACGATAAAAATTTGTTAACTGCTACTAGAGCTAGGCTTGTTACCGCACCCGTGGTTTCCTCCGATCGAATCACCTCTAAGAAAGGGGCTAAAAAAACATTGGGATCGATTAGCCGTAAGTCTTCTATGCGATTCAACACTTGTTTCAGATCAACAAATAGTTTCATAAGCCCATCTTTTTCGTCATCCTTAAATCGTTAAAAAAATATTAATCATATATTTTGTTTGACAACTACTTTTTAGATCACCACGTATGATGTGGAACTCCAGCGGTTGCCCCTCCGCATTGCTGTCATCAGTGTGGACATTTCGCCACGGACAACGAAGATTCCATTACCGGGTAGGGACATTTTTACTAGCACTTGTTCTCTCAAAAATTAATATCCTATTATGTTTATAAACTCGACTTTTTGCTGTTTACTTAGAAATTTAAATTCCCCATTATTGTTCTGGGAAAATTTTCTTTTTCCTCTTTGACAAGTGAAAACGACGACAGTTTTTTTTATTGCGTGTGTGTGCGTAATCTATTAAGTGCTGACGTTTCGATGTCAAACAAGAAGTCAATTGACAGATGTTTTTAAATGAACGAAGGTACGGTAAATAATTCTGTATAAGCGTTCTTCTGACGTAATTAAGATCTATAGTTCGTATGCCTAAGGGTCCGATTATAGCTATCATTACAAACGCTGTTTGAAATTGTTTATTTTTTACAATTTGCGGCTGTGTTATATTGAATCATTTAGATTTGTAAGTATTAAATTCATTACTTCATTAACTGTGTTAGATTTGTGAGTGTATGTGTATCTTTCAAGCGGTGATTGGTTATAGCTACACGCATGAAATTACACCCATGAAATTACCTGGCATGTCCGGTTAACGACAAACCCTTTGCAAAGGCGAAAATACTTATTAGAAAAATGAAACATCGCTTGAAGATTATAATAATTACTTCCGAGTAGGTAGGAAAAAGGGATAATATAATCGCAAAACGCACAAGTGTAAACGAGAAAGCATTACCCATATGTCAAATTCACATTCATGGAGTTGTAGACCTACTTACAACCAAAATGTTTTGAATGTTCAACCTGCTAGGAAGAGCTATCGTGTACAGATGATTATTTTAACTAAAATACAACTGGTTGAATATATTGCCCGTGTGTTTGGAAAGTAACCATAATGACTACGGTTGAAGCACACTCGTATGCGCAGGGCCATTCAATCACTTAATTTTGGATGAAAAATTGCTTTCCATTGGTTCTCAGACTGTGTACCCTCCTCACCTATCCACCCGGACAAACATGAGGTTCAAACGGTTGAAGCATACTCGTGTGCCCATTGGCTCATGACATGCTGACTGGTAGAACGTTTGTTGTCAAAAGTGGCAATGTAACTTCTACCACAGAATTTTTCATTAAAAATGGTCGCGTACAGAACAGCCTCTACTGTCGAAGTCATTCGAACTCTTTTGCAGCGGAACTTCGACAAGATCCAGAGATATTGTGATGACTGGAAGTTGAAAATCAACTTTCAGAAATCAGAAACTATCCTGTTTAGGACACCGTTGTCTAGGGCCTCTAGGGATACGAGAAAGAACTGGCGAAAGCTGGTGATCGTTGGACCAAACGGACAGCCACTGGCGAGTAAAAGTGTAGTAAAGTACCTTGGCATCTGGTTAGATCAGTATCTATATTTCGGAAGACATGTAGATGCTGCTCTGGCTAGAGCTAGGGGAGCATTTGCCCTGACAAGACGATTGTTTTATAGCAGTCGTCTTGACAGCAGGGTGAAGGTGATTTGCTACATGACCCTCATGAGGCCGATGATTGCCTATGGGTGCCCGGTTTGGTTCAACGTTGCCCCATCTCAAATGGACAAGATACGGGTGTTTGAGGGGCAGTGTCTAAGGAGCTGCCTTGGACTTCACAGAACACCAATATTTTGAGAGTGCGCGTTTAAGCGGCTTTATTCCGTCCGAAGCTTTCCTATATTTGGATAGTCGAGGGCTGATACAGGATAGATCGGCGCTTCCGCTAATCTACCACGTCTTCCGACGATTTGTGGATAGGCGGATAGGAGGAGAGCGCCTGCGGTTCAGCAGGAGTGTGTCCGATTGGGACCGCCGGAGTAGGTTGCAACAGGTGGTTAACGTAGTTATAGTTAGTTGACTTTTGAAAATATATGGCCGAATTGCATAGTTGTTTAGGTTTTTGTAAAGGTAAACAGTCGTGGTGGCACCAAAAAAAATAATATATATATATATATATATATATATATACAAAAAAAAATACAAAATATTCTAAAAATGCTTGCTGTGGCTGTTCTAGATTTTAAGTTTAAGTTTTTATTTAGGTAGATGTAAGTAGTTTTAAGTAGTTTAAGTTAGTCGATAAGTAGTTTTAATTAGCATGTAAGTTTAAATAAAATAAAAAAAGACAAGAAACCAAGTTTTTCTCAAATGTTTCTTGGTAAACATCATTATATTGCTATTAGATTTACTTATTAGATAATAGGCCGAAAGGCAATAGAATTAAGTTGTTATCATTTAATTTAGGGCGCCCGCATAGGGCCAGTAAGTTAGTTATGTAAGTTAGTTTTAAGATAAAGTAAAATAAAAATGAATACCAAAAAAAAAGGCCCATTGGCCCATACTACTACTCAGAAAATGTACTTGTTCCAGATTTCACTTCAGTAATATATCTTGGAGCAATGGTAAGTGCGTAGAGCTGCAGCACAGAAGGTCTAAGGAATCTAAAATGATTTTTCTGTAGCCCTCTTCTCTTGACGATCTGACAATCATCAGAGTAGTATCTCAATTTATCAGTTCGGAGTTTAAATAAAACAGGAGAACCCGCCAACGTCCAATGATTGAATGATTGTGAGAGAGCTAGTCCCTTGGTACCAAAAACGTTTCATTTGTATAAGGAGCCTTATTCATATTTTTTTGTAAGCAATTGTGTTTCACGGATTAATTCATTTCAATGATAATTCTTCTTTACCTGCACACCTCATATCGTAAACGATGTTATTGAGTCAACACAAGTCACCATAAAGTAATAAAAGTGTAGAAAGCAAAGTTGTCATTATGAGTTTTAAAACATGAAAGTTATCCCTTTGTAACTAACAACTGTAATAGATTTTCCTCTTTTTGGTATTCTATTCGACACAAACCTTGTATGAATGTTATGGGCGGGGAAATATTTTATGAATGATGGTTGGGTGTTGTAGAACGAGGGTAGACTCTGATTGGCTTTAACTTGGCAATGAGTACGAATTTGTGCAACAGATGAGATGTGTTTCAGTGAATTCTAATAAATAAGGGGGTTTGTACTCATTCCGTAACTTTGTAAATGATAATCGTTGGTGATAATGAAGTAGACTTTCTGGTCAACTACAGTGTGATTTATTTGCATCTGCACACACACAATATACAAATTACACCTGTACTATCTGTATAACTATAAAACCGTTGAGATATGTTTTAGTGAATTTTATTGAATAAGTGGGAATGGGAAGATATCTTGATGAAGCTTTGTTCCAGCTTCTCAATAGACCACTTCAGTCACGTGAAATTGATCATGTTTGAAAAATCTCTGGTGGTCAATCGACCATTTAAGTCACGTGACTTTGGAGGAAAAATGGTTGACGAAATAAGTTGAAAATTTATAATTTTGTGATTTATACTAATAGCGAATAATTAAATAGATTAAAGTTAATAAAAATCTTGAAATATGGGAAAATGATATTACAAAGTAGCGATGGGGATAGTTTGTCATATACCCCACCATTCAGTATATCATCATCATCATCTTACCTTATTTTCCAGTTGTAAATTAAATTGCGGAACACGGCCAATACAATTTTTTTTAACAACCCTGGCATATTACAAACAAGTTTCTTGTGTTGTCATTGATATGTCAAGCAAAAAAAAAATCACTATTCCTGCTGTCAGTCATACAATTTTTCGTCACTTTATCAGTCGTGTCCAAGTAGGAAAATTCAAAAAGTTGAGCTGATTTGCTGCATAAACCAAATTGGAACATTAAATTGTCTTTCTTCCATACGGACTAGCCATGGGCAATACTGATTCCAAGTTAAATTTTCGAAAGGCGATCGTTCAACTCACCTCAAAGAATCAATCTATCGATTCCAACGATGAAGTATTTTGGGACCAATTTTGGAATGGACACAACACCAGTTTAGAAGATGTGTTTGCTTTGGTTACTGCTGCAGAGATAAGAAATTTACGCACAGAAAATCCAGCCAATCTAGCAACACTCTGCTACAAAGCGGTGGAAAAGCTGGCTGCTGCTGTAGATAGCAGCTGTCGCACTCAGGCTGAACACCAGTGCGTGCGTAACTGCGTCAGGTTACTTATACGAATTATACCTTACATTTTTGAAGATGGCCAATGGAAGCATTTTTTTTGGTCCTCATTACCGGGTTCCAATGAACAAAAGGACACTGGGGAGACACCACTAGCTCAGAGTTTACTAAATGCCATTTGTGATTTGCTCTTTTGTCCTGATTTCACAGTTATGGCAACCAGAAAATCTGGGCCGGAGAAAGCAGAAGAATTGGCCAACATTGATTCGTGTGAGTATATTTGGGAAGCGGGTGTGGGTTTTGCTCATTCTCCACCAAAAAATGCACATATGGAAACAACGCGAACTGAACTGATGAAACTTCTATTGACTTGCTTTAGTGAACCAATGTACAGGTTACCAAATCAAACTGAAGAGCCAAACAAATGGATTGCCTACTTTACGAGCGCTGACAATCGTCATGCTCTTCCGTTGTTTACATCGTTTCTAAACACCGTTTGTGCTTATGATCCTGTTGGATTCGGCGTTCCATATAACCATTTGCTATTCTCTGATAGAACGGAGCCATTGGTAGAAGCATGCCTGCAGATACTTATAGTGACTCTAGATCATGATATGATCATGCACTCGGGAGGCAATTTTGATGAAGGCTTCGGTGATAACTTGTTTATTAACTATTTATCAAGAGTACACCGAGATGAGGATTTCCAATTTATATTGAAAGGCATTACGCGTCTCCTGAATAATCCACTGGTGCAAAACTATTTACCAAATTCAACAAAACGATTGCATTGTCATCAGGAGCTACTGATTCTCTTTTGGAAAATTTGCGACTATAATAAGAAGTTCCTTTATTTTGTTTTGAAAAGCAGTGACGTGCTGGATATTCTTATTCCGATTCTTTATCATCTGAACTACTCAAGAGCTGACCAATCGCGTGTTGGCCTCATGCACATCGGCGTCTTTATTGTATTGCTACTCTCGGGTGAAAGGAATTTTGGAGTTCGACTGAACAAACCATACACAGCGACTGTGCCAATGGATATCCCAGTTTTTACCGGTACACATGCAGATCTTATTATTACAGTATTCCACAAGATAATCGCTACAGGACATCAACGATTGCAGCCGCTATTTGATTGTCTGCTGACAATTCTTGTGAATGTATCGCCATATTTAAAGACTCTATCGATGGTTGCAAGTGTAAAGTTGCTTCATCTTTTAGAAGCTTTCAGTACACCATGGTTTCTTTTGTCTGCTCCATCAAATCATCACTTAGTTTTTTTCCTCCTGGAGATCTTCAACAACATTATTCAGTACCAGTTCGATGGGAATTCTAATCTGGTCTACACGATCATTCGCAAAAGGCATGTGTTCCACGCAATGGCTAACCTTCCATCAGACATGACTGGCATCGCAAAATGTCTGAGCACACGGAAATTTGGTAAATTCAACCTCCCACCAATCCCCGAAGCAATGATAAAACAAATCGCAGCAACAGTGGCAGTCGTAGAAGAAATCCAGACCGAAGACAATGAAGATTCAGAAGTTGAATCCATTGACAACAAAGACGAGTCGACCATGGAAGGATCAAGACCAGCTCTTCCAGCTGAGCCTGGAACTCTTAAAACATCATTGCTAGATACACCTGGAATTAATCAAATGACTGAACGTGAAACCGCCCATCCAACCAATCCACCTGAGAGTGGCGCGTCGTCCTATGAGGATCCGGCAGTAGTAGCCGTACAAACATCACCTTCCGAATCACGTGCTGGCACTCCACCAATTCCAAAAGAATCACAACCAAAGTTATCAATAGCCACACGAAACAGCATTCGCATGGCACCATCTAATCAAGATCGTTGGACTCCAACACCCGAGTGGATTGTCTCCTGGCGTTCAAAGCTACCGTTACAAACAATTATGCGACTGTTACAGGTCCTAGTACCCCAAGTGGAGAAGATCTGTATCGACAAAGGTCTCACCGATGAATCAGAAATTTTAAAATTTCTTCAACATGGAACATTAGTTGGCTTGCTACCAGTGCCGCATCCAATATTGATCCGCAAATACCAAGCAAACAGCGGAACAACAGCATGGTTTAGAACGTACATCTGGGGTGTGATTTACTTAAGAAACGTGGATCCAGCCATATGGTATGATACAGAAGTTAAACTTTTTGAAATACAGCGAGTCTAAAAAGATAATACAATTGTGCAGTTAAACAAGAGCTTATTTTGTCGAATGACACTTTTTCCTTTTTGTAACACAGAAAGAAACGTATCCGATGGATGCATTTATTTATACAGAAGCATTAATTAATGTGTTCTTATTATTTTAAGACTTGAATTCATTTGTTAATATTTGTTTGTTTAGTTAATTTAAAGCCCTTTATTAATGAAAATATCTCATTTCTATAAGATAGTGTGATCACAAACCAATTAAACCTGGATATGTGCGGTAATTCACATGTTTTCTAGTTATCATACCCTGATCTTGCGCGTAGTAGTATTTCGATATATGCATGCATGTTAGATAAAAGTAAAAACAAAAATATCATTTATAGAGTCAACCATTTAAACATAAGCGGACCAATAATGTGATCTAAATAAAAAGCTCAAGAATATGCATATAATTTTGTTCCCAATAGAAATCAGCACCGCAATTAAAAATCGAATAGTAGTTTCAGGGAATTTTGAAATTTGCGAATTAAATCTGCGCTATTTCTTTTCGACCCAATCAATTATTAGGATGTAGCTTAGCAGATAAGGTGGTGTAGCCAAATTTGTTGACCAAGGGGAGTGAAATACACTTGTATTTGTATCAGTCTGAACAATAGTTCCAGAATAACTTTTCGTTCATCTATCAAAACATTTTCTGGTGGCAGCTAACCATCGGTTTGTTGAATAAATGCTTTCGTTTATTTCTAAAATAAAAATAATGCTTATGTTCGGATGATTGCTTTTGGATTCATTTTAAGAAGAAGCAAATTACTGCTGATAACGGTCCGATATATTTTTTGTGCTATAAATCAGCATTTATGTTAGAATGATCATTGAAAGGGTTATCTTTTGTTTTGTTTCTTATTTTGCTATTCCACTCTTATTTTGAATAAAAACGAGCAACGTTATCGATTTCTTTGTCGATTTTTCGAATCATATAAAACTAATAAGATGTCAACTAATCGCAAAACTTATAATTGGAATCATTAAACATTTCTACTAGTACTGCAATTTTCTGATCACAATTAAATATTCGCGTTAAATAAATTAAGTCCGAATACGAACCCTTGTAAGAGGAGTACCAGCGTAAACATTTTACAATAGTTCTGTGTCTGTTAAGACTTTACCAATTTAATTTTGTATTACGTATATAAAGGACAGTTTCCGGTTTCAGTCTGATATATATTGACGGTATGGTGTAAAGAAATACTCTCTTTGTACTTGAACACTATAAAAGTATCAAAGCACTATAAATATATTCATAACCCTTTGCTTCTTGAAAATACTAAATAATGTAGATGTCGGCTGCAAAGGATGTTTATTCCGAAATTCTTCTTCAAAACCATTAAACATTTTGCATGCAAAAGCTCCAATTACCAAGACTGCTTTAATAACACGCTTTAAAAATTCGAGGCGCTATTGCTATTTTGTAATTTTGTAAGCGTCATATGTGGATCATTCATAAACCATTTACTACAAGAATGGGGCTTCTAATTAATCCCTAATTAATCTCACATTAATCAATCTAGAAACATATGTTATGCACGTTTAATTTGATTAGTAACAATATTTAAGTTTATTAAATGCCCTGTTGATTTTAAAAATTGTTTATACTCAATGAGTATACATTTATTTATTAAACTAAACATATATGAATGACTTATAAATCAAACTTCAGATATTCTACTTATAAAATGTGTTTTCTTAGAGGTATAGAACTTTAAGTTGAGTTGGAAAAACTATTTTAACTAGCGGCCATTTTGTGATTTATTTTTAGTTTCGTTTGGCATTTCAACATGAATGAATAGACTGACATCTGAACAACGCTTCCGAATTGTGTAAATTTTTTTTGAAAATCATGGTTCTGTTCGAAATACGTATCGCGCACTACGTCCATTTTACGGACAACATAATCGTCCATCAGAGCAATTAATTCGACTAAGTATTGAACGTTTTCGCACCATGTCTACTCTAAATGATAATACGCATCCAGAGAGACGTCGTACAGTGCGTATAGAAGTTGTCATTGTTGCTGTATAGCCCCACAGTATGGAGCGAGCGCCCATAAATACTTTCACTGAAGATATCGTTTTAAATGTTTTTCAAAATTCTATAAAACATAAAGTGGTCGTACCTGAGCATCTCCAAAACCCCGCTCCAGCACTTACGGCCCTCCGACCCCAAGTAAATAAATCGAATTAATAAGTGTAAAATGTCGTTTGGTATTTGTTTCAATAATTAGCATATTGTCACATATTATGTACATTATTGTTCAAGCAAATCATAAACATGTTTATTCAAAAATGATTTATGCTTAGGTTGTAGTTTTCGCTGGCCCGGTATGAACGGGTTGGTATTTTAAATAAACGGTTTAACACATCTGTATTCTGTATGCGTGCATGCTGATTTTGTGATTTATACTGATGCTGAAGACGAAATTTGTTTATGTCTTTATTTCTCGACTCGACAGCCTCCTTGGATAACTCCCCAATCGACACGAGAGCACTTTCAATAATTGCAGGACCGTGAATTAAAATTTTATTAGGTGGAAGGTAATACCACGAATATTTAGCAGTAAGGTCTTTGGCTATATTAACTGCGAATATTTAAAATTTTTCAATATTAATATTATATTCTGAAGATATCTCTTGCAATAATATAGCACATCGTTCAATTAAGTCTTGATTGAACCAGTAATTTGAGCGGACAAGTCAGCATTATTGAAAAACTCTCTCGCCGTATTTCCATGATTTGATGATCCACTTCCACCATATTCGGCTTGTCGAATTTAATCGAAACTCTGTTTGAATATTTTTTGTTCTTTGTTTAAGTTGGGCTTTTCCTTCAATAGATCTAGTTTGCCAGACTTGTAAACCATGTTTATATGAAAGGTGTAAAAAATATACAAAAAACCGAATGTAGGCATGAAGTGGGGACAATCCGTATTCAAAACAATCTGTTTGAACATTTCTTTGCATGCTTTCCTCAATATCATTTTATTTGTAACAATGATTTTAAAGTCATAAAGATGAGGCATTGAGAACAAAAAACAGAATCTTTTGCTCACCAGCTTTATGGCACGGGCGGGCGGTATGCAAGTGCACACATAATATACGAGATCCAAACGTATGGCGTATGCGTTATCTGTATGACATTATAATCATTAGTTTTACGTTACATATATATCACAAAAAAAAGATAACGAAAACGGTGAGGCTGCTTTAGACTGAACGGTAGAAAACAGCGATTTGCCGATATTTACAGCTGAGTTTTACAACAACTAATCTGTATAGATTGAGGAATATTTTAATATTTACTAACTTCGATTAACTTCACAACTAAAATTGTAAGTGAAATTTAAGGTTAAACATGAATTAGTACTAAAATAGTACTCAACCAACATGCCTCTCCAATTAGCCCGGCCCTTAGCTAATTGCCTCCAGTTGCGCACTCCAAGTATGTTGAGGTCGGTTTCTACTTCTGCGCGCCACTTAAGGCGAGGTCTTCCACTACTGCGTCCGACGTCTGGCTGGGAATCGAAGACTGCTAGCCGAAGTATTGGTTTCCATTCGTTCTACATGTCCTAGCCATCTTAAACTTGCAATGCTGATGGTTCTTGGTTGAAACTTCGTCTCTATAGCCCGTCAACGCGAACGAGACCGAAGATTTTTCGAAGAATTTTCCTCTCAAAGCGCCCAAGGATTTCTTAAGCGCCGTAGAGCAGGACTGGATTATAAAGGATCTTCTTAGTAGTATAGGATCTGAACTTAAATTGCCTTCTTAACTTACTAATTGCCCTAACTTAACTACTAAATTGCCTTCTTAGCCGGAATAAACAGCTTGGGCAAGAGTAATTCTTCGTTTAATTTCTGACTAGTTGCTTTTATCAGATTTATTAACGGAGCCGAAATAGACAAAGTCCCGTACTACCTCAAAGTTATATCTGTCAATGGTGACGTTCTGTCCAATTCGTCGATGTTGTGTGTCCTTTCGTGTTGACAGCATATACTTCGTCTTGCCCTCATTTACTGCTGAACACATTTTTGCAACTTCCTTCTCTATACTAGCAAACGTGGCTATGACATCACGTTGAGTTGTACCGATTTTTGGAAAATTCTGCCTCCGGCGTTGGCTCATGAGTTTTGCACAATCCTCTCAGGAATCGAATTGAAGAAGTCACATGATAGCGCATCGCCTTGCCTTAATCTTTTTTTGGTATCGAATGTGTCGGTGAGGTCGTTTTCGACCCTGAATGAGCAGCGAGAATTCCCCATCGTCATCCTACAGAAACGGACAAGTTTGGGCGGTATACCAAAACAAGGCATGGCTCTGTATAGTTCGTCTCTATAAATGCTGTCGTATGCGGCTTTGAAATCGATGAATAGCTGGTGGGTATCGATTTGGACTTCTTGGGTTTTTCCCCTTTTTGCCCGGCCCATCCCTTCGTATTTCCTGGATGGCAGTAATGTCTGCTTTGTAACAGTTTAGGGCTTCCGCTAGTTGTTCGCTTGCACCTCTCCTGTTTAATGTTCTCACATTCCAGGTGTAGATACGAACGTCGTTGTCCATTTTTCGTGTAGCTGGGTCGTCAACAAAAAAATCAGTCCTTTCCGAGGCTATTAGTTGCTTCTTAACCGTTAGTTTTTTCCATGGTTGGGTAGTTAACCTAAAGCACAACTCCCAACCTGTAGGGCCAGTTCCAATTTATTAGATACCCCTAGGACACGAGCCATCAGTATGCACTACGGGATTGAGCGCTGCTTATCTGTCCTGTTTTATTTAAAAGGATTAACTCTCACTATTATTTATTCTATACAATGGCAGCTTTATCTTAAGACATCCCATCCTAAAAAACACTCACAAAGGTTCACAGGTAGTCAACTTCGTAGTTAAACAATTTTCTTGATAGCTACATATCCACAGTTCTATGACCTAAAAGATTTTGCACTGGCAGGTCGCCTTTTAGTATTTAAAAAATTACGTGATTTTATAAGCTAAACAAACCTTTACATTTAAATTCATATACGTGAAACTGCGATTATCCGTCTCCCGACTCCCGACCGTCACCCACGGCCAGCATTTTTTTTTATGTTAGTGAAATTTGACAATGCTTTGAGTAACATAACATATTGGATTAACAATAACATATTGTACTTGCAAATTTTTTTTTTTCTCAAAACCTTTCCTTACATTTAACCATCGAACTTCACCGTCCAGTTGACCCAATTATCATAATTGTATAAATAAAAATAAATTACGAAATAATGTCATCATCATACCCGATAATAGTACTTGAAATTGTCTTGACACCAATGTCTCTTATTCTGTTTGGGGGTTCTTACATACTTTTTTTCATTCCTGAATTATTGATCTCAAAATGTTATTCAAGCTCTTCATATATATTTTCGAAATTCTTTGGTGTTTTTTAATAGTTATAATTTATTTAAAATATTGGATATAAAATGACGGAAAATTATGCTTGTTATTAATTTTAAAATTTGTAATATGTAGAAACCGATCAAGTATTAGCAATCAAATTAGTTTTGTATTTTCCCAACTACACAAAGACATTTGTTACCTCATTATGTTACATAATTTAGTCTTAAATTAAAAAAAATGCAATATTTTGAGCGGGGATTTATCACACTCCTAAACGATTCCAGTTTTTAGTAGCCTAATTTAACTTCGAATGATGTCTATTAGCAGTGCTTTATGTATATCTAGTTTAATTGCTGTTATATTAATCTTTGTTTATAATCTTTTTATAATATCGATTAACTTAAGATAGTATTCACAAATATGTATATCCTTTTGTTTTGGTTTAATTTTAAATTGATTGTTCGTACTTTTCTTGAGTCGGATTTTTTTGGATTGGTGTGTAAATGAAATATATTTTTAAAAGTTGTTGTACCTATAGCATCTCTTTAAATGATTACACAATGACTCGCACCTTCTTTTTTAATATAAAATCCTTATATCAATGAGATTACAAAGTATCATAATCCTGTTTTATTTGATGTACAAAATGCATTTTTTTAAAAAAGAATAAATGATGCGTTTGGAAGATATTACATATTGATTCTGCCTAACGAACTAATTTATTTACTGTTTATTTGCTTGACTACATCAAGCATAGCTAAGATTAATCAATAACTATATCGCAAAAAATATATTATTTATGTAAACAAATTATTTAGATATAACATATGATTATTCAAATAAATAATATTACCTATACTTCCTCTAAATAATAAAATGTATACATAGGGTTGTTACATTGACAATTCAAAGAAAAAAATAATGACAAAAAAATGCTGCTGTCTTTTTATGCTACTATAACAGGGATATGTATTGTCATCGTTAAATGAAAATCGAGATTTTAATTAAACTTGATTTTTTGAGGATTATGCGTATATATTTTTTTTACTTCGTTACGACATTGATCGATTATATTAGTTATCGGGAATTTTTTTCAAGGAATTTTCCCCATTCAGCAATGTAAATTGATTGCTGATCGGGAAAATTCATTGGGAAAAATAATTCCGATAACCGTAACTATCGATTGTAAAGTTTGGTATTCAGGCCTATCGCGAATAAATTTTCCCGGGAATTTTTAATTTGTCAGCAATGCAAACAGATTGCTGAATGGGAAAATTTATTCGCGATAACCCTGATTGTGTATATTTCACAGTCGTTAAATGATCTAGGCCATGATTGATTGATTTTTTTTAGATCTCGACAATTTTTGTGAAATCTTGATTGAAATCGATACTCACA
This sequence comes from Rhingia rostrata, assembly GCA_949824845.1. NCBI lineage: Eukaryota > Metazoa > Arthropoda > Insecta > Diptera > Syrphidae > Rhingia > Rhingia rostrata. Next base: position 76,046,577 of record OX463755.1, read on the forward strand.
AATACTTGCTCCAACCCATTTGACAGTTGCCATAAGTCAGTTTAAATGTTATTCCGATTCGCATTTGGTGAATCCTTTTATTGATTATAAAGATAAATTGCGCCTGATTTCTTCACCGAGTACTAGCGCTAGTGCCGGTATTAGACTTAAGGTACCTTAAAATAACCAACAACCTGATATGCCCTTATAAGTGTGGTTTTGGCCCGGAAATTCCACAACCGATCAAATTTTCACACTTAATCCTGGAAAAAACCCACCACCTATTCATCGATTTCAAAGCCGCATACGACAGCATTTATATAGACGAACTATACAGAGCCATGTCTAGTTTTGGTATACCGCCCAAACTCGTCCGTTTGTAGGATGACGATGGAGAATTCTCGCTGCTCCATCAGGGTCGGAAACGACCTCACTGACACATTCGATACCAAAAAAGGACTTCTTCAATCTGATTCTTGAGAGGATTGTGCAAAATTCGCGAACCAGCACCAGAGGCACAATTTTCCAAAAATAGGTACACCTACCAGCATACGCCGACAATATTTACATCATTGGTAGGACTCAACGTGATGTCGTAGCTAGTATAGAGAAGGAAGCAGCAAAAATGTGTTTAGCTGTAAATGAGGGCAAGATGAAGTATATGCTGTCAACACGAATGGACACGCAACATCGACGAATTGGACAAAACGTCACCACTGACAGATATTACTTTGAGGTAGTACGGGACTTTGTCTATCTAGACTCCGCTATTAACTCTGACAACACCATCTCGTCAGAAATTAAACGAAGAATTACTCATGCCCACGCTGTTTCTTCGGGCTAAGAAGACAAGAAGTTAAGTCCTCACTTGAACTACTAAGTAGATTCTATGCAAGAGCATGATCATCCCAGTCCTGCTCTATGGCGCTGAATCATGGACCGTCTCCAAAGCGGATGAAGAAATCCTTGGTCGATTTGAGGGGAAAATTCTTCGAAAAATCTTCGGTCCTGTTTGCGTTGACTGGCTATTAAGACGATGTTTCAACCAAGAACTGTACAGCGACATGCCCCTGGTCAAAAAACTTCGTATTGGACGTTTAAGGTGGCTAGGACATGTAGAACGAATAAACACTAATATTCCAGCTCGTAGAGTCTTCAACTCCCAGCCAGACGTCGGACGCAGTAAAGGAAGACCTCGACTTAAGTGCTGTGCACAAGTAGAAACCGACCTCAAACAACTTGGAGTACGCAACTGGAGGCAGTTAGCTAAGGATCAGGCTGATTGGAGAGACATTTTGGTTGATGCCCAGGTTCATTCCGGACAGTAGCGCCACTTAAGTAAGTAATGGAAAACGCCATTAAATTTTCATCCATTTCCATAACATCATTCTTCCACAGCAAGAACGAAAGCAATGTGCTCTAATGGTACGTTAACACGCATACAAAAACAGATAAATCTGTTGTGTGTGTGTTCGATTGGGAGACGTAATAATCTGAAAATCCCAATCGAAAACGCTATGAGATGTCAATGTCTCTATGAACTTAAAAAGAAAAAGGGAAAACCGCATACTCAATTTTGTAATTTTTATTGCGAGCCAATAATTTCCATTAGAGGGTGACCAATGATAAGGGAAGTAAAGAGATACCAATCTTCGGGGTTTGCCAAGTGCCAACAAGCTAAATTCACCCATAATTACGTATCGTACACATCCTATCACATTTATAAACAAGTGTGCTTGAGATAAGTTATTCCCCACATTTGTTGCTCAACATTTTTCGATTTCCCCCCGCCACCTCTGCGACATCTAAAGCAAAGATAAAGGAAGTAAAGAGATACCAAACTTCTACCTCTCTCAGCCTGAATCCCCGCAAGAGATAGTTGTTTTTGTTGTAATCCACCCCCAATGCACTCCTGTCTGTGAACACATGTATTTCCGAGTAAAAGAATTCAGCAGACGAGAATTTTAGGTTTGGACACTTTCATTAACAGCTGTTTAGCATTGCGGTAGATTTATTTTTTTATGACATTTCAGTCGACATTCATTTATTTTTTCATTCATTCATTTTGAAATATGTATATTCGCACTTTGTCCTGTCGCACTTCACAAATTAACTTTATGTAAACGAGTTTCATTGAATATGAAACTTGCCCATTTCATATTTTTGATAAATTGTTTTATTTGTTTTTCGCTGAAGAACTTATTTCTTTCAAAAATTAAATATTCCACTTTCCCACAGCCATATTTATAAAAGCAAATTAAATGTGAATTATCTTTAATCAATGGATTTAACGAGAAATCGTCTTAACAAAACAAATTTAAGTTAATTGGCGTTGCTTACAAAAAAAAAAGAACTAAATTACCGAAGTAGGTGATTTGAATTGAGACTTCTTTAGCACAATAAAATACAAACTATCTTACACATATAGAATAAAAATAACATAAACAACAACGGATAACAGCGGAATATATACTGATTTTAATATATGTACTTAGTAAGAGATTTGTCACTAAACGTCAATCAGATATTACATTACATTACATGACAGGCTCAGTGGCGCAATGGTTAATGCGTTGAACTAGCAGGAGGTCTGGGTTCGATTCCCAGCCCTAGCAACACTGGTCCTCCTCTCGTGATTATCTGACAAATCATCCGAGTAGTATCAATTGTCATGAATAGCTTATCTCAACTTCAGCCTTCGGATTCGGCATAAAACAGGAGGTCCCGCCATCGTGCAAAGAAGTATACACGCACACATGAATGGTTGGGCCCTGGGTACTAACGAGCCTGCTGCGCCTTAAATTTAATTTTAAGATATTACATGGGCATTTATTTTGATTAAAAAGTCTTTATTCATGACTTAACTTTCAATCAAAAGATTATATAATAATAAGTATTTTTTTATTAATACGGCTGCAACAGTTGTCTGACAGTCTATGTTCCTGTTATTTTTTGTCACAACCAAGTATATCTAGTAAAATATCCTAATGCCAATCATTTTCGTAGTTAGATTTATGATTGAAAATATGAAAAATGTGTTTTAGAATGGTTTATACCAAACAAATTACAAAAAAAAATTTTAGAACCCGCAATATAACTCCAATGGCTACACTTCTGGTCGCACTTCGATATTATGCATCCTCCTCCATTTACGATGTTCTCGATTCGAACTTATGTCAAGATGTACTTTTTAAAATTAAAAAAGAAACGAAACAAAAAGGTGTCCTCGTTGAGAATATGGATTCTTGTGCATTAATGTTTTTATGACGGTCTGCTACAGCCGGATATACGTAATAAAACTCATATCCTTTTCCACACATTGTTTTAATTGCATGTAGGTAAATTTAATAAAACTCATATCATTTTTTCAAAAGTTCTTACAAAATTAAACACAATAACACAACACAAACAATATCAAAGATAACCCACAGAATGAGTTCGACAGAGAAACCGGAAAATTATAACGATTTATCGCAAAAATGTAGTAGTGTAAAAGTTGATTTAACCGGTAGTGAACAATTTGAGACTTAGTTACATATGCAGTAACAAAATTGATGTATTAATGAATTGTACGCACACGAAAAATCAGAATTCTATTTTATTGTTCTAAGTAGTGTTTTTTGGTACTAATAATTTTTCAACCATATAAAATAAATAAATAAATATTGTTAAAATTTGATTAAATTGAATAATCAACAATGAACGCGGTGCTTATTTTTTTAAATTTTCTTGGATGCGCTCATTAGTGGTGGCAATGCTACAGCCATTTTATTTCCGATGTAAGGGTCACCCATTCTTTGATGGTTCTTGCGTGGTCAATGAGGTGGCGGGGGGAAATCGAAAATATTTGAGCAAATTATGTGGGAAATAACTTATCTTACCCCAATTGTTTGAAAAAGTGATAGTATGTGTAAGATACGTAATTATGGGTAAATTTAGCTTGTAGACAAACCCCGAAGATTATTATCTCTTTACTCTGACCAGAATGCGTGTCTGTAGCTGGTATCTTTTATCGTTGTCAAAAGAGAGATACACTTCTTGCATGAAGTTGCCCTGCATTCAACTTCAAGCTACAAATTCACGAAGATACACGTTATGTAAGCCATTGACTTATAAGAGATGGACTGCTAATAACCAACTTCAAGTTCCTAAACTACATACACGCCACTGTTTCACTGCGGAAATCTAAGTAAGCAAAAAAAATCGTCTGCTTCATCAAATTTCCAAAATAATTGATGTAAATGATCATAACACATTAGTAAGAAATAAATTTACAAAATTTGTTTAATTTATAGGTCAATAAGTAAAGACATTTATTGTTATTGCAGAATTTATTTGAAATCAGTCTGTAGTTTTCAACTTTTGAATAGATGAAGCTACATGGCGCTGTGGAAATGAATCTCTTGGCACAAGATGTCGCTCTTTTGTTAGCATGATGCAATTGACGACTGAAGGCAAACACCTGGTGGCAAATTTTCGTATCAACTTAGTGCTATACATTTTGAAAGCTAACGCATATTTTATGAGAAATCATCAAGTGAATAATTCAAATAAGGAAAAAATAATAATAATTGAGTGGATTAAAGCTGAATTTAATTGACGACTGTACAACCAATATATAAATACGAAGTCTTAAGTCTTCGAAAATTGTTAAAGTGATTTCCAAAGATTTTGCTCCTAATTTGAAAATAAAATTACTATTTTTATACATAGGTATTTACTGCAGAACGATTAATTAAGCGATCGTTCTTGGAATGGGTAAAAAAAACCGCATCTTTCAGCTATTTTTGTGAACATTGAATACTACATAAAGGATCGTTTTAAACTTGTTTTTTATTTTACGTGTCAAACAATTTGTTTTAACAATTATCAGATCATAAATTTACAAATTTAATTTATTTTTATTGTAATTAGTTAGCTGTACATTTTACACACAAAATCCTTAATTTATTTACTTGCAAATTACCGCACTCCTTATGGAAATTCTTCACATATAGCAGTAGCTCTCAAATTGTATAGCACTACATACATTCTATTTTTTGTCCCTAGGTGTCATATTTGAACTTTTCAAATCGTCAATGGAAATTTAAGCTTGACCACGGCATGTGTTTCTTTGCTAATCCACAGTGAAACAATGGCGCCTGTGCAGTTTTGGAACATTTTTTTTTTCGCAGAAGCGTATGAAAATGACATTTCACTAGCAGTCCATATATAATAAGTCAATGGTTTAAGCACTTACGACTTGCCATGTTTTTAACTTATGACTCAGCTGCAGGTATGCATTCTGGGCGGCCAAGAAACAAGTAAAAACCTTAAGAAACCATTCCATAAACCTATCTATAATAATACAGGGTGTTTATTTAATAACATATTGTGGGAATTACAAGTCATTTGCATATTTGTTTCTGAACGTCGAATCGTTCTATTGACATCTTATCAGATGTTTCATTGTAGTATACTTGGAACGCTAAAGTTGTCTGACAAACCACAAACGTCATTGCCTTGAATTGAATTGTTTTCATTTTCATACATCTAGTTTTTGTTTTTATTATTATTATTATTGTTTTCTTCATAATTTACCTTAATCAATAAATAAAATGACATTAGATACAGGAAAATCTGAAGAGCAAATATACTCAACAATTCAACAGGAATATAAAATTCTAGCTGAATAGTATGTGATTTATTATGTTCATTGTTTTTTCCAATAACTAATTGTATCTTTTTTGTTAGCAAAATGGTTGCAGCGGAAAATATATCGGGCGTTTATGTTATACCATCCTTTGGAAATTCACTATGTAAATTTACGATTTATAGATCTGACTGAATTTAGTTATTTATCTTAAAACTTTGCTTTAGTATGGTTTGGTGTGATTTTTGTTCGGTCAGGTTACTATGCTGAAGCTGTCTTCCGTTTTAATATAATTTTGCCTGACAATTTCCCACAGGATTCATCTTTACCGGTGCGCATAAGTCTTCAAACACTTGTTCTTTTAATGATATCAATACTTATTTCAGACAATTATTTTCCAAAATGAAATATTCCACCCGCTGATTTGTCCATACACACGTTCTCTGGACATCACAGGGGACTTTCCTCTTTGGAAACGGGGTGAAGATCACATTTGGCAGGTTCTGAAGTTTTTGCAATTTATATTTCTCGATCCTTGGGATTCCGTAAAGGGTTCTTCATTAATAATAAATCAAGAAGCAGCCGACTTGCTAGCTCAAAATCGAGCAGAGTTTATTGCACGTGCTAAAGTCGATGCCGAGCAGAGTAAGGAGCGGATTTTTGATGAACCAACAACAGATGATCCTCATTATTTGGTTTTTGAAAAATTCGACAACGATACTCATGGTCCAGCTATGGAAAAAATAAAAATGAAAATAGCTGGAGGTGATTCATCGTCCAGCTCTTCAGTAGGGCTTTCCTGGGTAAAAGAAGGTGAATTTAAGTCACTAAGTGTGGAATAGTTTTTTTTTATTAACGAGTCGAATTATATCAACTTATTACAATTGGTTCTATTATTGAGTATGGTATGGTTAACCCAATCGATGTCTAAATTCAATCTCTTCTCGTTCCATGTAAAGTGTGTTGGCGGATTGGTTTCTCCGTTACCAAATTCAAAATATTGACTGAGTTCTATAGCAAGTTTAGATCGTATAAGACCTATGTTACCAACTTTCTCCCATGCCGGATGATATACTCTCCCAGAATCTGGATTCATGTAGATCATGTCAGGCTGAAAGTCAATTGTCAGCTGATCACCAGCGTGAGCATATGACAGCACGTCTCTTCCTAAGAATAAAATATAAACTGTATTTATATATCTGAAACTAGTTGAGTAATCCTACTAATAACCATGTGAATTCTTTAAAATATGAGTGAAAACTATTGGGAGATCATCACATCGTATAAAGTTTCTCTCCCTTCCGCACGGGGATATGAATGGGAAATCATTTTTGTAGCGTTTGGTTTCATTGAGTTTCAGACGACTAAAGAAAAATTGTAGGAACTTCTTTTCCTTAAAACATGAAGTAAAATTCTTCATCTTAGCATCATCTAAAAAGAGCTAATATCCATTGTTCAATAGATTTTTTTTTAATGAACATATGTACTTACCATTCCTTCATGGTCAATGTAGTAAAAGTATTCTCGTATTTTGGGTTCTGGTTCTTGGCCTTGAATGTAGCTTAGTGCTCGAGTTCGATTTAGGAGTCGGCATTTCGCTATATTGTTGTTATTTGTTATGAAAAACCGAAAGAAAGTCATCAAAAAACCACGAAGTTTATATTTTAGCAGATTATGAATTGAGCTGTGACAGAGTAATTTGCGATAACATGTCCTATCGGTTATGTACAATTCTTCTGACGTCAATACGATCTATACTGCAAATGGCCAAGTTCAGGATTTCAGATTACAACTGCAAAATAATGTAAGGCGATGTGGAACGTAAAATCTTACTAAATGGTAAGGTAAATGTCAAACTATGCCAACTATTTTGCAATTTCATTTTGGCATAACTATACTTTAGCTGCCTTTCACTTTTTACACTTTTTTTTTTATTAATCGATTCGTCTCTGCGCACTGATCATTTATATGCTTTAAAAAATTGTCGCTCACGTTTAGTTTAAAAGTTATTAACAAAATAAAATTGCACTTTTTGGGTTATAATCCCATACAAATTGTTTGTAGTTTGACACTTCATTTATTTTTTTTTCTGCTGCGGTGTACGCAGCATTGCCATGTTGAAAAAAACATACCAAATAAAAATATTTTAACAAAAAGAAATGTTGACTAAGGCGCCTGCCTGACGACTTTAAATACCCTGAGCGGAGCAACGAAGTTGCGTGAGCGTGGACTGTCCACAGAAAGAGAGTTGAAATCCTTTGTTCCCGCGAAGCGGGCCACGCAGAGTACCGCTTAATAGAAAAACTGTTGACTTAGGCGACTGCCTGACGACTTTAAATACCCTGAGCGGAGCAACGAAGTTGCGTGAGCGTGGACTGTCCACAGAAAGAGAGTTGAAATCCTTTGTTCCCGCGAAGCGGGCCACGCAGAGTACCGGTTAACAGAAAAACTGTTGAGTTAGGATTTAATTTATTTATTATATTATACTAATTAATGATGAATCGTCAGAATCATTAGAACATGGTTCTGGAATTGCTTCTTGCCCGTTGTATAGTTTGCCGGCACATTTAAAAATTTCTTCGAGGGGGTCTAAATTTTCGTTACGGCATTTTTTTAAGATATTTTGTTTAGTCATTTTTTATTATTAATTAATGATTGTTAATAATTTTTTTTACAATTTTTTACATTTTTTACATTTCTTTACATTTTGGGAAGTATGTAATATTTTTTTTTCTATCTTGCAATGCTCCATTGGAGTGTTTTTTTTCATATTTATCATTCAGCTATGTGTGAACTGTCAAAAGTTGGTTGATTTCTATAGGGATTTTTGGAAATTTCATTGTTTAATAACTTTTGAGCTAATTGAGAGCGACAAAAAAAAAATTGCTAAATTTTTAGCTTAATTTAGTGAGTGGAACAAAAAAAAAAAGTGAAAAAAGTGATTGGAAGCTAAAGTAACAATGTTCCTTCATTTTTTCATATTTATCGAATTCTATCTATTAAGAATAGTTATTTTATAACAAAAAAGTACTCAAGATTAACCTAAAATATCGAGTTATTTACTGACATCAAAAACAATTTCATGACAGGTAGAGCAAAATCAGCCGTTTCCCTCATTTAAAGGCTGAACTATAATAGAATATGGTTGCGGACGACCACTTCCGTAACTGTGCGAACACATGCAATTTGTATTGTATGACCATAATAGCGTTTCACTTCGATTTGTTCACTTTGCTTTCATCCAAAAAGTTGACATTTCACTTCAACAGCTGTATACATTTAAGATTATAGGTTCATAAGCAACGAAATGTTGGTTTTATTGTTTGTAAGGTAAATGCGATTGCAATTAATATAATTATCATTTCAAAGAACACAATTGTTTTTAATTTCATTTGCATACCAAGCATTAATGCACACAAATGGTGGCAAAACGACTTCAACTCCGACAATCGCTTCCATTCACAAAAGTTTATTATGGGCAAGTTGAGTAATTGGCATTACTAAAGAAAATTTTACGTCGAATTTTGACACTAGCTTATAGCTGACAAGGGGTTTAGATTAGCAAGTATTAAAATCAAATTTCAACCTGGCCTGGGCCTCAACCAACATGCCTCTCCAGTTAGCCAGGTCCTTAGCTTACTGCCTCCAGTTGCGCACTCCAAGTTGGTTGAGGTCGGTTTGTACTTGTGCGCGCCACTTAAGGTGAGGTCTTCCTCTACTGCGTCCGACGTTTGGCTGGTAATCGAAGAATCTGCGAACCGGAGTATTGGTGTCCATTTGTTCTTCATGTCCTAGGCATCTTAAAGGTCCAATGCAGAGTTTTTTTTGACCAGGGGCATGTTGCTGTACAGCTCGTATAGTTCTTGGTTCAATCTTCGTCTCCATAGCCCGTCAACGCAAACGGGACCGAAGATTTTTCCTCTCGATCCACCAAGGATTTTTTCATCCGCTTTTGAGACGTTCCATGCTTCAGCGCCGTAGAACAGGACTGGGATGATCAGGGACTTAAATAGGATCTCCTTGGTAGTTCGAGTGAGGGCTTTACTACTGAATTGCCTTCTTAACCCGAAGAAACAGCGGTTGGCAAGAGTAATTGTGCATTTAATTTCTGACGAGATGTTGTCAGAGTTAAAAGCGGAGCCGAGTTATATCTGTCAATGGTGACGATCTGTCAAACTCGTCAATATGTTGTGTACTTTCGTGTTGACGGCATGTACTTGTCTTGCTCTCATTAACTGCTAAACCCATTTTTGCCGCTTTCTTCTCTATACTAGCAAATGTGGCTATGACATGACGCTGAGTCCTACCAATGATGTCAATATCGTCGGCGTGTGCTAGTAGTTACACCAAAACTGGACATTTGTTACGAAATAATTAAAATAAACAAAAAGAAAGCAAAACAATACACCGAAAATATGCACTAACGAACAGGCTGTCGGCTGAAATGACATCTGGCAAAATAATAAATAAATGACAAATAGTTTTGGGTTGGTACCAATGTTCGAGTATCGTTTAGATAGTACAAAACCCCTAAAAGAGGGCTATACGAAAGGATCACATTTTGGAAAAGGGTAACTAACTGAAATTATGAAGAGAGTTTCAAAGCCGTCGGTTGTAACTGCGATTAGATATTACATAGTATGTATTTCCATTGTGCAACAGACAGTTGAGAAATCCAGACGCCATTGAGGTCTGAAGGCGAAAGTGCTAGTACAGAATTAAATACAAGAATTGAACAACCCGTCAAGAACTAAAGAGGAAATGGGAAAGATGTGCCGGAACACATAAAAGGGAAAATGTCATGAAAAGGGACCATCCAGCGAGATGATGGTCAAGGTAGGGTGGGTAGAGGCACTTTCTCGCGAGCGCATACCAACAACGCGCACTGAAAGTCTGGCATGAGTTAATTTTTTTGTAGGCGTGTTTAGGGGGACAAGATCCTGCGCCCTCCGGCGAGACAACAAGGCGGGTACCAGCATGTCAGCAATGCGTCCCCAAAGCGACACGCAACACATGGCTCTGTATAGTTCTGTCGTATGCGGCTTTGAAATTGATGAATAGATTGTGGGTATCGATTTGGACTTCTTGGGGTTATTCCAGGATCTGCCGAAGTGTGAAAATTTGATCGGTTGTGGACTTTCCTGGTCTAAAACCACACTTATGTATAATGGCCGATCAGGTTGTTGGTTAACACTTTCAGGCGTTCACATATTACGGCAGATAGGATCTTGTGGGCGATGTTGAGGAGACTTATGCCTCTGTGGTTGGCGCAGCGTTATTAAGCTTGAGTTTAGATATTGCTTTCCTCACTTCATTTAGGTGTCAGGTTTGGTAATTGGCAGTTTTCGCTGTTGTTGCCAATATTGAATGAATGGTTTGTTCCGTCTGACAGCGAAATGTTAGTCGTCATCGCCGTTCAACAGTCTGCCATATCCTCAGCATTGACTGTGTCTCAACTATGATATTTCCTTATTCATCTCGGTAGGATTATGTTCTAGCCTTGTATCCTTGGCTTTGACCTTTTACACTTTGGTAAAACTTGCAAACATCATTACTAAAGTGACACTTCTCTATATCATTGATCGCGCGCTTTTCTTCCTCTTTTTTCTTCGTTTCTTCTTTCTAAAAAGCCGGTGTTCTTCCCTTGCTATCTCCCTTGCTCAACGGCAGCTCTCGTCTTCACCTGCAGCTTAGCCTTGTAGGCCTCGTTCTTGGCTGCGATCATCTGTCGGCATTCCTCATCAAACCAGGGGTTTCTTGCTGGTGGGTGCGATCAACTTGGCACATCAGTTGCGGCTGATCTAATGGCTTGTTGGCATCGTTGCCATTGCTCTTTGACATTCGATGCTGGTAGTATGCTGTTAATATAGAGATTAATTGATACGCAATGCGTGAAGGTCTTGTCGGTCTCTTGTGGTAGCAGTCTTTCGACATTCAATTTTTTCACAGTATTTCTGGATTTTTGTGGCGTTTTGGATATCCGCATTCATACCTTGGGTGTAACAAGGTAGTGGTCCAAGTCGATGTTATCTCCTCGGAATGTTCGGACATCAAAAATACTGGATGCTTGTTGCTCGTGTCTATCGCAATGTTATCAATTTGGTTGACTGTTCGCTGATCTGGAGACCGCCATGAGGAAACTGTGTGCTGTAAAAATAGTCACTGTTTCTGCTTACTATAACACGGTTCGTAGTTGATGTCACAGTTTTTCATCCTCTTTTTGCCATCCCATCGTATTTCCTGGATGGCAGTAATGTCTGCTTTGTAGCAGTTTAGGGCTTCCGCTAGTTGTTCGCTTGCACCTCTCCTGTTTAATGTTCTCACATTCCAGGTGCTTTTACGAACGTGGTTGTCCTTTTTTTCGTTTAGCAGGGTCGTCCTTTCCGGAGCTATTGGTTGCCTCGTAAGTAGTGCCCTTTTTCCATGGTTGGGTATTTAACCCAAAGCATAACCCCCAACCTGGAGGGCCAGTTCAAATTTATTAGATACCCCTAGGACACGGGACTATCAGTATCCACTAACGGATTGAGCGCTTCCGTTGGCCTTTCGGTTCATCTGCCACCATCTCTGTTCTAGGGGCCTTACTTATCCTTCAAATTCCTAGACAACCTGTTGTCCGAATATGTCGAAGCAGCTTGTTTAGGTTCGCCTGGGACAGCAGGCCGGGTATTCATTCTGTGCAAGTCTAATCAGTTGTTTATGGTTTTGCTGTTTTTCGTCTTGTTATCAACACTTGGACTTATCGTTTAGCAAGTCAAATCAAATCAAATGAGAACAGCACCCGATTATTACCACTTGGAGTTTAAAAATAAGCACTTGATGTGTAGTCAGAGTTACAACCACTGGGCATTGCCAAGTTAAAGCCAATCAGAGTCTACCCTCGTTCTACAACATCCAATCATCATTCTTATTCTTCCGTTTTCCAAAAGGAATAATCCGAACCATGCACCAAAAATTATGGACTTTCCTTTCTCTCACTAGGTTCTCTCTAAGTAACTACCTCAATTACGTAGTAGACGTAATAAATGAAGTTATCCAAAAATGTGTAATTTCTGTCATCTCTGGGCTTCTTGTTTACCCGATCTACCTTGCTATCTCCGGCAGTAAATGAAACAAATAAGACACGTAAACTACTCTGCCATCTCTGCTGCAAATGGCAGTCGTAATAAAAAACGCTTGCTGTGGCTGTTCCAGTTTTTAAGTTATTTTTAGGTAGTTTTAATTAGTTTTAAGTAGTTTAAGTAAGTCGATAAGTAGTTTTAATTAGCATTTAAGTTTAAATTAAATAAAAAAGACAAGAAACCAAGTTTTTTCAAATGTTTCTTGGTAAACATCATAATATTACCATTAGATTTACTTGTTAGATAATAGGTCGAAGGGCATTAGAATTAAGTTTTTATCATTTAATTTAGGGCGCCCGCATAGTATTTTAGTTAAGTAGTTGATAAGTAGCTTTTCATGAATTTTTGTCTAGCAGATAAGTTAGTTTTAAGATGGAGTACAATTAAAATCAACTGAAAAAAAAGTCAGTCGTAATAAATTACGAGTATCGTTAAGCCTTACGATTTAAAAAATGTGGCCCATTGAAAATCGATTTTCGCATTTTAAGACAATTACTGGGCACTGGCCCAGTAAGTGGCTTCGAGTACGACTTCGGGTGCTGCGTGGGAACATTAGTGGTCCGCAGACCACCGGTTAAGAACCACTGGTTTATATAAACGATATTTTTATGTAAACAAGTATTTAATTCAATGGAGAATAAACTGATATTCCTTACAAGATTTAATGAATAAGGGAAAATTGACCACAATCTGTCCAAAACAAACAAGCGGTTTTGTTTTGCTAAAATAAAGGAATATATGTTATACGTGTTAGTGAACCAACAGAATTTTATAAAATTTTTAACCAAAAGTGCTATGATTACCAAGTTGTTACACACAAAGGTACAGTTTCATTTTATTTATTTACCAACTACATATAATTGAATTGTTTTTTATGTGGACTCTTCTTTACATTACTGTTGTATATCCATATGTTATAGTCAAAGTATAAAATCGTATTATTGCATAAAAAAATTAACGAGTCGATAATTGCGATACTGCTTACCATTCATTCTTAAGATAATACTTAAGTACATTATAAAATAGTTGACTTTAAAAAGTAAGCACTACATACGTGAATATAGTAGCTAATAAAGATCTTCTACAACTATTGTTTCTTATATAAAATATTAAAAATCGGTATTCTCATTCTTATAATCACAATTAACATATGTCTATAGCGGTACAAAAAACCCATCTCCTTTTTTACTGTAATAGATGTTATTTCCACAATATTATGTAGTTTCGAAAAAATAAAGCATATTATTATTGTTTCTTTTTATAAAATTTAAATATCCAACTCATAACGCATAACACAGAATATAAATTAACAATAACAATAAGTAAAACGATATTATATTATAAGAAAATAAAAATACACAATACAGAGAAAGATACTCTCGTTTATAATAAAAATTTCAAAAGAAAGTAATTTCATTCGATAAATATGATTTCTTGTTACATTTTCTTTGATTAGCAAATAGTGGTCTTAATCAATTTCCTTAGTGGTCCATATTTCCGATAATGTTATTTCGTATCTTATTAAATGTTATTCTGTAAAATGCCATTTACAAATTTCTCTCTCTGATGTTTGTTGATAATGCATATTCTATGACTCGTAAAGTAATCTCTGATAGTGGGGTAGGACCTCATGAATGGGTACGTGTAAACTAAATTCCAGTGCAACAAGGACTGCGAATTCGGATGCAATCAGTTCTTTGCGATTAAGGCGGAATACATTTTCAGTTTTCTGTGAAAAATATAATATATACGTGTGCATAAAATGAATATGTTTTGCTTAATGTATTTATAAAGGAAATTTTACCTCAATTAGACTCTTGAGTAATTCGCCTTTAACATCGTTCATTTTGGCACTTAGCAATAAGCATGCACCGGCACACAATTTTCGGTTGCCCTTGTTAATTAAATTCGATAGAATCAGCTTTTCAAAATAAACGTAAGCCTGCGATATAGTCACTAGGTCGATTCTGGGATCCATTTTATTGATGCGACGCATTTCGCGTTTGATACTAAAGATACGATGGATGTCTTAAGAGAATATTGTTAAAAATACTGAAGAATTTACCTTCTCAATTTACTTAAAGTTAGCTGAATTTGGGGAAACTTTTCTCTGAACTTATCATTAAGTTCTTTTTTTAGATCCGATGGCCTCACATAATCAATCACGGAGGTCATGTACGATGTGAAAGTGAGCAACGTACGATGTTTACCTGCAATCAGTTCTGGATCATCTAGAATGTTAGCCGAATATTGTTGAAACTAAAAAGAAAAACCATGAATACAAATTATTGGTATTTGTAACGAAAATCGATTGAAATAAACAAAGGACAACGAAGTTCGTATCTGCACCTGGAATGTGATAACATTAAACAGGAGACGTGCAAGCGAACAACTAGCCCTAAACTGCTACAAAGCAGATATTACTGCCATCCAGGAAATACGATGGGATGAGCCGGGCAAAAAGAGGATGATAAACGTGTTGTAGTAAGCAGAAACAATGACCATTCATTGCGGTCTCAGATCAACGATCATTCAGCCAAATTGATCACATAGCGATAGACAAGAGGCACGCATGCATTTTTTTGGATGACCGAACATTCCGAGGAGCTAACATCGACCCTGACCACTACCTTGTTTCATCCAAGGTAAGAATACGGATATCCACCACGCCACAACAATCCAGAAATACTGTGAACAAATTTAATGTCGAAAGACAGCAATCGCAAGAGACCTCAAGACCTTCGAGCAACGCGTATCCCTTAAGCTCTTGATTAACACCAGAACACCAGCACCTTATGTCGAAAAACAATGGCAACGGTGCCAACAAGCTTTTCGACCACCCGCAATTGATGTGCTACGTTTCTCGTACCCACCAGCAAGAAACCACTGGTTTGATGAGGAATGCCGAGAGATGCTCGCAGCCAAGAACGAGGCCTACAATGCTAAGCTGCAGGTGAAGACGAGATCTGCCATTGAACTCTATAGGCAAAGAAGAAGGGAAGAACACCGACTTTTTAGAAAGAAGAAAAAGAGCAAGAAAAGCCCGCGATCGAGGATATAGAGAGGTGCCACTCGAGGATGCTGAGGATATGGCAGACTGTTAAGCGGCGATGACGAACAACATTCCGTTGTCAAGCAGATCGAACCATTTAATATTGGCAACAACAGTGAAAACTGCCAACCACCCGACCTGACACCTGAATGAAATGAGGATATCAATATCTAAATTCAAGCTTAATAATGCTGCCGGAAATGACGGCCTCCCCGCCGAGATGGCGGAGATGACTTGGTAAGTAACATCCACCAACTCATTAGCCAAATCTAGTCAAAAGAAAGTATGCCTGAACAATGGAACCTGAGCATCTATTTCCAGATCCACAAAAAGCAGACCCTCTGAACTGCGCCAACTACAGAGGTATAAGTCTCTTCAACATCGCCTAATAGATTCTATCTGCCGTAATATGTGAACTCCTGAAACCGTTTGCCAACAACATGATCGGCGCTTATCAGCGTGGTTTTAGGCCAGGGAAGTCCATAACCGATACCCACCATCTATACATCATTTCAAAGCCGCATACAACAGCATTTACAGAGACGTACTATACAGAGCCATGTCTAGTTTTTGTACATCGCCCAAACTCGTCCGTTTGTGTATGATGACTATGGAGAATTCTGCTCCATCAGGGTCGAAAACGACCTCCCCGATACATTCGATACCAAAAAAGGATTCAGGCAAGGAGATGAGCTGTCATGTGACTTCTTCAATTTGATTTTTGAGAGGATTGTGCAAAACTCCTGAGCCAACACCAGATACACAATTTTCCAAAAAAACCCGTGCAACTACTAGCATACGCCGACGATATTGGTATCATTGGTAGGACTCAACGTGATGTCATAGCCACGTTTGTTAGTATAGAGAACGAAGCGGCTAAAATGGGTTTAGCAGTAAATGAGGGTAAGAATAATTATATGCTGTCAACACGAAAGGACACACAACATTGACGAATTGTAAACAACGTCACAACCAGAACGTCACTTTGAGGTAGTACGGGTTCACTCGGCTCCGCTATTAACTCTGACAAAAACATCTCGTCAGAAATTAAAAGAAGAACTACTCTTGCCAACGCTGTTTCTTCGGGCTAAGAAGGCAATTAAGTAGTTAAGCCCTCAATCGAACTATTAAGTAGATCCTATATAAGAGCCTGATCATCCCAGTCCTGCTCTACGGCGCTGAAGTATGGATCGCCTCAAAAGCGGACGAAGAAACCCATGGTCAATTCGAGAGGAAAATTCTTCGGGAAGACAGCGGGAGACGAAGATTCAACTAAGAACTATACGAGCTGTACAACGACTTGCCCCTGGTCAAAAAACTCTGCATTGGACGTTTAAGGTAGGAAAGTACCGCGCTAATTGGAGAGGCATTTTGGTTTAGCGCCACTTAAGTAAGCAAAGTACCTCCTATTCACTCGTGATATCCCACAAACAAACGATACAATTGTTGCCACGTTTGCTGGCGATACTGCTATTGGCACAACAATAGAGGAAACAAATACGAAATTACAATAGTAACCCTGCCGTTAAAGATGAAATTAAAAATTTTGCACGAAAACTTACGAAAAAAGAAAAAGGTCAAGTGATTAAGTACGTTTGACCACCAGTCTATATTATTTGTTTGCTCTGAAATAGTTGTAGAAGCCATTTTATATGTTAGCCATATATATAATTACCTGAAAGACGCGATTATTATCCACAACCTCATCCAATTCCAATGCTTTTATATCTGGTGACGGACTTGTCGCGCTATTTCGATTGTTGTTGTGGCTATCATATGTGAAGCACCTGTATATCAAGAAAACAAAAATACGCAATTAAAATTAGAAAGGTCCAAACTAACTAACATATATATATCTATCTGTTAATATTAGTTAATGAGTATGTTATCATGCGCAATATCGAATGAGAAAAAAAAAAATAATAAACGTAAAAGTATGCACACATTTTAAAACTAGCGACAAGATGGTAGCTGCAAAGCTCTATTAAAAAATGGACTGTCTTGTGACCAGCTGTGCTTAAGACTTTACATACAAAATTATTTTTTGTAACCTACAGTAAATTTTAAATGTAAAATAAAAACTGATATTAGTAATTTGACATTTAAGTGCTAATGATAAATATAGAAAAAAAAAATACAAATTTTTGGCGAAACAGGCTCGTCAGTACCCAGGGACACTGACAGCTGTTTCCCGCTCGAAATCTTGACAGAAAGTTAGAATCATAAATCCGCTATCCCTTTACGCTTGAACAATATTGAAAGCTTATTTCCAAAGTGAGTGCTGTGTAGCGTACCACCGCGAACCAAATTCCCAAATCTTGTTATCAGCCGTCTTGGCGAATTTGATGACTTTGGACTTTTTTTGTGGGAAGCCGTGAAAGACCGATGTTATGCCAACAATACGGAAACAATTCAAGCACTCAAGGCCAATTTTATCCAAGCAATCCGTAGGCTACAGCCCGGACAACAAGGCCTTAGAAAATAGGAGTGACAGAATGCGCTACTGCTAAACCAGCCGAGGCAGCCACTTAAACGACGTTGTGCTCCACAATAAATGGGAATGTTAACTTTTACTAATAAAGCCATTATACATGGAATAAAAATTATATTATTAATTTTATTTTATTTTTAAAAGAAACTTGAATTTATTATTAATTATGGAGGAATTGCTGTTATTCTTTTTTATTTAGGTCATCGATTTAGTGCCTTACACAAGGTAAAACCGCTTATGTTTATATTTAACAACTAATATTGCCTAAGACTCTTTTTAAAAAAAATATATAGCGGAAACTGTTGCAGTAAAACATCCCATGTCTGCATTAATTCCCTAACCCACGGATGACTGTATAGTAAAAAAGCTTAAAATCCATTCTAAATATACCTTCATTAAGTTTGCATTAATTCCCAAGAAGCTGAATTTTGGAACACGTCTTGAATACGTTATTACAAATACTATCTTTTTATCGGATCACAATTTTTTTGCGTATATCTCTGAAACTGTGAGCGCTATTAGAAAAATTAATGAGTAATGAATGAATAGATGAATGAATGCCGACACCGAACGGTTAAGCTTTTCTTGACAATTGATACTACTCCGATAATTTGTCAGATCATCACGAGAGGAGGGCCAGTGAAAAATCATTTCAGGTGTTGCTACGGCTGGGAATCGAACCCAGGCCTTTTGCGCGGCAATTCATCGCACTAACCATCGAGCCACTGAGCCCGTCGTTAATGGTTCGACAAAAACGACTTTTTTCTATATATATATATATATATGTATATATATATATATATATATATATCCTATGGGATAGGCTTTACAAATATTTTTTTTATAACGCCCCCAAAAAATAGGCATGGGTCAAAATGATCTATAGACGAAATGTTCATACTATTATTCTCGAAATATTTTAATCAAAAGTTTTATCAACTTTTTCTTAAATGTTACCGAAAATGTGTTTTTTTAAGAATATGCCCACAAAAAGTGGGCGTGGCAAAAAACTTTATATTGGCGAAATATAGCTTGGGATTTTCTAAAGATCGTACTTAGATACTTTTTTCAAATTCCTAACCGTTTGGCCAAAAACAATGTTTTACTAAAAACGTAAAGGTAAATCCGGTGGCACACAGACGGACGGACAGACAGACAAGGCTAACTCGACTCAGCTAGTGATTCTGAGTCGAACCATAATATACTTTGTGGTATATCTACCTATATTATTTCTCTATGTTACAAAATATGTATCAAAACTAATATGGGGATAGGGATAGGATATAAACATATTAATAATTTTTTTCCTAGGAGTCACTGTTCTCGACTTTCACGATTTCAAAACGTAAGAAATATGAATATGTACTTATATTTGGCTAGTATGCATCGTAATGTTTGGGGAAACATTCGATGGTATATTGGACAAATATCTTCAATATGTTCGTAGACACTTTGGTTCCGATGTAAATATAATAATTAATGTCTGCACTGATTACGCGAAAGATATCAAAGCTGTTTAAAAAAAACACAATAAATCTCGCTTGCTGTGTGAAGAATTCACAGCTGCCGATATTCTTTTGCAACAAGCTGATAATGATGATGATGTCCTCATTATTGAAACCGCAATATAACAATTCAGTAGCACCAATATAACTGTCGTTGTTAGAGAAGATGTAGTAATATTGTTTAAACCTGATATAGTTCAAATTCAAACCAAAATATATTCTTCACAAAGTTCAACAGCATATCCGAAATGTCAAGTCCATATTTTATTTCAACATATTTTATTTTCAAGGGAGGCAAGCCTTCTGTATTTAAATAGTTTGAAAAACCGAATGATTTGATTAATAATGCAGAACTGTTTACAAACATTAACTCTTCAGCAGATGTCATCATCACCAACAGAATTCGATTTCTCCTTGCTATATATGGAGCTCCGAAAAAATGGAATCGATATACATTATGGATTTTTGAGTTTCGTAAACAATGCAAGGAAAAAAACTAATGCAGCTATCTTTTCTCCCTCCAACATCTGCTTCTGCTTATCAACACTTGTTTCGTGTGATTAAAATGTGGCTGGACAATGAACTAAATCCTTTAGATTGGAGCTGGAAATTGATAAATAATTTGTTGGAGTCGATCCAGACGTTAATTCTACTTGCTCCAGAGAAACTACTGGATGCAATTTTTTGTAAAAAATTTGAGAAAGGCTACACTCCCTGTACCAACTGTCAAAGTAGCTTCTGCACTAATGCTGAATCAAAAGGAACAGATAAATTTCTTTTCAAAATCGATGAGAATAGAAGACAGCGAAGAAGATGAAATAAATGACAATGTAGAATTTGATGAATAAATGTAGTTTTCATGCTGCCATCATTTTCATTATATATAATACGTTTTTTTTGTAGAGAATTATACGATCTACAAACTGTTTTCATTCTTTTTATTTTAGAGATATAAGCGAAAAACAAAAATTAGTGACCTATGACCATGGATAAAAAACAACGCCAAGCATGGTCGATGAGGCTTTTGGCATAGTATTTGTTATAACTAGGGCAAACGGAAATATGCAGTTTATAGCGCTTTAAATATGCACTAAAAAAGACGTTATATGCTCTAAAAACTGGATAAACAACAAAAAATGAAACATAACTAAATAATAAACAAATTATTTAAAAAAAAAATTTATTGCAGTAAATGCAAACAATTTTGCCGAAATTCTTAAAAAAAAAACTTTGCCTATTTGCTTTTAAGATGCAATAGGCGCAAATTTAATTGCCATTTTATGTCAGATACTATCGAACTATCGCTGTCAATCTA
This sequence comes from Rhingia rostrata, assembly GCA_949824845.1. Lineage (NCBI taxonomy): Eukaryota > Metazoa > Arthropoda > Insecta > Diptera > Syrphidae > Rhingia > Rhingia rostrata. The sequence continues at coordinate 76,067,672 of OX463755.1, forward strand.
GCTAACTTTAATGTCTGCATCGTTGCAGATTTAGATTTTAGATTTAGACCATTCATTTCTAATATCAGGGATTGATGTATGAAAAAGCCATAGTTTTCTGCCAACAACACCAAGCCAGTTTTAATTACTGCAGCGGAATTCTCTTAATCGAATGAATGAAAAAAGATAACAACTTTTTCATAATTTTTTTCATAGTGTGAATCTGCTTCTATTAAGGTTCTCCAAAGAGGTTGTAACTGGTTGCGGAGAATGTGATAGATCTGGTTCAACTTCCTTAAAAGTTCTCACTCTTAAAGGAGCATTCTTTTGTTATACTTGCGAAAATTGTCCTGATATGATTTCGCAAAGTCTATGAAGCCCCTGTGCTAGACACGTAAGAAGAATTAGTGTCGGGTAAAATACTTGAATTAAAATTATATATCTTGTAATATGCAGATGGTGAGTGGGTTTACAGTTTTTAAAAAGGGTGTGTGTAACAATATGTAGATTGTGTGCCTAGTGTTCTATCATGGACCATTATAAAATGATTTGTGTAACACTTGCCTTTGGAGCTGAAATTTCCGCGATTAATGTTTTGATATTTTGACAAAAGGAAATTAACTGAATATTTAAAAAAAAACAAATTAATTCACATAGTAATATTATGTGTCTAAGTGAGTACAGCGTCATAATGGCTAGTGCGTTGGACTCGAAACGGGGGGAAGCCATCTTTGAGAACAATTTATTTGTAGGTAAGTAAAGATCTCTCCATAGTGAAAGCTATGGGGGCGGATTTTCAGCAAGTATATAGAAGTAAATTAAAGCATTCGCCTGAACTGCGTCCTGATCCCCTGCTTCATCATCACCACAATGACAATCTAAAAACCGCGACTTCACACGGTTCAATGAAGAGAACTTAGTAAACGCCATCATCGGCGAGCGAAGTGGGTCTGGTCCCCTTATAATCTCGAAGGTAATCGTAAGTGCGGTAAAAAATGGCGGTTGTATATCCACTCCCTTTTAAAAAGGGAAAAGATAACTCCAATCCGACAAATCTTCGGTCGAAATAAATAAAACCAAGCTTTTCGAAAAGGTTCTCAAAATCCCAAAAAATGCAGCAGTGTATTCAAATTTTTGCACGATTTTTTCGATTAGGCAGACACATATTGAGAAAATTATACCTTCTGGTGCGCAACTGTTTTATGCTTTTCCGCAAATATCCATTTTTTGCTTTTCACAAACAGTTGATAAAAAATGGCAAGTTAGCAAAAAGTATTAAGTATTATATCTCAACATGCTTAAGTAACGGTCTTCAGTAACCGACAATGCAGGTTATCCAGAATAACGCCGAATGAGAATTTCTTTCAACTCTGTGTGGTTTCAGCAAGATGGTCCAACTCTTCACATAGCCGGCCTTTTTTTTGCGACGAAATTTCCCGATAAGCTGATATCCGGAAACTCCACAATACGTTGGCTCCCAGGTCGCCGGACCTTACGGCACTTGACTTTTTCTTGTGGGGTTATTGCAAAAAGGAAGTCTGCAAAGCAAATCCAACCAATTTGAATGAACTAAAGCAATCCATTCGAGAAACAATTGCGGCCATTCCTGTCTCAACTTTCCAAGCAGTAATAACAACTTTTTGGTAAGATGCCGCACATGCATCAAAGGGCGGCATTTAAATTCCATTATTTTAAAACGAATTAAGCAATATTTAATAAAATTGAATGAGAATAAACATGAATAAAAGAAAATTAAATTCTATACACTGAAAACAATTTATTTGATTTTCTTACTGTAGCAAAATTCATCGCCACCCTGTATTTTAAAATTTAATAAAATTTCAGAGCTCCATTTATAATTTAATATTGCTCTTCTGAAGAGTGTACAAAGTTGACATAAGATGTTTTACCTTTTAGACACAGAGACATACATTTTTTAGCTTTTTTAGTCATTATTTAATATGGGTCCCTATTCTGACAAACGATTCGAATCAACAATACTTGGGCGACAAGGTTGGAGTTTTGTATTTTGTTGTGTATGACAGGAAGTACAGACTATAAACACACAGACCCAACTGTCTAGAAAGTAGGCTTGTAATGTTTAATTATTTGAACATTTTTGTAAACAACAATGCAAATGCTTGCTATTTAAACAAAAATACGAATTGCAAAATTTAATTATACCGGATGTACCTCAGCAAGCTCCTATGATGGCATGACTATTTTCAAGCGTATCCAACAAAGTTTAGAGATTGGCCTAACTGATTAAATAAAACAGTTGTATTGAATTAAAATATTGAAAATACCGACGAATCAATGTTATGAACCTCGGCTTGGCTATTAATTCAGACAATGTCCTTGAGCGGCTCAGTGCGATGGTTAGTGCGATGCGATGAACTGCCGCGCAGAAGGGTGGGTTCGATTCTCAGCCGTAGCAACACCTAAATAATTTTTCCCTGGATCTCCTCTGGTAATGATCTTACAAACCATCCGAGTAGTATCAGTTTTCGGCAAAAGCTTATCTCAAATTTGCCGTTCGGAGTAGGCATAAAACAGGAGGTCCCGGCATCGAGCAAGAAGTAACGATCTGAACAAGACATATAACTGGTCAAAAAAGTTATCATTTGAGACCAAAACATTAAGAGCTGGTTTCAATTAATGCACACAACTTAAAACCGACTTTGACTAACAAGAAATTTAATTTTTACATTTATTTTATATACCCGCTAATGTAGAAGCTATGTCAATTTATATCGCACTTTTCACAATCTGCACAATATTTTGAAATGTATTAAGAAGATGTTAAACAAAAAATAAATCATTATTCATATTAAAGAAATCTATGAAGGTCGTAGCACAATCATGACAGTCCATTTAGTTTATAAAAATGAGAACATACGCACACTCATGCTGTACAAAGCAGAAATCGCGATGGCATTGCATGATAAAAATTCACTGCATTCATATTAAATTAGTAATTTAATTTAAATTTATTAATGCGGCTGAATTAAAGAAAATTAATATAAAATCCAAAGTAAAAGTAAATTGATATTACATTTTGTAAGACTACAAAATTAAAGCAACAATATTGAATCATTAATATATTTAATTATTATCGTAATGCAGTGAATTTTTATATATATACCCAATGCCCAAAGCAGGGATAACCACACAGAAATCGCAATGCAACGCATTTTTCAACGCGGTTGTCTAAAAGCAGTTGGTTTTGTGAGCGCCCTCTGTGCGGCTAGTCCTTTATTGCTTAATTTTACGGGAAATATATATTTACATATCGGAAAGTAGGATAGTGAAATTTTATTTTTTACAGAAATTGTTTATATTTGAGTGTGGTTCCATTAATATTAAAAGCTGTTCAGATAAAGAAAGTTGTCCTATCATTTGGTACCACACACAAAATTAAATTTAGAGTTTTAAATATCGTACAATAAATTATAAATAGCATTAAAAATTTGTTAGTTATACACTAGATTAAGTTTTCGTTTTAACTATTACTGTACAGCATACAGTTCATACATGTCAATATTATTTTACTTCAATGTCTACAAAATAAAACCGATAAGTGTCCAAGTCAACGTTATCATTGACGTAAAACTATAAATTGTAATAGATATTTAAATATACAAAACTTAATAATTCAATTCAATTTACCATTTGCCTTTTTGCCAGGTAATAACTTTTGTCCTGCAAAAATGTTTTGTTGTTTTAAAAGTTATATTTTTAAGTCTAAATTTAAGCTTAAGATATAATTAATTTCTATGAAATGTAGAAGTAGCAACACAACTCTTACCCATTTAAAAAAAATAATTACCCAATTCTGAAACAAAACTGTTGACAAAGAAATAATAATAATATAAGAAGAAACATCGCGGATCAAATTTCCCTAAATAAATAAATTCATGTACTAGCTAATATTGAGTTAAATTGTTAATTTTTATTCAATCAATTTGAATAATATTGGTATATAGTTTGAAAGTTAAAAAAAAAACAATTTGTTCGCGAAATAATTTTATTACGTTTGAGTTTTACGCCCCAGTTACAGGCCTAAAGCTGAGCGGATCATCTAGTACCCTAGCTCATCCCATCCTTTAAATTAATATCGCCAAAATGTGTGCTGTATTGGGATGAAGAATAAAAAGTAGCATTGTGACAACATATTGCTCAACCAGTTTATCCAAATCTGTTGTGGATCGAATAAGATTTACGTTTTTACATTGCATATGCTATTGGGTAGGGTATATAAATCGTTTTAAGAAAACGCCTCCAAAAAGTGGGCGTGGGTTAAAATGATATATGAACGAAATGTATCTTACATTATTTGCGAAGTTTTTGCTTCAAAACATTTTCGATTTTTTTAAACCTTTGCCAAAAATTGTTTTTCTTGTTTAACAAATGGCCCACGTGGCTAAAAACTTTATATTGATGGAATATAGATACTGAGATTGCTAATATATATTTTTCAGAGACTTTTTAAAAATGCGTTACCGTTTGACCAAAACAACGTTTTACGGATTTTTAAAATGTTTGCACTTGTTCTGCTTCGACGGATATCATTAATTTATTTAATTATTATCTTAATACACTAAATATCTTATGCCCGAATCAGGGATAACCACACAGAAATCGCAGATATCATCAATCTAGCTTAGAGTTTGAGGCTCATAAATCGGTGACATAGAGATGGACGGGCAGCTAGATCGACTCAGATAGCGATTCTGAGATATAGCTAGCGATATTATTTCACTGTTTTACAAAATTAATGTCAAAACTATATATATACCCTGATTTTCAATCAATTTTTCTAGGGGAAATTAGGAAACCGAATTAATTTTTATATTTTCCGTTCAATTTTAATAATATTTTTCTATTATTCAAAATTAAAATGTTCGTGTTGGAATATACAATTGCAAGAGACCACCACCGTGGACCAGCGTCAAAGGCTCGAACAGAATCCTGTTGAGATGAACAAGAAAATATCGTCGTTGAGACACAGTCATTGCTGAGGATATGGAAGGACCACTTCTGCAGACTGTTAAACGGCGATGACGAACAACATTCCGCTGTTAGGTAGAACGAACCATTCAATATTGGCAACAGCATCGAAAACTGCCAACCACCCGACCTGAGTGAAGTGAGGATAGCAAATATAAATTCAGGCTTAATAAGGCTGCCGGAAATGACGGCCTCCCCGCCGAGCTTTATAAAGCCGGTCGAGATGACTTGGTAAGTAGCATCCACCAACTCATAAGCCAAATCTGGGCGGAAGAAAGTATGCCTGAAGAATAGAACCTGAGCATCGTTCGCCCGATTCACAAAAAAGGATTCCATCTAAACTGCGCAAACTACAGAGGCATAAGTCTCCTTAACATAGCCTACACGCTATGAAAGCGTTTACCAACAACCTGTTCAGCGCTTAACAGTGTGGTTTTAGGCCAGGAAAGTCCACAACCACAATTTTCACACTTCGGCAGATCCTGGAAAAAACACAAGAAGTCTACATCGATACCCACCACCTATTCATCGATGTCAAGGCCGCATACGACAGCATTTATAGAGACAAAATATACAGATCCGTGTCTTGTTTTGGTATACCGCCCAAACTCGTCCGTTTGCTCCATCAGGGTCGGAAACGACCTCACCGGCACATTCGAATCCAAAAAAAGGATTCAGGCAAGGCGATGCGATGTCACGTGACTTATTCCATTTGATTCTTGAGAGGATTCTGCAAAACTCCCGAGCCAACACCAGAGGCACAATTTTCCAAAAACTGGTGCATACGCCGATGATATTGACATCATTGGTAGGATTCATCGTGATGTCATAGCCACGTTTGCTAGTATAGAGAAAGAAGGTTTAGCAGTAAGTGAGTAAATTGAACACACAGTCGCTAGTGCTCTTACGTGTCTGTAGTTCGTTGCATTCATGTGCGAAGTACTGTGATGTCAATGTCAATGTCAATGAACAGAACGTCACCATTGATAGATATCATTTTGAGGTAGTACGAGATTTTATCGCCTCTTACCTGACCATCAATTTGGGTTTAGAAGTAAACATTCGACTGTGGACCAAGTTCATCGAATTACTGATGTAGTTGAGAAAGCTTTCGAAGAAAAGAAAATTTGCTCAGCCGTATTTCTTGAAGTGTCGCAAGCTTTCGACAAAGTTTGGCATAGAGGCCTTCAAAACAAACTAAACAAACTAAACTAATTATAAAAAATCGTATATAAAAGTCATAAAATTATTTAAAAGTCGTATCTTGAAAATAGACTCTTCCGTGTGAAACTTGGAAACGAATATTAGGAGTTCAAAGAAATATTGGCAGGAGTACCCCAAGTAAGCGTCCTTGGACTACTCTTGTATCTTCTATTTACACGTGATATCCCGCAAACAGACGATACAATAGTTGCCACGTTTGCTAACGAAACAGCTATACTAGCAGTTGGCACAACAATAGAGGAAACAAATATGAAATTGCAAAGCGTTCTTAACGAGGTTTATGAATGGACAAAACCCTGGCGGATTGCACTTAACGAGAGCAAATCGGTTCATGTAGATTTTACAAACTTTAAAAAAAAAAACGTTAAGATCATTCGTCAATGCGCCGTGGTATGTAAGGAATGAAGATCTACGCAGAGATCTGAGTATTCCCGCGGTTAAAGTTGAAACGAAAAATTTTGTACGCAAATATAAATAACGTTTATTGGAATTCTTGAGGAAACAAATTTATTGCGGCGTCTTCAAAGAACTAAGCCCTTAGATTTGGCCCGATAATAACAAACCGCGTTATATATTGCGGAAAAAGCAATAAAGTTACCTGCCAAACATTCATTACTCGTAATTTTTTTTTTTGTGGGGGTTCGCTGGAAGGAAAAATCATCGAAAGACATTGCAGAGGGTTTGTCGCGAGGGAACCTTCTGCAATAGTGAGGGACTTTAACCCGATCTAAAAAACCTCCCGAAGAATGACTTTTGTATCTCTTCAAGGAATCGCACCTAGTCGTTATAAAAAAATATTTCTAGATAAGTCGCATACTTAGTTGCAATGCAAATACAAAAAGGGTGGTGGTTTTAGTGGGTCAAAGTCCCACACTGCTTTTGCACGTGCTCATTGTGTTTTTTGAGATTTCCACCAGCCCACGGGGAAAACAAACTCTTGCCAACCGCTGCCATACGCTGTTTCTTCGGGTTAAGAAAACAATTCAGTAGTAAAACCCTTACTCGAAATACTAAGCAGATCCTATATAAGACCCTGATCATCCCAGTTCTGCTCTACGGTCCCGTTGCGTTGACGGGCTATGGAGACGAAGATTCAACCAAGAATGTACAGCGACATGGCCCTGGTCAAAAAACTATGCATTGGGCATGTAGAAGGCATGAACACCAATACTCTGGCTCGCAGAGTCTTCGACTCCCAGCCAGACGTGGGACGCAGTAGAGGAAGACCTCGCCTTAAGTAGCGCACAAGTAGAAATCGACCTCAACCAACTTGGAGTGCCCAACTGGAGGCAGTTAGCTAAGGACCGGGCTAATTGGAGAGGTATGTTGGTGAGGGCCAGGTTCATTCCGGACTTTAGCGCCACATAAGTAAAAGCAATTTGGAATATACATTCAATATCGCTTGCAAAACCATTGCCAACTGCAAACGCAACCATCCGTACCAAGTTACAGTGAAAACGCACAAGTCATTTAAAAGTCAAATGGGAAAACCATCGATAGACTGCGGACTAATTAACTGTATTTTCTTAAATTGTTTGCGTTTCTTTTTGAATATACTTTTCACTATGGATTTCTACGCATTTTTTGACGTTCATCTAGGAAAAACTGTTGAAAAATCCCTGGCAACACTCGGCGACGTAACTTTGGAATTGCACCGATATATAAAATGTTATGCCAATACCATAATTTTGTAAAATACTCACAAGAGCAATGTTTAATGCTTTTGTATTGGGTATAAAAACGATGAATATGTTGTGGGCTCAGGACGCGGTTACGATCAACGCTAGTAAGCGTTGGCGATAGTTAGCGCTAGTGCGCTAGTAAAACTAACGTATGGATAATCAATAGCGTGGTGGCACATCACGCTTCCTCTAGTCCACGCTTGTAATTTGTATATCAAAACTCATGTGATTTTAAAGATTACTAGCTTGAACTTACGTGGTTTTTTTTACTATCGTGAACTCGATTACTAGCGTTGGCCGTAACTGCGCCATTAGAGATCTATAAAATCGTAATTGGTGTAGTTCGAAAATTATCATATCTTTTAGATCCGACAAATGATGTTGAGATTCCATTTTAAAGCTAATGAGTTGGTCATCTTCTGCAGGTAAGTTAGACAGAAAGACCGTCATTTCCAGCAGCCTTGTTAAGGTTTTCGTTGTCTAAGTGAATATTGTCAAAGCGGCGGAGTTTTTTCATAGCGGCATTACTGTAATCAGCCAAGAAACAAATTTACAAATCTACGAACTGGAAGTCATTGAAGAGTAAAACCGTCCAAAACAACTTGCAAGAAAAACCGTCCAAAACAACTTGCAGTGGCCGAAACTCTGAAAAACAACCAAGAGTAATACTTTATTGAGAAGCTTGTCAAATTGGACGTTCTAGTTCGGCGTCAAACCTCTTCTTTGTGGCAAAAAAATACCTTCGCAGACACAAATAAATGGAGAAGCTAAGTTAAAGTTAAGTTGGTGTTAGATATTTCATTTTAAGAAGAATTTTTCATCGACTCACGCATTTCCAACTTAATCAAATCAATTTGTATTTTGCATTTATGTAAATTTATAACTAAGAGTGCTTCTTTGTTTTTCGCTCCGAAAAAAACATTTCAGTTCGGAAGGTTTTTTTCGTTTCGTTTTTTAATTGACACTCTACTTTGTAACAGTTTAGAAATGCAAATAATAATTAATATGTCTCGGCAGGAAACAGAATTCCATTTGTTTTCTTATTCGAGTAGTAGTAGATTTTATTTCATAACCAAAATAGTGTTCCCTGTATTTCGAAACGAAGTACATGGGGGGCCACTGGTAATTTAGTTATTATTCGTATAACCAAAAGTGTACATCTTTAACGACGATATACAAATTATATTTACATGATTCTATAAATTAGTAATATCTGTGTATATAATACTTGAAAATCCTTTTAAATAAAATTTAAATTAGTTAGTTACGCAATAAAATGCAAAAAACACAATCACACAATGAAAAATTAACAAAAATGAATTATTATACATTTAAGAAGTATGAATATGATATAGGGAGCATTATTCTGAAGTAATCCTATAACTATCGGTAGTAGTGATATACCGTTTAGGTTAGTTTAAATTGTTTTAATACATATATGGCACCAATAATGTTTATTTGAGAGAAGATGAAAGTGAAATTATGTAATCTAATTTCACATTTTGATTGTCAGTTACCTTGCAATTCCGTGATTTTTCAGTACAGCTGTGCTAGTTATTTCAAAATTATTTTCTGGAATATTACAAGCAGAAATCATTGAATGTTTTTTATTCTCCTTGCTGTACTGACGTGATGGCACCAATAGATGACCATATGATATGTCCTAATTAAGAATATCAACAGTTAGTTTTTATTTTGTTTTTTTTTTGTTTACGGAATTACCTGTCCATTTTCACATTTTTCTATTCCAAGCAGATCGAACGGATCGAACGGAGCATCGTTGATAGCCGACAGGGGCCTTGATCCCGATGTATTTCGTCGACGTCCCTCCTTGCGTAGTTCAGCTCTAAAAACAAATCAATTAGCTTACTTTTATAAAATCAAATTAAGATTAATAACATACCTTCCATTTTTTCCCTTGTAGTACGGTAATGCAGAAAATATAAAGAATGGCACTTTACGGGATACCATAACAACTCGTTCATCCTTGTATTGGTAGTTCTTATGTGCTGCTGTATTCAAAAACTTAAGATCTTTTGTATCAGATATTTGGACGGTTTTCCCACGTCCACCTGGCGTTAGACTTTCGGTACTACTGTCATCAGTTATATGACTTATATTTGAGCCTATAATGTATTGTCGTTTGCCAGCACTCGATATACTACTTCGAATAGGAGCGGTATTCAGACGTGCTCGCCTTTCTGGCACACATTTTGCTTCACAGGCACCATTGCTGAATGTTCTAAAAGACAAATGATATATTTATATACATGTAGTTAATTTATTTGTTTCAATTTAGAATTATAAAAGGATTTAATGCCTTAGCCAAATTTTAACTACATAATTGTCAGGAAATGGTAAACGTGACATCGAACACATAACATACACTCGGCGCCACTTGAATAAAAACACTTTTTTGTAAACGAAATTTTTCGGATCCAGGTAAAGGTATTTTTATAAACTATACAAAGTTTGATAAAATGTCGGAACTTTGTATATTCCATCGCCATAAAGCCTTCTCATATGTTTTTTTTACGTTTATTTATTCACATAATATATACTATTAAATAATTATAGCCTAAATAAACTTAAAAGTTCATATGTATGAACAGTTAAAAAGTAAAATGTATTGCAACACTTTTTTTGTAACTATGTATAGGTAAATTTCAATATTTTGTAATTTTTTTTTTATATTTGTGTATTTTATTTTAAAATACGAAAATGTAAATAAAAACCTATTATAAGACAGTCGCAACGTTTGTTTTTATCATATAAAACTAGAACTAACAAGACTAACTTAACGTATCTTAATCTATCTAAACTTACTTAAGTTATCTAGGCCCTGTCAGGTGATCTTTATTCCATCGGCTTACTAGTAAAAAGTAAGCACAACACTTACTTCTCCCGGCTATCGTTAGATCAGTCGAGTGTATCCACAAGTATTTGTCTCTATTCAACTTTTTAGTGATTGTGCAGTATCTAGTATTTCCACCCCGACTCAAAAGGGTCGTAAAAGATCCTTTTATCTGTTGCTCTAATTGCAACAGATAAAAAACAGGAATGTCTTTGGCGGAATGTATCCACTTTCTTTAGCATTTCGGAAGTTCCCAGGATTCGGATAGAACAATCCAGAGATTAATTCTTTATCGCTTTAACTTGCGAACAAGCAAAGTGATTCCTTACAAGGTCCAGTATGACGTTGTCAGTTCTAGACACACCTGAAGCATCCAAAAGTCTTTTGTTTGAGACGTAGTGTCGAAAATCGGAATGTGTACTCCTATATATCTGCATGCAGGCTCTGAGACATTTGCGCTCGAACACTTGAAGCTTTTCCATATACGATGGGTTAATGTTCCACCACACAGGAATCGCATAAATCAGAATTGGACGAACGGATCCTTGGTAGCAAATGATCATCACATCGGATATTAGATAGCGTTAGCCTTATTCATAAGATCATTATAAGCAGTGTATAAAGTATTGCACTCCTTAAAATGCCCCTGAACGCAAAAACCTTATTTAGAAAATGTATACAACGTTGATTAGAAGCTGCTTATCCCAAACGCGTCTGATGGTTGAATAGTGCCTGTATAAACCATTGCATTTTTTTATTTCTATATACACAGGCGGCTGAGCATCAGGGTTACCAAAGGTTCGGTTGTTAATTGAAACAAATTGTCAAGGGTATTTTTGTATTTTAGCAGTTGTGTTTCACGGTTTAATTTATTCAAATGGTAATTCTTCTTAACCTACAGACTCAACAATATAAACTATGCTAGTGAGTCAACAAAATGTTATTAAAGTGTTGAAAACAAAGTTGTCGCTATGGATTTCGCAACCATACAAAGTATCGTTTGGTCACTCTGCCGAGCTTTGAAACATCCAACTGTAATAGATTTCTCTCTTTTTTGTAATTTATTTGACACAAACCCTACATAACTATTATGGGTGGGTAAATGTTTTAGGAATATGAATATGCGCTACCCTGAATAAAGGCTGTATAAATAGTTATCCACTGTATAACTATTAACTATTAAGAGTAGTTTACATGAGGTAATCTAATTGATTAACTACGCGTAGTAAATCGGATAAAGTTCATGCCTGATTTGTTTACTACATACATTTGCTACGTGTGCTTCCTACATATAAAACGTTAAATTTCAAATTTTAATGGCATACCAATTTTCATGGCTTGGAATTAGATTCATCCAGAATCAAAAAAAAACGTGCGAATAGTATTAAGATGTGGGACATGGACTGCAGCAAAGAAACCAGGGTGTGTCATAGAAAAACATGGTCCTTGTATACACATCGAAATAGGAAAGATGTAAACTAGTTTCTCAGTTAACATATTTCCTATTTTTGTTGTAATTTGATGTGCCTGGAGCCTAGATGTTCTTCATCGCAGAGCGCTCCTATTCATCCGTTTCCAACTTTCCAACACGAATAAACCGAACCTTGCTCCAATAGTTTTCTTTCTCTCGCTAAGTTCGGTATGTTTTTTTTAAATTTTTATCGTTTATTTTGATTTTTACACACAAATTACACACAATTCACAATTAATTAGTTCAATATATTAATAGCATTTGCAATTATGTATTTCGTTGCAAAATAAATTATATTATGAAACATGCAACCCAAAATACATTTTGAAAGATACCAAAACGTCTACCTTCTACATTTTCCTACGTTAACTATGGTTAACTACATGTAGTTATTCAAAATAGTGTAATTTCTACTTCTCTGCTTTTCAGTAAATTTTTCTCATTCTGACAGAATTTAACCACACTCCCAGAAATTTCAGAATTTACAATTTTTTTTATTTTTCTTGAAATATATTTCTTCGAATGACGTCAAATGTCATTATGATATAGAATTAAGTTGACAACCGCAGAAAGCGAAATCGTTTTTTTTTTCATATTTGACCAATTTCCAATCTGTTGTTTTAACGCAGTGTGAAACTTTGTATTTCTGTTTTTTAGTCATACGATTTTTTAATTTCCATGATGGTTGGTATCCTTTATTAATAAATTACCATGAAAAGGTACTAGCGATGTTTATAAAAATAAATAATAGAGCAAAATAAAAAAGCATAAACATTTTTTCGCAAAAAAAAAACAGGGAACGGTAGTTTTTAAAATGTATCGAGAATAAAAATACGAGTTTTCCGTTTGAATTTTAAAATTGAAGTTAGTTAACATTCCAAACAAGGCTTTTTATTGGTTTTACCCATAATACAGGTATGCTAACAGTTTTTTTTAAATTTTTTTTGCCCAATATCGAAAAATTATTATTTTATCCCATTTTACTGAGTTATAACAAAACAATATTTTTGTGGCTACTTAAAAAAAGCAAATATAGAAAATCGATTTACAACTCGCACAATAATAGCCTTGATAGTCGGATAAAACCAGATACATGTATGTTTTCTCCACAATTGAGCAACGATTCATTTTATATGTTTATTTCAAACTTTTTTTCTCGTTTGAATGAAAAAAAAAAACAAAAACAGTCTTGTTCAAAGCAGAATTCGCAATCTGCAAACAACCACACTATAAACCTACATACTTATACCCTAACTAGCAAAACTGGTTTTCAAATTTACAAGATCCCTACAATTTGAGCAAACCCCTTCAATGCATAGATATGTTATAAAGCAAAAGGCCTTCTTTCACAAACACGCAAAAAATGCCTGACATTTGAAACGAAATTCAAGAACACAGAGAAATGATATTCAAGGACAAGCCAAGATTGTTTTTACTTTTGATAATTACGTAACCGTGAACTTCGGAACACCTGGATGGACAAGGTGTATTCCTGTGACGCAATAAATTTGAGATTTGGTTGAGAGGTCGGAATTGCCATACAAAACATTTTTTTATATTATTTAACATGTGTTATTGTATGTTATTATTTAAAACAAATCATTAAAAGTGGCTTTTTTGAATATATGGTTTATATTATTATCTTTTGGAATAAGAAAAACAGAATATATTTTTAAATCTCTTTGTTTTAAATAGCACGTTTTAGCGTACAGAAATTAATATTTATTCAGTTAAAAATGTGAACACAATATATGGGACAAAAGTAATGTCATATCATAATGAGAAATGACTGTGAATGGTATTTTTGCTAGATTTTTGTTGTTGTAAGCAAGAGATTTTTAAATAAGTACATATAGCGAAATTAAGTTTGTTTAGGTTGACAGCACTGGTTAGTAATGGCGTCCAAACGTCATCTGCCCAAGTGAAAAGTTTTCGTATACTCTGCCATTTAATAATGGAAAGAGTTACAAACGAGCAACCATTGCAAATCATTGAAATTTATTATCAAAATTCGTGCTCTGTGAAAAATGTGCACCGTGTCTTCTTGCAGTCGTAGCGTCCAATGCTAATGAAGATCGTGAAATTTCAATTCGTCGCCGTTCTCAGCAATTGGGCATGTGTTACTCAACCACATGGAAAATGTTACGTGTCGATTTGGGTTTGAAAGCCTATAAAATTCAACTTGTGCTAGAATTGAAGCCGAATGATCCACCACAACGTCCAACTTTTGTGTGAATGGGCCTTAGAAAAGCTCCATGGTTGATTTATCGAAAAACGTTCAGCGATGAGGCTCATTTCTGGCTCAACGGATTCGTAAATAAGCAAAACTATCGCATCTGGAGTGATGAACAGCCACATGACATACAAGAATTACCGATGCATTCCGAAAAAAAAACTACCGTTTGGGTTGGTTTATGGGCTGGTGGCATCATCGGTACTTTTCTTCAAAGACGACCGTGGAAGAAACGTTACCGTCAACGGCGAACCATGGTACGCGACTTTTTTTCGCCCAGTAGGCTGAGTTGAACTTGCTTGACACATGTGGTTTCATCAAGACGATGCCACACAGCTCGTGAAACAATGGAAATGTTAAAGGTGAGTTGGCCGCCAAGATCATGCGATTTAACGACTCTTGATTATTTCTTGTGGGGTTATGTAAGGTCGTTAGTCTATGTGCCGAACACGATTGAACCCTTACAGGATAACATCACACGCGTATTTCGTGGAATACAGGCCGAAATGCTCGAAAAAGTAACGCAAAACTGGACCTTTCGAATGGACCATTTGAAACGGAACCGCGGACAAAATTTACACGAAGTTGTATTTAAAACGTAAATGGCAAAGCCTTTTTTTTATTTAAGCTTAGTACAAGCTGAACTTAAGACTAAATTAAAATTGTAGTAATTGAAGGTTTATAAATTTCAAACGATTCTCGTAGGGGGGTAAATTAAAACTGTCTACCCAGGGAGATCGCGTAGGGAAAAACGGATAAATCTGCGTTGGACACTCTCAATACGGAGGGAATGGGTATTGTGATAAGGCGACCATACTTGGTTAGCATATTCAAGGATTTGTCTAACAAATATGGAAAAGAGTAATTTTGTGGCATAGGGGTTCGAGAGCTCCTTAGACCAGCGGTTTTTAAACCTAAGTGCGGAGTCAGTATGAGGACGAAAGTTAAGTTCTCTGTCACAGATAACACCCAGATCACGCATGAAAAGCACATTAGGTACATGCTCACCAAATATTAAATAGGTTCTCGCGTCTGACGGATACGCTTACGGGAGTATGTCATGGTCTGTCATTTGATGACATTGAGCACCAGGAAGTTTTTTTGACACCAGGTTGAAAAGTTCTTTTAATCTCCTTGAAGTGGGTAAGAGTCAGTGGAGGAGGAAATGTTCATGTCATCGGCATAAACAGATGAAAATGAGTTTTCAATGATACTGTCAAGGTCATTAATAGACAAAATAAATATCAACGGACCAAGAAGACTACCTCGAGGCACTCCGGATGTGGCTAAAAAGGGGTCCACTACAGAGCATCTAGACAGTACTTTGTATTGCCGTTCAAAGAGATAGGATTTAGTCCAAGCGATTAAGCTCGGTTGAAAACCTAGTGCTTTAAGTTTAAAAAGAATGATTTCTAGTGAAATTTTATCGAAAGTCAGTGGCAATAACATCGACTTCATTGCCATTCTCTAAAGCGCACAGAGTGTTAAATACAAATTCTGTTAGGTTGGTGTTTGTTGACCTACCTTTTAGAAATCCGTATCAGTATGCAAGAGAGTTTAGTGATTGGTCGGTAGTTAGAAATTTTGTTTATTTATTGATTACAATAAAAATTTAGAATATTTGATGCAAATTTGAGTGTTTTATTCGATTTAAAAAAAAACTACGCTTAAAAGATCACCCGTTACTCTTAACATTCATATATCGTTAAATGGGATATCTACCTGTTAATTGTAGCCATATTCATACACTCATTGTTAGAAGTGTATTCAATTTTACCATCTTTCAATGCCTTTTACCGCATAGATGAAAATCAAAAATAAATACAAATTCAAATAAAAGGAGCATAAGCTAAACACGCCTGGAGTTTGAATTGTTCAAGTATTAGGGTATTTTAGTATCAAGTTGTATTTGTTTCTGTTTCTTGCGAACGACTGATTTATAGGGTTACTGATTAAACGTTTATAGGGGTCAACAAAAAATAGTCCAACATTAAATAAAAATCTCCTTTTTTTTGTATGTGTGTCTTTTGTGGGCTGATTAATTTCATTACTTAAAATTTTTGAATTTATTAAGGTATGTTATTTATTAGTGAAAAATCACAATGTTTTTATTTTATCCAAATAAAGTTTTAAATGGCCAAAGCCACCGAGCAACCGAACCCGAAACACTGTTTTAATTTTTCTGTTTAGTTTTGACATTTCATTCAAACCGAAAATTGTACAGAAACAACATAACGAAAATATAGGAAAAGTGACGTCTACAAACTTTGGAAAACAGAATTTACAATGAACAAAAAAAAAGTTGCAAGTTTCGGTACGAAGAAATACAAAACTGCAAAATGAAAAGGTAGAATTTCGGTACGGAAAAAATATAAAATCGTTTTATATGAAAATAAAAAGATTTTAAGAAATTAAAATCAATTAGATTAGTGTGATTTATTGATATCTTTAATTTAAGAAGTATTTTTAGCAGAAAAACCCAGCGAAGTGGAAGAAATTAGCAGTTTTAAAAATAAGGGGATACTAGGGGATATTTGATTAACACCATGCCACCAGAGTCGAATGTCGCAGAACAATGGCAACGATGCCAACAAGCCATTAGATTAGCCCAACTGTTGTGCTAGGTTTCTCGCGCCCACCAGCAAGAAACCCCTGGTTTGATGAGGAATGCCGACAGATGCTCGCAGCCAAGAAAGTGGCATACAAGGATAAGCTGGAGGTGAAGACGAGAGCTCTATATCAGAGAAGAAGGGAAGAACACCGGTTTTTGAGAAAAAAAGAAAAAAGAGCAAGAAAAGCGCGCGATTAAGGATATAGAGAGGTCCCACTCCAGGAACGATGTTCGCAAGTTTTACCAAAGTGTAAAACGTCAAAGCCAAAGAATACAAGGCTCGAACAGAATCCTGCCGAGATGAACAAGGATATATCGTAGTTGAGACTTGAGACACAGTCAATGCTGAGGATATGGAAGAACCACTTCTGCAGACTGTTAAATGGCGCTGTCAGGCAGAACAAACCATTCAATATTGGCAACGACAGTGAAAATTGCCAACCACCCGACTTGAGTGAAGTGAGGAAAGCAATATCTAAACTCAAGCTTAATAAGGCTGCCGGAAATGACAGCTTTCCCACTGAGCTTTATAAGTAACATCCACCAACTCATAAGCCGAATCTGGTCGAAAGAAAGTATGCCTGAAGAAAGGAACCTCAGCATCGTTTGCCCGACCCACAGAAAAGGAGACCCTCTAAACTGCAGAGGCATAAGTCTCCTCAACATCGCCTACAAGATTATATCTGCCGTAATATGTGAACACGTGAAACTGTTAACCAACAACTTGATCGGCATCAGTGTGGTTTTAGGCCAGGAAAGTCCACAACCGATCAAATTTTCTCACTTCGGCAGATCCTGGAAAAAACTCAAGAGGTCCAAATCGATACCCACCACCTATTCATCGATTTCAAACTCGCCCGTTTGTGTAAGACGACGATGGAGTATTCTCGCTGCTCCATCAGGGTCGGAAACGGCCTCACCGACGCATTCGATACCAACAACACAACAACATCTCGCCAAAAAATAAACGAAGAATTACTCTTGCCAACCACTGTTTCTTCGTGCTAAGCAGGCAATTCAGTATTAAAGCACTCAGTCGAACTACTAAGGAGATCCTATATAAGACCCTGATCATCCCAGTCCTGCTCTACGGCACTCACGCACTGACCGTGTCAAAAGCGGATGAAAAAATCTTTGGCCGATTCGAGAGGGAAATTCTTCGAAAAATCTTCGGTCCCGTTTGCGTTGACGGGCTATGGAGACGAAGATTCAACCAAGAACTATAAGAGCTGTACAGCGATATGCCCCTGGTGAAAAAACTCCGCGTTGGACTTTTATGGTGGCTAGGACTGGTAGAACGAATGGACACCAATACTTCGGCCAGCAGAGTCTTCGATTCCCAGCCAGACCCCGGACGCAGTAGAGAAAGAACTCGCCTTAAGTGGCGCGCACAAGTAGAAACCGAACTCAGCCAGCTTAGAGTGCGCAACTGGAGGCAGTTAGCTAAGGACCCTGCTAATTTGAGAGGCATGTTGGTTGAGGCCCAGGTTCTTTCCGGACTCTAATGCCACATAAAAAAAAAAACAATTATCAACCTCAGTACTCAGTACACGACACAAAAGAATAGACAAACCGACTTCATCAGACGGTCATCGAAGCAATGAGAGTGCTGTGTATAAGTTTTCAACGTTTCATTAATAATGTTTTTTTTATTAACAATCCATATGGATAAACAAAATCACAGCATTTTTATAACAAAGATAAGGTTTCATATGGGCATTCTTATAACAGTATTATGTTTATTACTGCTGACTATACAAATTGAGGAATTCAATTAACAAACATGGTGTTGTTTTGTCATTCACACTTTATTTTTGGATTGAATTCCACTAATCCTATTTCAATCGCTTATCATTTCTGAGCAACCAACGGATGTTTATGTTTTATTACCCCCATCATGCTCTAGCACTTCTCGTAGTGCTGAAGCAGAATTTAGCACACACGAAAACATTATAGCAACGGAAGAGATATCATAACAAACAATAATTTTTGAAAGTTAATTCTCATTATTTCATTTTTTTTTGTCATCAGCACATTCTTTTCATTTTTGTTCCTTTTGGGTTGGATAACTAAAACTTGAAATACATTCAAGGGCCCTTCTTGGCAGTTGTTTATAGGCACAACAAATGATGATTTATTTACGACATCCGGACACATAGATCATTTGTGCATGCAGCGGATTTAAAAAAAAAAAATGCGCAGTACCTATATTCAATATTTGTGTAGTCGACTTTTTTTAAAATTGTATCGGATAAGTAACAACATTTAAGAAATGTTTTTAAAATGTATGTCTATCACTGTTTTGTTGACCTTAAAAGAATAAGAATCTTTATTTCTTTATTGACCACCAGGAGGTACATGAAAATTGCTACTAATCAACTATGGCAACATTTAGAGTTATACCTTGAGAATTATTTATAATCACAAAAAACAATCTCTGAGCAGAAATTAAAGACGCTTAAATTAAAAAGTTGAATCGTTTGAATCATGGATATTTTTGGTATTCAGACTTTCGTTGCTACCAGTCCCTTAAATTATTTGAATTATACGCACACAATTGTGCAGGGTCAGTACATAAAGTAGGTATGGCCGCGACTTGGTGGTAATGTGTTTGCCTGTCGAGTTGAAGGTAGGTCAATATATTTGTAATAAATCAACAAAATTTCGAAAAATTGTATGCAAAATTAAGCGAAACAGCAGAAAAATAAAAGCTTTCCTTTGTAAGAATAACTTAAAAATATTAAAAGGATGTAATCCGGTGTACCAATTGTTTGTTCCCCATAGGGAATTAGATTTTATGAAACATAAAAACATCACGGTGACGGAGTTTTGATCCGGTACACCATCTAAGTACTAACCACAACCGATGCTGCTTGATGTCGGGGATCTCGTGTTGTTTTATTTTGTTTGTTTGAAGTGAAACCGATTTTGGGACGGCTGTGTTGTGGCTGGTTGTCGTGGGTATTGAACAGATGGACCTGTATGAGCTCAGTTATAGCCATCATTGAAAACTCTCGTTGGAAATTTTCTATTGCTTCTTGCGGCTTTTTTATAAATTCAATCATTGGAATTGAAATGTCACCCCCATAGCTTCTTATAGGAATTATTGGAAAATTCCGTTTCAGTTCGGTGGAATAGCAATACTCCACTAAAATAAATCTTGATCAGTGGAAAATAAGAAGTGATTTTCTGCGAAAACTATAATTCCAAATTGAAATATTTTTGGATATTTTGTTCTAAAATTCATAAGCTTTGTTTTGACACCAACTCGCCAATAATTGAATTATTAAAAAAAGCCACAAGAAGTAAAAGAAAATTTCCAATGAAGTTGTTCAATGACAGCTATAACTGGGCCCTTACTCAGGTAATTGCGTATGCAGACGATCTAATCGCGTACATAACAGCACCTACGGTCGAGATCATTTGAACTCATTTGCAGCGGGACTTCGAAAAGATCCAGAGACATTGTGATGAAAATCAAATTTCAGAAATCGGAAACTATCTTGTTCAGGACACCGTTGTCTAGGGCTTCTAGGTATCGGAGAAAGAACTGGCGCAACCTGGTGATCGTTGGACCAAACGTACAGCCACTGGTGAGTAAAAGTGTAGTAAAGTACCTTGCCATCTGGTTGGATCAATATCTATATTTGGGAAGACATGTAGATGCTGCTCTGGCGAGAGCTAGGGGAGCGTTTGCCCAGATAAGACGATTGTTTTATAACAGTCGTCATGACAGCAGGGTGAAGGTGATTTGCTACATGGCCCTAGTCAGGTCGATGATTGCCAATGGGTGCCAGGTGTGGTTCAACGTTGCCCCATCTCAAATGGAAAAGATACGGGTGTTTGGGAATCATTGTTTGAGATGCCGCCTTGGACTTCACAGAACACTAGTATCTGACAACAAAAAATATTATTCCAACCAGGGCCTATCCAACGGGGCCGACATAAACCGAATAGATAATTTTCTGGCGCAAGTTGCTTTTGGGTGGCACAACAAAAACGCTGATGTGGCTGTTCTAGTTTTTAAGTTGTATTTATATAGGTTGTATTCGTTTTTAAGTAGTTTTAGTAAGTCCTTAGAATATCTTCACTGGAAATCTGGCAGAAGGGACTAATACCGATATTTGTATGGTTGTCTTTTTGAAGTGAAACTTCTTTTGGGACGATATGAATTTGATTTAATCAAATGAAAAAGTGTAATGAAAACTTGATATCTTAGACACGTTTGCTAGTATAGAGAAGGAAGCGGCAAAAAATGGGTTTAGCAGTAAAAGAGGGCAATACTAAGTATATGCTGTCAACACGACATCGAACAATCGGACAGAACGTCACCATTGACAGATATAACTTTGAGGTAGTACGGGACTTTGTCTCGGCTCCGTTTCTTCGGGCTAATAAGGCGACTCAGTAGTAAAGCCTCACTCAAACTACTATGGAGATCCTGTATAAGACCCAGATCCCATTCCTGCTCTTCGGCGCTGAAGCTTGGACCGTCTCAAAAACGGAACGGATGAAGAAATCCATATGTTCGAATCGAGAGGAAAATTCTTCGAAAAATCTACGGTCCGGCTTGCATTGACGAAATCCTTTAATTCGACATCAGCCACCGACTGTCTCTTAACGAGATACCGGATATACCAGGGCAGATGAGCTTGCCAGGTAGGGCACAACCCTCAATATTCTACCGCCAGTAGAAATGAAAGGTATGCCCATCGCTACATGTAATTTACAGATAAACCTGGATGCGATCAAGAAAGCAAACCGCAGATGGATAAACGGCACAACGTGTCATATATACAGGCAACTCTGGTCTTAATTTAACCAGAAGCGCTCCATCTGCAATGCTGAACAGATCAAACATTAGCAGCATTATCGGTATCCTTACAGGACACTGTCCGATAGACCTACTTGCAATAAGACTAGGCCTCTTCAGAAATGACTTCTGCAGAAGCTGCTTAGACGAGGAAGAGGAGGCAAGTATTACTCACCTTCTATGCTCTTGTCCTCCTTTCTCAATAAAATGGAAACTTCATCTGGGAGAGTACTCCTTCGACAATCTAGGTGACAATGTCAGAAACTTCCTTCGCTACATAGTTAGCTCTGAATAAGGCGAACGAATATAGGAAAATCGACTACGTGGTACTACAACGGACCTTTATGGTCTAAGTGTGCAAGCGTTTCGCGTGCAGCCACTACAAACTAACCTACCTACAACAAACCATTTTTCATTTTTATTTTCTGATATTCATTAAGTTCAATAACTGAGGTTATGGTCGCCACGCTACTGGCAAAAACCTGAAAAACATTTGATTTAAATCTAAATTCATCCAATCAATCCCAGACAATGATTTAACTAGCAGCTCAAAGTCTATGAAAATGTAATTGCTGCTCTATATTCTATTTTAAGATTCGCCTTAGCGAGGGAAATCTAAGTCTGTTGTAGATCTTTTGTACCGTAAATTATTCACACAACACGATGGTTTATATAATGGTAGTATGGACACTTTGCAAACAAATATTAAAAACAGACTATCTATCTTTTCAAATCTCGCAGTCAACAACACTTTTGTTTTGTTTACATTATTTACTTTTGATTGTCTATCTTAGTTCTTATCACATAAAAGAAAATATAGTACATGTATTGGTATAAGACAAAGTGATAAGATAAGATAGATTGCCTTATAAATTAGATTTAAGTGCCTTACAAAATATAATATTGCAAGTTCCAGAAACACATACATTTATTGAAATTGAAAAAAATCAGTCTGTTTTTCTTTAAATTTTATATTTATATTGATTGTGATTGAGTTGAAAACACAGCATATTCATCATTTTGAGAAACTTTCTTGAAATGATTTTAAAAATGCCATTATCTTGTCTTTTATTAAGTAGAGTATGAGGTCCGACAAATCTTGCAATGAATTTCGTATTAGACACTTTGTGAGAAAGTGGATGTATTATTTCACACTATCAGATAGTGTCGTAGCATTCTTTGTATAAGTTGTATATTGATTTTTTAAAATTAAAAATGTCAGCTTATATGCAATAATTTTGTTTAATAGAAAAACATAATGAAAAGACCGAGGTTCATTTACTATCCAACTGCCTTTACATTTTTGTTTCCTGTTTTCTTTTTTTAGTAACTATTTCGGATCTCGTCTTAAAAATTTGCTCTCGTCTAAGTATTCTCTTAAGATACACATCTGCTTGCAGAATTTTAACTCTCAATCCGAGAAAATTGTGAATTAATATTCCAAATTAAAAAAATTAAAATAAACATAAATTTAAACAAGAGAATCTAATCAAAATGCTTCCGTATTTATTTACACTTTTATTTATTAACTTTGATCTTGATGGTTTAATGCAGAAATAAAAACAGTAAAGTTGATTACATCTGTATTTTTAAATTATGATGTGCGTCACTCGTTGGAAGATAGATGAACTCAAGTGCGTTATCAAAAGTGTATCTTTGTCATGATTAAAATACTACATGTTCGTGAGACAGTATAATAATCTACTTTAAGGACAACTAGGATGATATATTTCAGAATTCAACTAGAAATTTGTTTTTTTTCAGTCAATTACGATCCTATTTTTACATAGAGTTAATATGAAGAAGTTTGGAGAGTTATGTTTGAATTTATTATTCGAATAAAGGAGGGCGTAAGTTTAAGCGACGAATATCAAACAAAAAGTCCGTTTTTTTTTAAATTAAATATTAGTTTTTAATGCGATGATCATTGCTTAAAACATTTTTACAAATCGTATTAATTTCCGAGGTAGTACCTCGGCTCCGCTACAAACTTTGACACAAACATGTAGTCAGAAATTATACGAAGAATAACTCTTTCCAACCGCTGTCAAAATACTCCGCATCGCACGTTTAAGAATGGTAGGACATGTAGAGCGAATGGACACCAATACTCCGACTCGAAGAGTCTTCGATTCCCATACAGATGTCGACGTCGGCAGTAGAAACCGACCTCAAGCAACTTGAAGTTAGAGGCAGTTAGCTAAGGACCGCGCTTAGGTTAGGTTAGGTTGTAGTGGCTGCACGCGATGTGCGTGCACACTTAGACCATAAAGTTGCGTTGTGGTACCAAGTGGATCTGTCGACTTTTCTATTTTCGTTCGCCTTATTGAACTATTCAGAGCTAACTATGTAGCGAAGGAGGTTTCTGACGTTGATGTTCTCCAGCTCACCTATATTGTCGAAGGAGTACTCCCCCAGATGAAGTTTCTTTTTTACAGAGGGAGCAAGACAAGAGCATAGAAGGTGAGTAATACTTTCCTCCTCTTCTTCGTCTAAGCAGCTTCTGCAGAAATCATTGCTGAAGAGGCCTAGTCTTCTTGCGTGTAGGCCTATCGGACAGTGTCATGTAAGGACACCGATAATGCTGCTGATGTTTGATCTGTTCAGCATTGTCAAGTAGATGGAGCTCTTCTGGTTAAAGTTATGCCAGATATTTGACACGTTGTGCCGTTTATCCATTTGCGGTTTGCTTTCTGGATTGCATCGATTTTGATCCGCAAATAATAAGTAGCGATGGGCTACATCGACCGGTCCTTTAGTAGACATGATAGGTATATGTCTACGAAAGGACCGGTCTTAATTAAGTAAGTAATTGTCCCCAATTCAAAATTGAATTATTTTTAATTTTTGTTTTGGCAAAGCAATGCAAAAAAATCAAATGCCATTACCTATTTATATTAAATAAATTATAGTGGTGTTATAATTGCTAACGTTAACTACGTACTGCTTAGCATAACGCAAGAAAGCCTTTGTGAACGATAACAATGTATTTCCTTTTTTGTGCAGAACTTAAATCGACTTAAGTTCAAAATATCAACAAACGACTTTAACAAAAATATTTAAAATATATAGTTTAGGAAATAAATAAAATCAATAATAAATTTATCGAAAATATTTTAAAATATTGCAAACTTTTTAAGACTACCAATCGATAGCCATGCAATTCCGTCGATCTTTGCAAGCTTAATAGATTAATTATATGATTGACATTAATAGTCAATTATGTATTTATCAAATATTTATTTTTGGTTATGAGATTTTGCTTTGGAATAAGTAAAATCAGATTTTCTAAATGCAGGCTTAATTTCAGGAAGATTTTGTTATCATATGCAAGGTATGTGTTATTATTTTTTTTATAATTGACACGCGCTAAAGGGATTATGAATACCCTTAAAGTGTTTGAGCACAGCGCGGGTATTAAGGAAATAGAGCAGTAGAAGAAAAGGAGATACCGATGTGCGTTGGTTTTGAATTTCTGTAGATTTTAATGGAGAGGAAATACTGAGTTTGGTAAGGCATTCCACATTCGGAATGAATCTCTATACTTCCTAGTACTTCCGAAGATAGGCTTGAGAGTGAACTGTTTAGCATTCATTCAATGTAATCGCGGTGTTATAGTTGAATAGTTGAAGGGATGGAATGCATCTGACTATTTCGTTAGAGCATTTGTAGTTGTAGTAGCGGTAAAAGAGTGTAAGGCAGGAGACATTAATACGATGTTCGAGAGAGACTGTGGAGTTCGTTAAGATTGGATATTCTATCAACTTTAACGCACGCTTTTGTATCATATTTAGTAGATGCAATGATGTTTTGGCTGCACCTTACCATATGTAGGCGTTGAACTCGAGTTTGGGGCGTATGTACGTTTTATATATTGAATTTTTTTATTGCATCGGTTGAGAAACCTAGACATTTCGCTGCATTTTTAGCGAATTCAAAAATGTGGTCGTTCCAACGAAAATCGTTACTAACACACATACCGAGCATTAACATTTTTTCGGTTTCGAAGATGCAAGTGCCATTCATGGATAATTGCTGTAAATTCTAGTTTCGCTTGAAAGACAAAAGACAGCATTGCGTTTTGGAAACATTAAACTCCACTCTGTTAGATTTACCCCATTTAATTATGCTGTCGAGGTCGGAATTTAATGAACTTAACATATTTTATCGTTTTTGTTCCACGTCCGAAAGTGAAGGGCAGCGAAGGAATGGATTGGATTAGAAGTTGCAGGCAAGAGGTCATTAATCAAAATGAGAAAGAGTATCAGAGACAAAACGGAGCCTTAAGGAACACCAGCATTTATTTGGTAAATGCTGGTGTTAGACCCAAAACTCCTTGAATTGATCGATTCGAGAGGTAAATTCTAATCCATTGAAGAAGAGTATCGCCGATACCAAAAGAATGCATTTTCGACAAAAGGGCTTGATGCCAAACCCGCTCAAATGCCTTTGAAATATCAAGTGCAACGATCTTGTTTTCGCCATCAAGGTGGATTTAGGAGTTTTCATTGATGAGTTTTAGTGATTCAAGATATTTCATAAGCTGAAGTTTTATCAGCGTTTCAATGACCTAAGAAAGGAAAGATGTAAGTGCAATTGGTCGATAGTTGGAGAGAGAAGAAGATTCGCCTTTTATGGGGACGGGCTGGAGAAATGCAGTTTTCCATCAACTCGGAAATAATCCTGATGAATAGGACAGATGAAAAAGCTTATTCAGTGCTTTTGCTAGTGTTGAAGAACACCTCTTCAGAATTATGGGGGATATACCATTTGGACTAGCCGATTTGTGTATTTCAAGATCGATCAATACTCTTGCATACGAGTACGAAAGTGGAATGTTCTACGTTCTCTAGTACGGGGGGAGACTGGGCACAATCAGGCAGCGTAGTATTGGCTGCAAAATGAGCAGCGAGCAGATTGGCTTTGTCTTAAGAGGTGACAGCTGGAATGTAATTTTAAATGAGCGTTGAGATGGTAGATGAGGTCGAAATCTTAATGTTTTTTACAAACGACCAAAAGCCTTTACTACCTTTCTGACATAGTGAAATTGTTTGCCTCAACTTTTGGTCGTGTAAGAATTTGACACGCTTGATGTGGGCATTGCAGTCTTCTGGCTCGTTTGAATTTAAAACGGTTTTATTCAGTAGGGTTGGACTTATATGGCCGAAAACATAACTCTTTAACCATAACATCCTCTTTACCGATCCAATCATACCACCCGTTTACCTTCGGTTTGATACTCTTTACATGGTGAGGGATAAAGGATTTCATACCCAGGAAAATGATGTTAGTTATCGGAACAGCACTACCGAAGAAGCATAATGACTATTTAAAATTCTTAAAGAAACCGTTTAGAGCTTCCCAACTGGATTTGTCGTATTGCCATTTGGCTGATACGATACATTGGTCTGACGTGCCTCCATAGAGGCGATAATACATTTATAGTGTATTTATCGGGGTGAGACGTTAAAAACAAGTCCAGGGTGTTGGCGGCTTAGCTGTCAATATCCGGAATGTACGTTAGCTCATTTACAAGCTGAGTTAAGTTGTTTATATCTGGGGTTGATTGTTAAGAATGTCGAAGCCACGAAGAATTGTATACATGGAAATCGCCCATAATGACGATTTCAGTTGAGGATTTAGGAATACAATTCTTGAGATGGAGTCAGATAACGCATCAAACTCGTTAAAAGTAGATTTGCTATCCAGGTTTGGGATTCTATAAGGAAAACAGTAGTAGATAAATTGCCTACTGACATGGAATTTCAGCCAAATAGTTAGACCGCCATGAGAAAAGAATAATGGCACCAAGTTCTATCCAGGTAGACTACGTTCTTAAATATCAGAGTTTTCGCACACCAGTGTTTCACGAAGGGCCAAAACAGCTGGTTTATATTTCGAATTGTGGACGTAAGCCGAAAAGAGATTCGACCTTAACCCCAATAAAAAAACATATTTTTACCAATAAAATTTTGCAAACATCCAAAAATTGTCGTTACCCTTAAAATAATTAAAATTTTGGAAAAATAAAGAAAATATTTGACCACATTGTTGACACGTGCAATTTGAAATCGAATTTTTAAAAACAAGTATTTTTCGGAAACAATTACTGGAAATAGTTTGATCAAAAATATGATGAATGATGGATAAGAAAAGATTGTTGTATCAGAGTATTGCTGAGTTGTTATTATTGAATTAATTTTACATTTTTTACAAGATGTTTGCTTTTTTATCCAAACATTGCTATATTAACCGAAGTCCTCTTTTTTTAGATAAATTATCAAAGTAATTTAAGAATGGAGTCCCTATTTTGATAAACTTATACTTTGTCAAAAACATTTAACTATTTCGAAACCACCTCTAAAAAATTATGTTGGACTTTTGTTGAATACAACTTATAATTAGACTTCTAAATATTTGCCCTGTTATTCAAAGCTGTGTTAGAACTTTTATTATTTTTTTAATCAATCATTTATAAAAATAAACGAAGATGTGTTTATAGTTAACATCATAGATAGCGCAATGCAAAATTTATAATACGTATTGCTAATAAAGAAAAGTACCCTTCTTTTATACAAATTTACAAAGCCAGATTCGGGCACACGTAAATGAAAACAAAGAAACTATTTAAGCAATAGTATCAGTGAGTGACCCAGAGACATATTGCGAGTGTCGATCGACCATTAGACTCGCTGTGTATCGATTGATTTTGTATTGCCTATGACAATATTATTGTGAATAAAAAGTGTTTATTGTGAATGAAAACAGTTTCGTCAGTTGATTTGAAATAACTATTTATTTTCACTTATCGACATCATTCACTGATGATGGTTACATAATTTTTATTTACTTTTATTTATTGAAACTTAAATTATAACAAAAACAAATTAATACTAGGTTTGATCGATTTTGACAGTAAGTGTGGTAAAGTAATTAATTTATTACATGTGTGTGATCCAATATGTGGAGGTTAAAAAAATGAAATTGCAATGTGCAAAACCTTTAATTTAGACAAATAGTTCCAGAACAGTTGCACTCCTAAGAGAACAACGTTAATTTGGGGGCAATCATGTCTGAAAGTAGATCACTTGGATGTTGATTATTTTGCTACTAAATAGCATGATTATCAACACAAAACTGGGTGGTGATTCGACCAGAAGACATGTCAGTAGAGAGACTCCGCAAGGTGGAGTTCTATCCCCTTTTCTTTGAAACCTAGTAGTAAACGAGCTTTTACTCATCCTGGAATCAAAGGGATGCCACGTGATTGCCTAAGCGGAAGACGTTGCCATAACAGTCTCAGGAAAGCACCTGAAATCTGAATATACTCAAGGATCTTATCCAAAACCCACTACACAAACGATCCAAATGGGCAGTAAGTTGTGGTCTCGGTGTCAACCCCCAAAAGTCTAAACTGGTCCTGTTCACTAGGAAATATAAAATTACTCACATTGACCCACCGTCATTAAACGGAATCGAACTAGCGTTCTCAGACAAAGCTAAATACCTGGGACTCATTTTGAACAGGGAGCTTAAATGGAAGCTGAACATAACAGAACGAATAAAGAAAGCAAAGTAGCACTTTATTACTGCAAGAAAGCCATTGGCATGTAATGGGGGAATGAAACCTCGTGTCACGCATTGGCTCTATATCTCGGTTATAAGACCGATACTTCTTCATAGATTAGAGTATGATTAGCGGTAGTGACAGCTATAAACTGACAAAAAAAAATTGCTAAGGTACAAGGAACTGCGTGTCCGTGTATCAGTGGTGCACTCCGCACAACACCCTCAGCAGCACTGTAGACATCTTTTTCATCTACTATCCCTAGATATTTTCGGCAAGCAAATGGCAGCTAATTCAGCCATACGTCTAAAAGCCATCAAATAGTGGTCAAACATAAAAACTGGCCACTCAACAATTCTAAACGAACATATGTACAAATATTTCTGAAAACACCGACTACACCCTCACGACGATAAACTTTCAAAAGAGTTTCCAGGTCACAATCCCAGACAGATCGTCATGGGAGAGTAACGAAACTGTGCATAATCAGGCTTATCACGAATACATTTTCCCAGAAGTTTTCCCTTGTCAGCAATGTAAATCAGATTGCTGAATGGGAACAGTTTCCCGGAAAAATTTATTCGCGATAGGCCTGAATGACTTGATCCATTTCTATACAGATGGCTCCAAAACAAATGACTGAGTGGGTGCTGGTGTCTTATCTGACAGGTTAAATCTCAGCTTATATTTCCGTCTTACTGATCTTGCAGGGTGTTCCAGGCGGAATTCATGGCGATCAAAAAAGCCTTATCCTGGCTGAAAGAGAATGTAATATCTGCCAAGGATAGTAGCATTTTCTCGGACAGCCAAGCGGCCATCAAATCCCTGGAAGCAGTCTCAAAAAGTACTAAGACAACCATGGAGATGTCAAAGCATTTTAAAATTCACTTAAGCTGAGTGCATGGGCATAGTGACATTCCAATGGACTGATTTCGCTTGACAGATCATACATCAGCGCAACTATAGGTGTCATCACTGGACACTGTTTAATAGGACACGCGTAAAAGCTAGGCCTCCACTCAACTGGCTTCTGTAGGGTAGGAGCTGCATGGACGAATAGGAAGTAGGAAAATTATTTCATCTCTTTCTCACGGATAGTCATGACAATGGGCAAGATCCACGTGGTATCACAATGGGCCAAACAATGGTCTGAGTATGCTGGCGAACTCGCTGGCAGCTACTCTAACCTAACCTAAGAGCTAGGAACGTAAGGTCCCCAAAAAAGAATTTGCCTTAAGCCATAGAAGTTGGAACGGACCTGCAGAAGTGGAAAAATGGCGGAATATTCTGTGGAATGACGAAAAAAAAAATAAAATAAAAATAAACTTGTTCTCCTCAGATTGTGTTTAAGCCCACACGACGATCAGTCGCTCTCCAACTCTCGTAGTGGTCAGTCGGCTAGTTAAGTGCGGAAGTACATTTCCAAAGTGAAGTAGTGAATAAGTGGCAAGTAAGCCAAGTGAATTTTATCGTCCACGTGGAGTAGTGGTGCTATCACGTGACTCAGGAGTGGGAGTCGTGGGTTCGAGCCCAACCAGACCCCAGTACTTTTAAGTTTTTTTTCAATTTACACGGTTGAGAAAAGACTTAAAGAAGAGTGTTTCGGCCGAATTACCGGCTATGGAAACCGGTGCGGCGAATGAAGTCCCGCAAGAGGGGGGAAACAGGTCGCCGACAAACAAACGGCAGAAGCTGGCGATGCCTGCATCGACATCAACAGCAACAACATCATCGGCATCTGCGACGGCAGGTATGCCAACAAAACTGGTACCAGCGACAAATAAAGAGGCTGCACCAACAACAACAGCAGCAGCAAGTGCAATGGCAACAACCCAAATGGGAAGGCGGAGGAAGCTAAATCCGATGCCTAATCTGAACATGCGGAGATGTATGCAGGTAGCGGAAAATACACCGCTGCCAACAACAATGGAAGAAGAGGAGGAGTGCAACTCTGACCTCGAGGAATCTGAGTTTGATGATGGTGAACCCCGCTACGTTGGTGAGGGAAACCCATTCAGAGAACTAGCGGAAGTTGAGGATGTTCAGCCGCCTTTAAACGATGACGAGGCCAAATTAAAGCTCCTCATCGCAGAATTAACTGCTAAGCTGGAGAGGATTCGAGAGGCAAGGGAACAAGAAGCCCTCGAAGAAAAAAGAAGGCGACAAGAGCAGAAACAGCGATACGAGCTGAAAGCGCAGCAAATGCTTCAGCAACAACAACAACAGAAGCAGCAACAACAACAACAACAACAGAAGCAGAGGAGGCGACAGCAGCCGCAACAGCAACAGCAGCAGCGATATAAGCAGCCGCAACAACAGCAACAGCATCAACAACAGCTACAGCAACAACAACAACAAAGGCAGCAGCAACAATCGCAGCAGCAGCAACAACAAAGGCAGCAGCAACAATCGCAGCAGCAGCAAAAACAACAGGAAAAGAGGGAAGATGTACCCCCGATTAATGTAAGTGACTTGCCTACAAGCGATAGTATTAAGCTATGTAGGCAAATATTTATTAAGGACTTTATGGTCAAACATATTTCGGCCACACAACATAAAATTATATGCTATAATATGGAGGACTATAAAAAAGTCCGCAAAGAACTAGAGGGGCTAAAGGCAGAATACTTCACGTATACGCCGAAAGCAGAAAAACTTAAAACGCTCATCCTTAAAGGAATCGATCCCAGGGTTGATGCAGAGGAGCTCCTAAACGAGCTCAAGTATTTTGAGAGCGACGATGTAAAGTTCGTCGGCGTAAAGCCGTTTACCGCGGTCAATGGTAGAGGTGGTAACCGAAGGTTACCATTTTTCCTTGTGCAAATAACCCCCAATAGCAAAATCGATAGTGTACGCAGAATTAATCGCGTATACTATCATGCTGTCCATTGGGAAAAATTAAAAAGGACAGATCGCATACTGCAATGTATGCGCTGCCAGAGGTTCGGGCACGCCGCTTCTAACTGCAACATGCGGATTAGATGCGTTAAGTGCGACAAGAAACACATTATAAATGAGTGTCCTCTAGGTAGGGAAAGGGTTGAAGACATGAGCAAGCTCACATGTGTTCTTTGTGGAAACGCGGGGCACCCTGCTAATTATAAGGGATGTCCTGTATTCCAACAGAAGAGAAAGAGTATGCTAGCTCGCAAACAGGCTGCTGAAGAAGAAAAGCGATCTAAAAGTCGCTCTTTTACAAATAGGGTAGATCCCAACGTGTCCTTTGCTCAAATGGCAGCTGGACCGGGCAAACCCCAGACATCAAAAATGCCTACGGTTGCTGAGAAAGCACCTGAAGCAGATTTGGATCTAAAAAAGTTCTTGCTGTCGTTGAATAGCAAGATCGAACAGTTCCAAAAACAATTGAACGACCAAGCAGCACGAATAGATTATATCTATTCGATGTTTGCCCAGTCTAGCGCGCCATGAACATGATGAGTACGTTGGATGAGGTAAACTTTAGGATCCTAGCTGTGAATGTTAATTCATTAGTCAGGGTCGAGAGAAGAACCGTCCTTTCAAATCTGTTGAAAAACCAACTCCCGGATGTACTTTTGGTCAGCGAAACTAAGCTAAACCAGAGACACAAATTGGGATACAGCAACTACCATGTAGTAAGAAGAGACCGACCCCACTCCTCCCAAGGGGGTGGGGTCGCTGTCTTATTACGCAAAGGCTTACGCCATAGCATCATAAATAGCGGGGAAGTACGTAGGTTCCAGGTGCTGGAAGCATGCATCGTATGCATTCCTCTCCATAGTCGGAGGAGAATGTATGTGGTGTCGCTTTATGCACCTGAAGCAACTCAACAAACTCAATTTATAGCAGAGCTCGAGACACTTTTTCGTTGCCTCCAGCTTGAATCGGTTGAAAATTATTACTTTTTGGCCGGCGATCTTAACGCTAAGCACGCGGCTTGGGGAAATACAATCGAGAACACTAGAGGTCGACTGCTTCAGAATTGGCGGGAGCAAAATATGATTGAGTACAAACTTAGTTTGTACGCGACGGATATCCCGTCTTTCCCGAGAGGAAATTCTTTTCTGGACTTAGCCCTTATGGACAATAGACTAGAACTGACAAATAACGAACACGCGCGGAACTGTGTACGAGCATTCGATTACGATGACAGTGACCACCTCGGACGTGATGCCGTATTCAGGATCCCAAACGAGCAAACTCAACTGGAGGAGTTCGACCAAGTGCGTTCTTTCGACTATCGAAAGACGAACTGGCCGCGCTTCACCAGAGTCGTAAAGCGAGAATTACGTTTGAGCGAAATCATCCCTCCAACAAACAGAAACCTGACAAACGATGAAATTGACCAAAATTTACTAAAAATGAATGAGGTCCTCACAAGGTCAATGGATCTAGCTATCCCTAAGATAACTAGTTCTGACGACCAGACGGAGAAATATCGAACGCCAACAATCGATGCACTCCACCGACACAAAAGCAGACTGGTCTCGAGGCTTAAACGGCTGCGTAGACAATTCACTGACAGACAAGACCCGGAGGTTCGGACACTGAAGTCACTGATCAAAAACCTAAAAAAATTAATATCGGAAAATTACAGAAAATCTATAAATTTTTACTGGGGCAACAAAATTCGGGCTATAAAAACCAGTAGCCCGAATATGTTCCCCCAAATAAATAAAATATTCAGGCGAAAAGATCATAACGACATTCCATGTGTCCGAATTTCCAAAACGACAGAAAACAGACAGACACTCACGGCTGTTGGTATAAGTCCGGAATACGTTGACTCGAACGACGGTTTTTTCACGATCGAAGATCCTCAGGAGAAGGCGAATTCGATAGGCGCTATTTTCGAGACCGTGTATACGGTGAACAATCCTGTTCGCCCAAATCGCGATATTGAGGAAAGAGCCTTTCTGAATCACTTTCATCTGCGCACTGAACTTCAAGCTTGGCGATCTGAGAATCACGGTTTTTCCGTATTCAATGACGAAAACCCTTCCAATGGCATAGTCGCCAATAGCCTGATGCTGTTCGTGCAAAAAGATGAACTCCTGGACATCTTGGTATCATTGAAAAATAAAAAGTCGGCAGGAGAGGACGGTGTCCCAAACGTCGTATTGAGACACCTGCCTATAGAAGCAGTCGATATCTTCACCACCCTGTTTAACAATGCACTGAATAATGCACATTATCCGGTGCACTGGAAAACGGCGGTGGTACATCCTATCCCCAAAAAGGACAAGGACAAAACAAACCCTGCAAATCTTCGGTCAATAAGCCTTCTGCCGAATGTAAGCAAGGTATTCGAGAAGATAGTCAATAGAGCTCTGCTTAAGTGGGTTGAGGAAAACAAAATTATTCCGGATAATCAGTTTGGTTTTCGAGCGAGGCATGATACCATTCATGCCGCGTCGAAACTAGTGTCCGACATCCAATGGAATAAGTCCAAAAAACAATGCACAGGGGCCTGTCTGGTTGACTTTGAGAAGGCCTTCGACACCGTATGGTTAGAGGGGCTTTTCTACAAGCTGACCAGACTGGGCATGCGTAAACCCATGCTATATATGATTTATGAAATGCTTATGGGAAAGAAGTTCGTTGTCAAATGTGGCAACGTAACTTCGAGTAAAGTCTTTGAAATTAAAAACGGTTTACAACAGGGGGCGGTGAACTCCCCGATATTGTTTAACATTTATACAAGTGATCTTGTAGGTTCTCTCAGACACGCTATAGCGTACGCAGATGATCTAGTGGCGTACAGATCAGGTCCGAAAATCGAGGTCATCAACACACTTTTGCAACGTGACTTCGATCACATTAAGGGATATTGCGATGATTGGAAATTGAGGATCAATTTCCAAAAAACCGAAACAATTCTGTTCAGGACCCCAGTGCAGAGGGCTTCTTACGATACCAGAAAAAACTGGAAAAAATTTTGTATCATGGGACAGCATGGACGGCCGTTGGCGGTGAGAAGTGAAGTCAAATACCTTGGCATCTGGCTTGACAAGTTTCTATATTTTAATAAAAATGTGGATGCTTGTCTGGCCAGGGCTAGGGGGGCTTATGCTCTGACAAGAAGATTGTTTCATAGCAGTCAACTTGATTCAAGGGTGAAAGTCATTTGCTACATGGCCCTCATAAGGCCGATCATCGCTTACGGTTGTCCCGTGTGGTTCAATGTATCACCATCCTACATGGAAAGGATACGGCTGTTTGAGAGACGTTGTCTCCGATCCTGCTTAGGATTGTACCGAACGCTGGACTCCGGGTACATAAAATATTATCGCAACGAGGTTCTATACAATGGGGCTCAGTTGAATAGAATTGACAATTTCCTAATTAAGGTGACTCGAAGGCACGCTGCAAGGGCGATGGCTAGCGACAACAGCCTGATCTTTGGGGCTTATTATCCCAATGATTTATACATGGAGAGCACGCTCATATCGGGCTTTATTCCACCAGAGGCATTCATTTACATCGATTCGTTAGGGTTAGCACAAGACAGGAACGGTATCCCGGTTTTATACCACCGCTATCGTGACGCGCGGGACAAACGGCTAATCCGCGACGGGTACGTCGACAATGCTCCGGAGCTCCTCCGCTTTAGCACGGCGGTATCGGATCGCGATAGGATCGATGCTGCAAAACAGCACACTGAATTCTGGTGGCTGTATGAGGAAGGTGATTCTGCACTTCCTCAGGACTTTGCGGACTTTTAGTCCAACTCCATAAGTAAGATTTTAAATTAGGAACAAGGTCTGGGGTGGGGCTTGTGCACCATATTGGCGTACAATATGGTTGAACGCAGACTGCCGTGGGACCGAAAGACGCAATCAGGATGGCGACCCCTCGGGGCATGCGCAACGAGGGCTCGCCACCCCGATTATAATTAAGTTAGGTTTAAGTAGTTAAATAGTCTTAAGTTAGGCTTAAGTAGTCTTAAGTTAGGCTTAAGTAGTTTAAGTAGTCTTAAGTTATATATAATCTAGATTAAGCTTTTATATAAAACAAAAAAAAGTCACTAAACAAAGTTTTAAATTTTTTCTTTGTAAATTAAAATTAAATATAAAACCAAAAAACCGACAAATATAAGCCTAAAGGCAAAATAAAACAGCTAAATATAAGCTTACAGCGCCCACTAAGGGCCGATAAGTTAGATTAAGTAAACCAGTTATTGATAAGTTAGATTTAAGCATTTTTGTCTAGTAGTAAGTTAATATTTTAAGTAAATAAAAAATGAGTTTAAAAGTTAAAAAAAGCCCACACGACGACCAAAGGAAAAAGAATACCATCCTCGCTATACACTGAAGTTAACGGTCTAGTGTATAGCGAGGATGATATGGTGGAGGAAGGATAATGGTATGGGCTCCTCCGATGGCATTTCCAACAATATAACGATCCAAAACATATTGGTGATATTAAAGATTGGTTTTGGGATCAAAACATCTCTTTAGTTTTAATTCCTTTGAGAACTTGTGAGATGAACTGAAAAGAACATTAAGTGACCAATTCTTCACAAAATGGAATCAACTGTGGGAAGCAGTGCCAAAGGAATGGTATTCCATTCCTTCCGAAACATTTTTAGAAATTTTGGGAAACAATGGAGGAAAGATTCTCATATAATTTTAGTAAGTTAAAAAAAATATTCAAATCTTTAATTAATGATTATTTAGGAACCTATTTTGTTTGTCTAAGCCGACAACAGAACTCCAAACGTTTCTGTTACTTTTTTTAAATTATTCGAGAAATAAACAGCCAAGTATTTAACATATTTCTTGAATAATGTAAATTGTATTAACATAATTGTAAAACAGAAAACAAATTTAAAAATAAAATAAACTCAAAAGTGAAACATTTTGTATACTGCGATACTGGCGTCATGTCAATATCGTCACGGTCGACGTATGGTAGTAGTTGCACCGATTTTTGGAAAATTGTGCCTCGTTATCGCCGTTTAACAGTCTGCAGAAGTGGTTCTTCCATATCCTCAGCATCGACTGTGTCTCAACAAAGATATTTCCTTGTTCAACTGGACAGGATTCTGTTCGAGCCTTGTATCCTTGATTTTGACGTTTTACACTTTGGCAAAACTTGCGAACATTGTTCTGGAGTGGCACCTCTCTATATCCTCAATCACAGTATTTCTGGATTGCTGTAGTGTGGTAGATATCCGTATCCTTAATTTGGCTGGAACAAGGTAGTGGTCGTTGATATGGAGACCGCCATGTCCCAAATGGGTATCTTGGTGAGTAAACCATCGCCACTGCCACTAAGCTAAGCGTTAGATATTGTCTTTAGCTAAAGTTTAAAAAAAAATAGTTTAAGCGATCTTCACCAAAAATAACGCGCAAAAAACCTGAACACAAAAACAAAACCTTTTAAGCAATCGAAGTACAGTCCACGAGGGACATAAAATGTCTTATAAGAAACACATAAGGAAACGCCGTTTCTTTTCTCTATATGTCCATAGAAATAATAGCTGATATAAGAAACGCGCTTATAAGACACATTCAGATATAAGAAACCAACATTCATTCACAAAATTTACTATTAAAATATAAATCGCACGCATATTAGAATATTTTTTTGATTGTTGAACTGGATTTATGTTTTATAGCAAACTAGCGAGCCCGGCGAACTTGAAGCCTTCAGATAAACTCAATTTTCGGGGAGTTCAAATTTCAACGCGATTTATTTGAATGGAATCAAAATCAGTAAAGAATATGATGAACAATGTTTTTGTATTTGTTTTCCGGCGCAAAAAGAAAGCAACAATAGGCGAACAGCAACGTACAGTGACCGTACCTTGGGATTTATAGATTGTCATCGCAAAAGGCCTTCCTCTCTTTTGAATTTGCCGTGCTTTGAGATTTATTGATTGTCATCGGCCATCGCAAAAGGCAATCGAATGAGGAACTGTATTCGCTTAAACTGGAATTGATGATCAGTTGGAATTATCGGAATTCCTGGCATAAGGACATCCCCTTGTCATCGCAAAAGGCAGTCAAACGAGGAACTGCATCCGCTTGAACTGGAATGGAAGATCAGTTGGAATAGTCGGAATTCCGGGGATAAGGACTTCCTCTCCTTTGAATTTCCCCTTAATGATGGTCCCTTGAATCCATTGTTCATCAGTCCCTTGACGGGCAGTCAGTGGAAGATCAGTTGGAATAATCGGAATTCCTGGCAAAAGGACTTTCTCTATTTTTAATTTGCCGTGCCTTGGGATTTATTGATTGTCATCGCAAAAGGCAATCGAACGATGAACTGAATCTGCTTAAACTGGAATGGAAGACCAGTTGGAATAATCGGAATTCTTAGGAAAAGGACTGCCTCCCCTTTGAATTTGCCTACCGTTGCACAATTTCGGATGATTCAGATCCCGCAACATGATTATGATCAACTCTAAATTATGCTGCGAAGTTCCTGGCACGTCAAGCTAGTTCAAAAATTCCGTCGGATAGTTGGTCGCTTCATACTTGTCCGTCTAGCTGTCAACGGATTTGTACGAACGTAGTTCTCTAACAATTTGACTTTTAATATTGAAATTCAATCGATATTTTTTATAATTTTATGCAATGCCGGAGAACACTTCGGTTTCTCATTCGAAAGTTTAAATTCGCAAACATTTTGCGGGCACGTTATCAATCCAGTCGAAACATCAATAGGAATTCAGCCATTGCCAAGAGAAAGCAATTGTCTCGAGAATTCAGCAGTCGATGGGTCTTTCGGCGAGGCCATACGCGCAGCATAAGTACGGGGTTTCCGATTGAAACTTCAATGCATTGCAATGCTGGCATACGACAGATAATGAACCGACATCAACGCAGCGAATAAATTTGTAGGCAATTGCGGAATCGTATACGAAATCACAGCGATTCAATTCCACATTTTTCTCGTTTTTCCGAAATTTTTCGAGTTTAAACTAAGAATTTTTTATTTTTTATATTCTGGGACAATTGCACACAAAATTCCATACAAAAAATCAGTTTTCGATTTTTGCAATTTCCCGACTTTTCCGGGGGTTTTTTTTCCAAATTTTTGAAAAAAAACCTTGTCCTGACAATTACGAACAACCGACAAAAAAATTGGGCCAAATGGGCCCAGCAATTCTTAATTGATGAATTACGTTAAATTTTTCAGACATCTTCATATAATAAGATTTAGCTAAACTATACATGTAAACGACCATGTCACGTGACTAAAAATGCTCGATTGACCAATGAGAATAGTGCATCGACAAAGTAAACTTCGTAAAACTAAAACCCGGAAAACGGCTATTGCCTGTAAATACTCTGCTGATGTTGCTGTGTCTATTTGTTTCACGCACAAACTTATTTGTTTGACGTTGCCATAAGAAGTAAATAAGCTCAAACTCTAGCTGGAAGATTTTGATTTTTTTTTTGTATTCCCCTTTTTAGGAATGGAATTCCGTAAATCACATTATGCTCTTATTTGACATTTTATTCTTTTACCTTAAAACAATGAGAGTATGATATATTTTGGTGTTATGATTTAATTTTTGGAAAAAATTGGACTAAGCTAATACACGATATCAATAAAGAAAAATGAGACATATTCCTAAGTGTCTAACATTTCTTTAATATTTTATTACATACATATATATATATATGGATAACCAGTTTCTGGTTTATTAAAAGATTTTAAAAATCTATTGAAATATTGAAAAACCTTTGAATATTTAAGGAACTTACCTGTCCCGCAAGGGCAATATTGTTGACACTTTCATTGGTATCTTTACACTGTCGGAGTCACTGCTCTCGGACAATCTATCAGAACTTTTACCAATTGGTCGTTTGACTTTTCTCTTCTCTGGCGGAATGGCTATCAAGTGTTTACCCATATTTTCAGCTTCACTAAAGTGCCCATCGCCCTCGCCATCGGCTTCAGCTGACAACTCAAGTGAACACGATGCCATTCCGTCACTTCCGGCTGCCAATCCGCATCCAACTCCATGTCCACATAATCCAGACGAAGTACCTCCATTATGTAATGCGCCAAATGTGCCGCCAATTGTAGCTCCAAGTTTTGTGTCCCGGTGTGTGCCATCTAATGAAATATTCGATAAAAACGAGATCGCAGCCAATCTGCGCCTGTATCTCGTCTTATTTAGAGAACTTGCCATTAGGCAGTGAATGAAATGATGGATAGGATCTAACTTCTCACTTAAGTGTGGCTTTTCACCGTTTAATTTGTTTGTTATAATGTTTTTGTTGGGAAAAAAAATCCCAGATAAACAAATAAACAATTCTCTTTGACGTATCAACTTTTGGTGGGTTCAGACTGATGGTGTAGGTTACGTTTGTTTTAAATACGACTTAAGATGTTGCCTCATAAGAATATAAAAAAAACTGTGCACACGAAATTGTTCATCACAAGAAAACTAAAGTTTTGTACATAACAAGATTCAAATGTTTATAACTCATTTTGAAGCTGAATTTGGACTTCCTTCACAAAAAATTATAATTAAAAAAAATTAAATAACATGGAAGAACATCCAAAAATTGTTGGCAACTTAAACGGAAGTAAATAACTTTGTTGTTGGAAATAGCGACGATTGGGGTAGTTCTCCTTAGGGATACTAGAAGAAATTCCTTCTAGTAATGGCGTTAAATGATATGCCTGTCTTTGGCCTTGTTGTTGTGTTGAAATCGGATGAATATGTTAATTGCAAAAGTTGTGAAATATCGATATCAGGATGTAAACCGAAACATTTTTAGAAGGATCACTTTTGTTTATTATATTTTCACTTTAATAATACTAATGTTAAGAAATCGACTTGGTCTATTGAAATTGCGATGTGTAATCTCCTGCAAAGAACGTGATAGAGTGAAAAATTTTCTGCTCGAGTTTTGCCAAATAAAGTGGTGGTGTGTACTTAAATGACAGTTGACAGCTGCGTGAGACGGGGAATTCTTATTTGGATTGTGGACTGTAAAAGTAGTAATTAGACCAATAAAAAAATGTAAACACGGAAAATTTCGGAATCTTGAAAATATAATTACGATTGGATATATGAACAAGAGATGGCGCTATCAAATTATATAAAATTAAGGGTTTGCTTATATCAACTACGACATTTTTTTTCAAAAACTGTTAGGGGTATTCATGTAACGTCGTAATTTAACTACGCTCGAAAGATTGTATTATCAATTCAGTAATTTATTTATTGATCGAATTTTGTTTTCTTTCCGTACTACGTAATTTTTTTCAGTTTAGCGAATACGTTCGATGTGTGAAAGTGCCTGATTAAATATCAAAAAAACGTTTCAAAAGTTCACAACCCAATCCCTGTGAGAAAATTCCGATATTGTTTGAGAGATGTCCCATGCGAATTTTGACAGTTCATTTATGACGTCGTAGTTTTATCACTTTTACTACGTTTACGACGACTTTCCGAAATTGCCCTATTATTGAGATATAGCCAAAATAAATGATAATTTTCTAAATAATTTTGGTATTATGTTTGATTTGTGGATGCGATACCCAGTTAGTGCGGTATATTTCGAAATTGTTTTAAAAAAATCTCATAACGATTTGAAAATTTTATTTATCATTAGACATTGCCACCAGAGATGGCAGAAATAAATTTTTTTTTTGAATAACTACATTTTTACGTCGACTAAGAAGATAGTTAATGTAGTTAAATGTATTTGACGTAAGGAAGAAAAGAAGAAGAAGGAAAATGTAGTGGACGTAGTGGTATCTTTTAAAATGTATTTTAGGCAAAGATGACAGAAATGACACTTATTTTGAAAAAACAACATTTGTTACGTCTGCTGCGTAACGGAGGTAGTTAGATGTAAATAACGTAGATAAATGTAGTAGACGTATTTTAAAAATGTATTTTAGGCTGCTTGTTTCAAAGAATAACTTATTTTGCACCGAAATAATTCAACAAAATGTGGTGAATATTCTGAATTGATGAATTATGTGTTATATGTAAGCAAAGTCAAAATAAACGATAAAAATAATAAAAAAGATGCCTAACTTAGCGAGTGAAAGGAAAAAAATTATGAAACTTCAACTTTTCAAAAAAAAAAAATTATGGCGCAACACGCTCGTTAGTACCCAGGGCCTAGCTTTTTTCTGACAACCATTCATGTGTGCGTGTGTACTTCTTAGCACGATGGCGGTACCTCCTGTTTGATGCCGAATTCGAACGGCTAAGTTGAGATAAGCTTTCATGACAATTGATACTGCTCGGATGATTTGTCAGATTATCACGAGAGGAGGGTCAGTGAAAAATCATGAAGGTGTTGCTACGGCTGGTAATCGAGCCCAGACATTCTGCACGGCAGTTCATCGCACCACTGAGCCCGCGAATGAAAGGAAGCTCTATAATAATTAGAGCAAGGTTCGGTAGAATAGGGGAAGAATAGGGGCGCTCTGCTATGGTAGTGCTATTAACATCATCCACCGTTCGGGCACATAGTTTAATTCTCATATTTAAAGTTACAACAAAAAATAGGAAATATGTGACTTGAGAAATTAGTTTACATATTTCCTATTTTGATTTGTATTCAAGGTCCAAATTATTCTATGACACAGTCTGGTTTCTTTGCCGTAGTCCACGTCCCACATCTTAACACTATTTGGGCTCTATGGGCCCAGTTATAGCTATCATTGAAATCCCCAATTGGAAATGATCTTTTACATCCTTATGCTTTTTTTTTTATAAATTCAATCATTGTCGAGTTGATGCCAAAACAAAGCTTATGAATTTTAGAACATGATTATCCAATAATATTTAAATTATTAATTATAGTTTTCGCAGAAAATCAATTCTTATTTTTCACTGATCAAGATTTATTTTAGTAAAGTAGGGGCCCAGTTATAGCTATGATTGAAAACCCTCGTTGAAAATTTCCTTTTAATTCTTGCGGCTTTTCTATACACTCAACCATTGGCAAGTTTGTGTCAAAACAAAGCTTAAGAATCTTAGAACATGATTATCTAAAAATATTTTAGTGTTGAATTATAGTTTTCGCAGAAAGTAACTTTTTATTTTCACTGATCAAGATTTATTTTTATGAAGTAATGATTGCCATTTCACCGAACTGAAACTGAATTTTGCAATTAATCCTATATGAAAATATGGGGATGAAATTTCAATTGCATCAGTTGTTGTGTTCCAATGAAGTTGTTCCATGATAGCTATAACTGGGCCCTTTCAATTCCATCATTGAAAAACTTCATTGGAACAAAAGATATGATCGCATTAAAATTTTATCTTCATTTTGTTGCTTCGGATAAACTTGTTTAACAATGCGAAACAGATTGTTCCTAAATCTCAGTAAAATTAAAAAAAATTTCGTTCGTATGTAGTATGAAGGGAATTTATCACTATTTTAAGCTGCGATGTAAAGAAACTTAAGAACAATGCTGAAAATCTTGTTCGACTGAATGAAAAAAATCTGAGGCACCGTAGAAAAATCTCTGAATGGTAAGTAAGCTTATTACACAAACTCTGACATGTAATTATATTCAAAGTTGGATTCTTTAATTTTACTACAGCGACATCTATATATAAAATTGAGTATTACAAAGCTGGTATTTTGAGGGTCTCTGGGGCAATGTGTGACAGCTGACGTTTAAATTGAAATCAGTCAAACATATTTTATTTTATTCTTTCAAACGTTTTATGAAAAATTGCATATAATTTACAATGAGTATGGAGCAAATGCAAATGGAGATTGAATTCGTAAGCTTCCTTATAATGGTTACCTTAACAATATTTATAATTAATCTCTGATTGCAGCCCGAGGAAGATGTTCCCTACGAAGAAGAAATCCTCCGCAATGCGTACTCGGTTAAGCACTGGTTGCGTTACATCGACCATAAGGCTAAAGCCCCGAATTTCGGGGTAAACATTGTTTACGAAAGAGCCTTAAAGGAATTACCAGGTTCCTATAAGATTTGGTACAATTATCTAAGATGTAGGAGGAAACAGGTCCGCGGTAGATGCGTAACCGATCCAATG
Source organism: Rhingia rostrata (assembly GCA_949824845.1). Lineage (NCBI taxonomy): Eukaryota > Metazoa > Arthropoda > Insecta > Diptera > Syrphidae > Rhingia > Rhingia rostrata. The sequence goes on from OX463755.1 coordinate 76,112,105, forward strand.
TACGAAGAAGTAAACAATTGCTTTGAGCGGGCTCTGGTTTTCATGCATAAAATGCCAAGAATTTGGATGGATTATGGAACATTTATGACGAATCAATATAAGATTACAAGAACCCGACACGTATTCGATAGAGCGTTGCGGGCCTTGCCAATAACACAGCATCATAGAATTTGGCCACTTTATTTGAAGTTCTTGAAGCGGTTCGATATCCCCGAGACTGCAATAAGAGTTTATAGAAGATATTTAAAACTTTGTCCGGATGACTCTGAAGAGTATATTGAATATCTTATTGATGTCGGTAAGCTGGATGATGCGGCACAACAACTTGCTACGGTGGTTGACAATGAGAATTTTGTTTCAAAGCATGGTAAATCAAATCATCAGTTATGGAATGAGCTCTGCGAACTGACATCAAAGAATCCTGATAAGGTGCACTCGCTTAACGTTGACGCTATTATACGAGGTGGATTAAGGAGGTTTGTTCTATATATAATACTTATTCGTTATTTATTAATAAGCTATAGCTGAAGTTAATGATAATAAGATAAATATGTGGCTTAGTCGGCGTGAGAAAAACAACCCGAGCAATTAATCAAACGGAGGAGACTTCTAACTTCCGCTTTTGTCAAGTCGCTGAGATTTCGAAAGAAGAAATCTCCTAGTTGAAGTTTCCTTTTGCTTGGATTTGATTTCTCTTCATCCATACAACTCCTGCAGAAGTGTATTGGTCAGTGTGTAGTGATACACCTATGGTGGCGCTAATGTGCGGTTTAGTAAGCGAAATCAGTCTCTTGGATCTTCTTATACACGACTCCACCTCAGATTTGATTTGCTGCTAGCATGTGTGCTAGTAAGCTTTTGCATGCAGCGATCGGGTACGACTGGTAATTAGTCCCACGTCTGGCGAGTTTATCAGCCTCACAGTTCCCTGAAATTTCGCTATTATTCCAGGGATTTGATGGCCACTTGGTTTTCCGAGAAGATGCTAATATCCTTGGCAGATATTATATTCTCTTTCAGACGGCTTCTTTGATCGCCTGTAACACGCTACAGAGATCAGGAAGGTGGAAGATAGGCTGAGATTTAGCCTGTTGAAGAAGACACCAGCACCCACTCGTCATTCGTTTTGGAGCCATCGCCATCGGTATAAAAGCGGATCAAATCATTTTGCACAGGTTCGTTACTGGGATTGTGACCTTCAAACTCTCGTTAAAGTTTAACCTGGTAAGGGTGTAATCGGTGTTTTCATAAATATTTGTGTGTACGTTTAGAATTTTTGAGTGGCCGACTGAGTTAGCTTGGTGAAAATATCAAGGGGTAGTAGGTAAAAGAGAATGTCTAGTGCTGCTGTGGGTGTTACACGGAGTGAACCACCGATATACAGACACGCAGTTCTTTACTCCATTAAGAAGCATCGGTCCTTTAACCGATATGTAGAGCCAATGCATGATAAGAAGGTTTATTCCCAGTTTCATGCCTATGACTTTCTTACAGGAATAAAGTGCGACTGTCGCTTTCTTCACTCTTTCTGTTATGTTCACTTAATTACACAAAGTGAACAAAGCTATTTAGCTTTGTTTGAGTGACGAAAAATGGCTTTGCTCGGGATGAGATCATCTAGAACGAATCAATGTATCTGTGGTCGGAAAATGAGTGCTCACTACATACCTTCCAGTCTATGAACACGTGATGGATGTCATTTGAGACAAATGTGATACCAAGTACTTCTTGTCTATCACTGGTGATAAACGCTGGTTCATTACCCTTATAACAGAGTAAGAGATTTGTTCTTAAAAGATAATCAAAAAGTAACTTATCGTGTTCGTTTATATGAGAACTGCTCCAATATGTGTGGTGTGCGTTAGCCTCACTTCCCAGGATGAGTCCATATTTTTCCGCGTATCTCGCCCTCCCCAGATTTTGTTTAGGGAACGGTACCATATGGTCGTGAGCAAGATATGCCGAGAACAATCAGTAATTTTTTGTCTTGGCTTTCGGTCCAGCTCCAGGGCTATATATGTCGATCCCTGTAATTGGAGGTTAGGTAATTATTAAGGCTACCCTTAGCGAGTATATAGGATCTTGGTTCACTTTTGTCCTTTGCATACAAGGAGAGTATAGTCATGAGTCCTGAGTACACATACCATGTCGTTGACTGCCCAAGGTGGATCAGGCAAAGCCGTTTCGCAGTGGTGGAGGATAATCTGTATTAATCGCAGTATTTTTGAGTCACCGATAATTGATTCTGTCTCCATGTTTTTTTGTGTAGTTTTTTCATTTAACAGTGGCGTTTATAGTTGTACGGTGGAGTGGGGCGGATCCGCTTCGGCTTCCAACTCATCCCTTTTGTAGAGTTTTAGTTTAATAGAGTCAAGGCCATTATTCTTTTTAAGGAGTGCAAGGCATTCTTTATTCTTTCACAATTAGCGCGCATCTATTTCGCGCTACACTTTCCAATTGTGTATCGGAAGGGTGGGGTTGCTGGAGTCGATTGTCTGGATTATTTCATTCACATTTGAAGGTTTGGCTAGGATCCAGGCTTGGTATGTCCTTCTTCCCAACCACCTCTAGCTTCGAGCCAGGCCACACCTCACCAATTCTAGCTATTGCAAGCAATTAACTTAATGTGACCCTGATGCCAGCTGGCTTCGCGGCAACAGGATGCTGGACCCTGGTTCTCCCTCGTTATACTGAGGAAGACTGGCCATCCTGGGAGGTAACTGCTTCCACCGTTCAGGTGAAATTGTACCGTTAATATCGCTGCGGACAATCACGTCCAGCACGAGGTTGCCTATTACTGTATTATCTTGATCTCTCGGCGGTCTTAAGGTAATTATTGGTATTAATCACTTTGGCCCGTTTGGAGACAGAAGGGGTTTCCTCCAACGATCTCTGGCGATTGCATATAATGTCCTTGCTCTCCAGGCTAGCTTGATTTGCTGCTTTTTTATCCAGCACTCTAGCGGATTTGTTTGTAAGATTTCCGCTGGCCGTCGTTGACTGTATTGAAGATTGGAATGGAGGTCCACTTGTGCAGAGATCAGAAAGCAATAATGCAATGCTTGCATAATTTTAACCAGAAACACTCTCTCCATTTGGTTATTCGGAAAACATCCATATCAGCTCTATCATCGTTGTTGTTAGAAGACACCACCCCAAAGGCCTGCGCTGGAAAGGTTAGACGTCGTCAGCAATGACTACTATATAAGTTCTTTGCAACTTATATTTGACAGAATCAGACAATCAGGCCTATCGCAAATAAATTTTCCCGGCAAATTGTTCCCATTCAGCAATCTGATTTACATTGCTGACAAGTGATTTGCTGGCTTTTATTCCAATTTATTTCACAAAAAAAAAAATCATCCCAATTCTGATGTTAGATGTATCGCGTTAGCTTAAACTTTAGGCCTATAGTTACTATCTGTTACTAATTTGGCGGTTCATTAACCCTACAAGATATAACGTCGAATTTCGGTAACATTTTATACGCTTTGTCGAGGAGCTCGTATAAGTATTGGTGTAATATTTCCCCCCTTCGAAGGCTGACTGCATATAACGCTTTCTAGCATAACACAACAACATTTTTATTTTATATCGCACCCATTTACAACGCCGGCCGGCAGAAAATTTAGAACAATTACTAACGTTGACGTTGGCGTTGAGGCATTATGTTTTGGACTTAGGCGTTATTATTCGTTCTCTGACGTCGTTGAGGCATATGACATCTTGGCAATAGTTGAGCATTGATATGCATTCACTTTAATTGACCTAGCTATCTTAAACGCCCAATGCAGGACACCCCGAAGAGCTCGTTAACTTTGTGGCAAAATCTTTGTCTTCATACTCCATCAGCGCTAATGTTTTTAGATGGATTTTTCGATCGAAACGACCAAGGAGTTCATCATACGACTTCTATACCGTCTTCAGCACCGTAAGACTACGACAGGTTGTTTTATAGCATTTCTTTAGCTGTTCGTGTAAGTGCTTTATTACAAAGTTACAAATGTTGATAAAAGTAAACCTTCGTCTTATTTCTAACTATGCGGCATTTTCAGACTTGATAGCGAAGCCGATCTTAATGGAGTAGCGAGAATTTTTTCTCGTCATCTCGCACAGACACGGCTCTACACAGTTCGATTTTACAAATGGTGTCGTATGGGACTTTGAAATCGAATAAGTTGTGAGTATCGGCTTGCGAAGTGTGAAGATTTGATCAGTTGTGTAACACAATGATAAAAGGCGATCATGCCATCGCCCTCCATATTCTTTGCATTCGACAATGACTCAACTATGATTTTCCCTTGTTGTAGTTGGCTTTCATGTTACGAACATTATTCCTGAAGTGACACCTCTCCAAATCTTTGATCGCGAGCTTTTCCTCTCTCACAGTATCGTTTAAATATCAAGGTGAGGAAACCGTGTGTTGGCTACAGTTCGTTGCCAGACGTGGTGTCGTATAGGCTGTGTTTGCCGACAATGTTGCTATTGTCAGGTACCGCGACTTTATTTTATTCACTAAGTGCTTAAAGTGATCTATTTAGTTGCATATTATTTAATAATAATTGATTTTAAAATTTTGATGGTATACCGAATTGAGCTTAGTCCAGTTATTTTATATTCTTGTAATAGAGCTGAACAAATTGTAGATCCTGTTTTTGCTTTATAACAAGACAGTTTAATACTACTCACGCGTAATCTGACATTTACCCCTACTTGAAGGTAGGTAGGTAGGCCCCTTTTGTTGACTGTTAACTTTACCCAATAGTTATTACGATAAAGTTTAAATAACATTTGGTTAACGAACATATCTGACAATCATCCATCATTATGAATTACCAGCTCAAACTTAAACTTAATTTTTCTTTTTAACAGGTACACCGATCAATTAGGACACCTGTGGAATTCGTTAGCTGATTACTATGTTCGCAGTGGTCTGTTCGATCGCGCTAGAGATGTATATGAAGAAGCCATTCAAACAGTTACCACAGTTCGTGATTTTACACAAGTCTTTGACGAATACGCACAATTTGAAGAGGTCAGTCTTAGCAAACGTATGGAAATGGTAGCCAAGGATCCAAATGCCACCGAAGAAGATGATATCGATATAGAATTACGATTAGCACGTTTCGAATATCTTATGGAGCGCCGTCTTTTATTACTGAATAGTGTCTTGCTTCGCCAAAACCCCCATAACGTTCCGGAATGGCACAAACGGGTTAAGTTATATGAATCAAAGCCTCACGAGATTATCAATACGTACACAGAGGCGGTACAAACTGTACAACCAAAACTAGCCGTTGGCAAACTAAATACCCTATGGGTGGAATTCGCAAAATTTTACGAATGCAATGGACAACTCGAAGATGCACGTGTTGTTTTCGAAAAGGCCACTCAGGTAGAGTACGTAAAGGTTGACGAGCTCGCCTCAGTTTGGTGTGAATGGGCGGAGATGGAAATCAGACAAGAGAATTTCGATGCTGCTCTTAAACTAATGCAGAAAGCCACTGTTATGCCACAGCGTAAGGTGGCTTATCACGATGAAACCGAAAGCGTGCAGATGCGTCTCTACAAGTCACTCAAGGTCTGGTCGATGTATGCGGATTTAGAGGAAAGTTTTGGTACTTTCAAAACTTGTAAGGCTGTGTACGACCGTATAATAGATCTAAAGATTTGCACCCCACAGATCATCATTAATTACGGCCTGTTCCTGGAGGAGCATAATTACTTTGAAGAGGCATTTCGAGCATACGAAAAAGGAATCGCGCTTTTTAAATGGCCAAATGTCTATGACATTTGGAACTCGTATCTTACGAAATTTCTTAAGCGATACGGAGGATCTAAACTTGAGAGAGCAAGGGATCTTTTTGAACAGTGTTTGGAGAATTGTCCCCCTGACTTGGCAAAATATTTCTATCTTCTATACGCCAAGCTGGAGGAGGAGCACGGCTTAGCACGGCATGCTATGGCGGTGTACGATCGTGCAACAACTGCAGTGAAACCTGAAGAAATGTTTGATATGTACAATATATTTGTAAAGAAAGCTGCAGAGATCTACGGTTTGCCAAGGACTCGGGAAATCTACGAAAAGGCCATTGAAGCTTTACCAGAGGAGCGGATGAGGGATATGTGTGTTCGATTTGCAGAAATGGAAACGAAACTCGGCGAAATCGATCGAGCGAGAGCAATATACGCACACTGCAGTCAAGTCTGCGATCCTCGAATTACAGCTGAATTTTGGCAAACTTGGAAAGAGTTTGAAGTTCGGCATGGCAATGAAGATACGATGCGTGAGATGTTGAGAATTAAGCGATCAGTTCAAGCCACCTACAACACACAAGTAAATATGATGACAGCGCAAATGGTAACATCAAATACCGGTGTAGATCCTATTGTAAAGGACGGAATGCGTTTACTGGAAGCAAAGGCTGCAGAAATGATTAAACAGCAGCACCACAATGAGAAAATTGCTGCAACCCTTAAGCCTCAAAACACGAACATTATGTTTATTCGTGGTGAGACCCAAGGTACCGGTGGAAAAGATCGTGTTGTAAATCCAGACGAAATAGATATAGGCGAAAGCGATGAAGACGAAGATGACGATGATGAAGAAATTATAAATGGCGATGACAATGGAGAAAATGAACCAGTTGAGAATGAAGATGTAATGAAGAAAGTGCGCATTGAAAAGAAGGTGATTCCGGCGAAGGTATTTGGGGGTCTAAAATCAGCAGCAAGAAGTGACGATGAGGAGGAGTAAATAAAATGTCACTGTTCGTATAAAGTTAATAAATAATTGTTTAACCATTTAGATCCAGGCAAATAAAATATTGATAGTAAAAAAAACTGTGTTAAACCTTAGGACTGTTCATTTGTTCTATGAAATTTCTACATTTGAGTGGTATGTTCAGGTAGCACAACCCCCAACCTGGAGGGCCAGTTCCAATTTATTAGATACCCCTAGGACACGGGACCATCAGTATCCACTACGGGATTGAGCGCTGCCGTTGGCCTTTCTGTTCATCCACCACCATCTCTGTTCAAGGGGCCTGACTAACCCTTGAAATTCCTAGACAATCTGTTGTCCGAATATGTCGAAGCAGCTTGTCTAGGTTCGCCTGGGACAGCAGGCCGGGTATTCATTCCGTGCCATTCTGACCTGGCTGTTTATAGTGTTGCTGTTTTTCGTCGTGTTATCAACACTCGCGCTTATCGTTTAGCAAGTCAAATCCGGTTGGATGAGACCAGTACCCGATGGTTTCCACTTGGAGGTAAAAAATAAGCACTTGATGTGACAAGTTAAAGCCAATCAGAGTCTACCCTCGCTCTACAAAACCCAACCTTCAAGCTCACGGAAATTGGGAATGGTAATACGTGTTACAAACCGCTTAAGCCGCTCTTCATTTCATCTCTCTTAATCAGAACTAATGGACGGCTTTCTACAAATCTACAAAAAAAAATCGAGTGTGAGTTCACACGCGTAAAAGTGAAACTGTATTCTGCTTATATAGCTGAGTCGATTAAGCCATGTCTGTCCGTCCGTGCGTCACCAGTTTGTGGCGGGCCTTAAATTTTGAGCTAGAATGATGAAATTTGGTACACGTGTTTGTTGTTGCTCCCAGCAGAACAAGTGTAAAATATTTTTAAATCCGCCCACTCCCACGTCCCCTTTTCAGAAAAACGTAGTTTTAGGCCAAACCATTAGAGATACTGAAAAAGTGTCTGAACAACATATCTAATGTCTACCTTTTTTTCAGACAAAGTTTTTTGCCAGGCCCACTTTTTGGATGCGTTTTTAGCAGAAAAAACGTTTTCCGCCAAGATCATGCGATTTAACGCTTCTTGATCATTTCTTGTAGGGTTATGTAAAGTCGAACACGATTGAAGCTTGATGCAAATTTGAGTAATTTATTCGATTTTTGAAAAAACTACTCTTAAAAAATCACCCGTTATTTGTATTACAACTAAGTATGCAACTTATCTAGCTTTTTTTATCGCGAGTAATGAATGATAGGAAGGTAACTCTCCTTTGAGAGTTTTTTTTTTTTTTTATAATTTACACGTACTCAAGGGGTTATGAATACCCTTTTATATGTTACCATAGTACGAGTGTTGGAGAAGGGGAAGAAAGAGAGGATAGCAAAGATTTTGGATGTAGTGGAGACTTAAACTCCATGGGTGGTGTCCGAACTAGCTCCGGGGAGTCACTTTTTCTTGTGTTCGTTAAATTTGAAGAAATTCAAGATGGTGTGCATACTTTTAGGTATTACACCGACCTTTTTATTTCTTTTAAATAAAAGTGAAATGGATTTTGGTTGGGATTGAACGCGCAACCATCCACTCAACAGACGAACACGTTACCACTACACCGCGGCCATCCACTGCTTTTTCCGCAATTTCTAGCGCGGTTTGTTATTATCGGACCAAGTCCAAGGGCTTAGTTCTTTGAAGACGCCGCAATAAATTTGTTTCGTCAGGATTTGGAGGACCGTTGTGTTTACGTGTCCTAATAAACGTATTGTTTTTTTTCGTGCAAAATTTTTCGTTTCATCTTTAACCGCCCGAATACCTAGATCTCTGCGTAGATCTTCATTCCTTATGTATCTTAACATTTTGTATGATCTTAACATTTTGCTTTCAAACGTTTGTAGAATGTTTAGATTCGTTTAACTGGCACAACCCCATATGTCCAAACCGGATTTAGCACTTGTTTGTACAAAAGCAGCTTGTTGTCAAAGTTAAGCTTCGAATATTTGCCGAGTAACCGGTAAATACAGTTCTCTGTTTATACCCTATCCCATAGGGCTATATTAGTTTGGATATTAAGTTTGTAACATAGTGAAATAATTTAGCTAGGTATACCGTATACCTCAAAGTATATGGATCGACTCAGAATCGCTAGTTGTGTCGATGTAGCCATGTCTATCTGTCCGTCCGTCCGTCCTTCTGTGTGTCACCGATATTTGGGCCTGAAATTTTAAGCTAGAGTTTTGAAATTTGGTAAAGGGTGATCCATTTCGAGGTTCCCAACTTTTTTAAAGAAAAAAACACAGAAAATTCAAATTTAATGGAGATGTTTTCCTCCAAGGCCTGAATCGAAGCGGGTTTGTCGGCATAAGCTTTTGACTTTACATATCCCCACAGGAAAAAGTCTAACGGTGTCATATGTAAAGTCAAAAGCTTATGCCGGGTATATTATTTTTGATACATATTTTGTAACATAGTGAAATAATTTAGCCAAATATACTTTAAAGTATATGGATCGACTCAGAATCGATAGCTGAGTCGATTTAGCCATGTCTGCCCATCCGTCCGTCCGTACGTCACCAATTGTTGGGCCTAAAATTTTGAGCTAGGATGAAGAAATTTGTACTCGTGTTTGTTTTTGTTTCAAGAACAACAAGTGCTAACATTTTTGAAATCCGCCCACTGCCACGCCCCCATTTTTATGGAGGCGTTTTCACACAAAAAAATATTTGTATACCCTACGCCATACCATATGCAGGAGAAAAACGTTGTTTTTGGTCGAACCATACAAGTTTTTGATAAACTGTCTGAAAAATATGTTGCGACAGTGTCAATTATAATATTTCTTTGCCATAAAGCCTACATTTTAATGATATTAATTTTAAGGATGGGATGGGATCTTGGTACGTACTCTAATCCAATTGCCGTATTAAAAATAAAGAGAAGCTTAATTAATGCTTTCCGAGGCAACATTTTGAGAAGTTTTCCCGTAATCAGGTCATAGTCTGGAGCTTTTTTAGACTTTAATTTCTGCATTTGCCGTTTAAGCTCGTTAAACATATCTCATTACTTTGCTATCGGTTGTAGTCTCGAATAGATTAATGCTTTCATGTTGCGTTGGGCCATCCAATGGATTAAATGTTTCCTCGAGATGTGCGGCAAAAACGTCTGCCTTTTCCTTATCGATTTTTGCCCAATCGTCTTGAGTTACCCTAATTGGTGGCACAGCGTTTTTTGGCCGTTTTGTGACTCTAATTGCTCTCCAGAGCGAATAAATCGATTCCTTTCCAGCGGTTAGGCTTTGTAGATAAGTTTCTACAGCATGGTTCTTAAAGTTTTCAATCGAATTCGATAGCAATCTACTCAACTAACTGAGATCTGTTTTATCTTGCGGGGCACGAGTTTGGTGCCATCTTTTTCGAGCTTTTCTTTTTTGTCTAACCAAACTTTTATTTCCCGTGGGTACTTGATATTACTATAGCCCACTATTTTCCCTTGTTTAGGAGTATTACTCAATGCTGCTTTTTGGACGGTATCTATAAAGGAGTAACCACCGACTATGAGTTCTAATGATCTTAAGCGATACACCCAGTCGAATATTCTTTTCCATATCATTTTTGAAGCCTTCCCAGTTGGTTTTTCGTTTCTTAGTTTGGGTTGCTTTTCATTTCTAATGATTGACTTGCTCGTTGTAAGAATGACAGGAGAATGATCAGAGCAAACAGCAAAGTACTCTTCAACTTCGATTGGATTGGACGGCAGACCTTATACGATCAAAAAATCGATCAAATCCGGTATTTTTGTAACACCACTTGGCCAGTAAGTTGGTTTTCCCGTAGAATAAGATTCGGTATTGTACATCGTAAAGCATTCTACCTTACTGTTATATGCATCTAGATTCACAGAATGCATGTTTTGCATTAAAGTCAACTTCGATGACAAAACACTGTCCAAGGGAATTAAGCGAGTTTTCAAAGTCTATTTTCTCAACCTTGCATCGTGGTGGGCAGTAAATAGAAGATATGAGTAAATAGAAGATATCATCGAAAAAAGTTTGAAACGGAATCAGGGGAAATATTTTTATCAGGTACTATAGCTTGGGCATAAGTTTGTACATTTGGTTTTGCATGTACAAGATCCGATCGTATTTCTGATGGCCGAGGCAATTGTTTAATTTTTTTTGTTTTTGGATTGTTGCCTGCTTTGCCTTTGAGATAAGTTAAGACGAAATTTTAGGCTTTGTTTAGTTAAATATAATTTCTGTGAAATTTCATTAGTAACTTTTGTCCGTTTTTATTGCATGTCCTTAGCTTCTTATCAGCCGCGGTAATTTGCGGGATGAGCGCCTTTACAATTAATGCAAATAGCCTGAGTTTTTTTCTTATCTGACCTGCAATCTGCCGTCAGATGATTTCCGGCACATTTTACTAACCTCGGCTCTTTCTTAGAAAAGGTTTGCATATATATTAGTTTTGATATATAGTTTCTAACATAGTAAAATAATTTAGCTAGGTATACCTCAAAGTATTTGGATCGACTTAGAATCGCTAGCTGATTCGATTAAGCCATGTTCGTTCTGTCCGTCCGTCCGTCTGTAGGTAACCGGTTTTTGGGTCGAACATTTTGAGTTAGGATAATGAAATTTGGTACATATGATCCTTGTACGTGCTGTTCGAAAAAGTGTAAATTTAATTCAGCCCACTGCCACGCCCCTTTTTAATGAAATATTTCGCCTATACAACTTTTTTTTTGCCACGCCTACATTTTGGGGGCGTTCTTAGTAAAAATCGTTTTCCGGTAAAATTTTAAGCATTTCGAAAAAAAAAATTTCATGCAAAACTACTGGCTATGGTAATATTAACATTTCTTCCATATATTATTTTAACCCACGCCCACTTTTTAAAGTGCGTTTCATACAAAAACCATTTCTATGAACACTTCATAGCATAACCAGGCAAATAAAACGCCTCCTACGACAGGCATGCTTAACCTCGGGTATATTCTGACCCCTAAACTGAATGGGTAAACCAATAATTGGCCAACAGATTTAATATTGAACACAGAATTTTCAAAACCTTGAAGTTGGATATACATATTAAAATTTTATATCAAACACAATTTTTGAGTATGTTTGTTTGAGTTGTTTTGGGTAAATTGTTTGAATATCTAGGGAAATTTGTCCAAATAAAATCAGAAAATTTCGCGGATAGGTTGATGATGAACTAGTACCCGCACTAAATGACCACAACTTTAAATGGACTGGGTAGCAATATGATGAAATACATTTTTTGTTGCGGCTTTTTTGGAACGGTTTATGCAATTATAAATCATTTTATTTGTTTGTCATTGACATGAAATTCGTTTATTTTTTTTGTCATCCTTTGAAATTGCCGACGGCAAAAAAATTAAAAAAGGGGAACGAGATACCTACTACTATTCATCTGCGATCGACAATCAGCAATCGGGAACTGATGGCCAAATGAACATTTAATAACGCTATGTCAGTGGCTAGGCTATATTAGCTACATGCAAAAGTTGAAATACTACATCAAAACCTTACTACAATGGAAATGCATAAATAAAATAAAAATCACAAAACATAAATACATATAAGCAACAAAAGGACAAAAAACGTCAATTTAATGGAGTGCACAGAATTTGTAGACCACGTTAAAATATACTATTTGTTATTCTCCTAATGAAGTGGATAAGCTTTTAGAGGGGAGAAGTAGACACCATCGTGAAATGAGTTCTTCCTCATTGGACGAATGTTGATTTATAATACTAACGTGGGTGGGTGTCATCGCATGGTGGCTATTATTCAATGAAATTAACTTTTGCTCCATTATGTCTAGATACGTGCAATACATCCATACACAGATGTAGGTACTGACTGAAGGTACCGTGACAATATTTTATTGAAGCCGAATAAAACAATTCTGAGCAAAAAAAAGGTAATAAAGGCGTACTTGGAAAGTATCCAAAGCAAATGGGCTTGGGTGGAACGTAATAGTGGGGAAATAAGAAATAGGTGGAACACCTAAATAGTTACAGGTTTTTCAAGGATTGTATCCCAGGATTGCGAAATAAAAATATATATATGAAAATATGCATAAATTTTAGGTTATAGAGTAGTTGCTTTGAACATATCGAGTTCCAAAACGAATTCAAAACTAATACTGTACTGAATAGCCAATTAAATCTAAGCTCTTACAGCGGTCTTAAGTCTCGCTAAATAAAATATAAAAGCAAAATCGAATTAATTGCTCTATTTTTTACAACCGAAATTTGCTTTAATGCAGCACAGTGCAACAAACGAATTCTGTTAGATATTGGAAGTAAATTTTACACAATTTTTTGCAATACATATAGACAAATAAAAAAGAAAGGCAGATCATTAGAACTTTGTTTTGTGTGGCCCTTCTTATTCACAACATATATTTAGTCTTGACTTCTTCTCTAGTCCGACTAATGATATTAATACCGTTGGAGTTACAATTGCTGTCCCTATTAGTGACCGATCAAAACAAAAGTCAAATCGGACAACGAAGTACGTAGAAGTGAACGCGAAGCTACATTAAGAGACAAATCACGTCTATAAATCGATAAGAAGAATAGTTGAATCAACTGCAGCGAAGACGATTAGAGTGTACCGTATTATTTAAATCTATCAGACATTAGCAAATGGTTGGTGTTGCAGAACGAGGGTATACTCTGATTGGCTTTAACTTGGCAATGCCTAGTGGTTGTAACTCTGACTACACATAAAATGTGCTTATTTGTTCCTCCAAGTGGTAACCATCGGGTTACTGGTCTCATCCAACCGGATTTGACTTGCTAAACGATAAGCGTGAGTGTTGATACCAAGACGAAAAACAGCAATACTTAAAACGGCCTGGCACAGAATGAATACCCGGCCTGCTGTACCAAGCGAACCTAGACAAGCTAAAATAGACCGTGTTATAGTGAGCAGAAACAGCGACTATTCGGATGCGGATTTGTTATAAGTGCCAGACTTAGGCAAGAAGTCTTATGTTTCCAAGACATTAGTGAATGCATTGTAACAAACCGCATCAAGGCCGAATTCACCAACATAAGCCTTACATGCGCTCACGCCCCAACGGAGGAAAAAGATGATATAGCTGAGGACTGCTTCTATGAGCTCATGGACAAAACCTATGAGCGACTACCGAAGTACGATGTTAAGATCGTGCTGGAAGATTTTAACGCAAAGGAAGGAAGAGAAGTTATCTTTAGCAGTATTGTCGGAAAACATAGCCTACAAGACAACACGTTTGGATAACGGGGTTAGGCTAATTGACTTCGCTACGGAACGAAATGCCACTATAGCCAGCACACGGTTTCCTCGATATTCATAAGGGGACATGGCGGTCTACAGATCAACAGGACATCCAGTATTTTGGATGTCCGAACATTCCGAGGAGCTAACATCGACACGGATCACTACCTTGCTGCAGCAAAGTTTAGAATGCGGATATCCACCACGCCACAACAATCCAGAAATACTGTAGACAAAATTGTTGTCGAAAATCGGTACAACTACTAGCATACGCCGACGATATGAGCAAAATCGGGTACTGGCCTCATCCAACCGGATTTGACTTGCGAAACGATAAGTGCGAGTGTAACAAGACGAAAAACATATGAGAAGACTACAATCCACTGTGTGGATCGTTTTATACCCTATCCCACACTTTAATTTAATATCCCTTAAATGTGGGTTTTATGGCAAAAACATGGTAAAATGGAAATTGTAGCAACATATTGTTCAGACAGTTTATCAAAAACTTGTATGGTTCGACCAAAAACAACGTTTTTCTCCTGCTTATGGTATGGCGTAGGGTAAACATATTGTTTTGTATGAAAACGTCTCCAAAAAGTGGGCGTGGTTAAAAATAATATATGGAAGAAATGTCAACATTACCAAAACCAATTATTTTGCATCAAATTTTTGTTCGAACAGCACATACAAGGATCACATGTACCAAATTTCATTATCCTAGCTCAAAATTAAAGGCCCAAAAACCAGTACCTACAGACGGACGGACGGACGGACGGCCAGACAGACATGGCTAAATCGACTCAGCTAAAGATTCTGAGTCGATTCATATACCTTGAGGTATACCTAGCTAAATTATTTCACTATGTATCAAAAGTAATATACCCCTATGGGATAGGGTATAAATAGCAACACTATAAACAGCCAGGTCAGAATGACACGGAATGAATACGCCTTCTGCCCCAAGCGAACCTAGACAAGCTGCTTCGCAATTTTCGGACAACAGGTTGTCTAAGAATTTCATGGGCCCTCCAGGTTATGGGTTGTGCTTTGGGTTAACTACTCAACCATGGAAAAATTAATTGTTACGAAGCAATCAATAGCCTCGGAAAAGGAACAACAACGTTCGTATCTGCAGTTGGAATGTGAGAAATTTAATAGCATAGGTGCAAGTGAACAACTTGCGGAAGCCCTAACCTGCTACAATGTAGACATTGCTGCCATTCAAGAAATACGATGGGATGGGCCGGGCAAAAAGGGGATGAAAACGGTGACATCTCCTACAAACCGTGTTATAGTGAGCAGAAACAGCGACTATTTGGATGTGGATTTGTTATAAGTGCCAGACTTATGCAAGATGTCTTAGGTTTTCAAGAATCAAGCGAACGTATTGTAACAATTCGCATCAATGCCAAATTCGCCAACATAAGCCTTATGATATCGCTAAGTATTGCCTCTACGAGCTCCTTGAAAAAACCTATGAACGACTACCAAAGTACGATGTTAAAGTCGTACTGGGAGGCTTCTGAAGTACGATGTTAAAGTCGTACTGGGAGACTACTGAAGTACGATGTTAAAGTCGTACTGGGAGATTTTAATGCAAAGGTTGAAAAGAAGACATCTTTAGCAGTATTAGCCGAAAACAAAGCCTACACGACTTCGCTACGTAACGAAATGCCACTATAGCCAGCTCTCGATTTCCTCACCATGATATCCATAAGGGGACATGGCGGACTCCAGATCAACGAGCGGTCAACCAAATTGATCTTTTTACTATAGACAAGTGACATGTAAACAGTATTTTGGATGTCCGAACATTCCGAGGAGCTAACATCGACTCGGATATCCACCACGCCACAACAATCCAGAAATACTGTTGACAAAATTATTGTCGAAAGACTGCAATCGCAAGAGACCGCCAAGATATTTGCGCAACGCGTATCCCCTAACCTCTGGATTAACACCATACCAGCAGCATCGAATGTCGAAGAACAATGGCAACGATGCCAACAAGCAAGAATAGTTAACCCAAGGCATAACCCCCAACCTGGAGAGCTAGTTCCAATTTATTAGACACCCATAGGACACGGGACCATCAATAGCCACTACGGGATTGAGTGTTGCCGTTGGTCTTTCTGTTCATCCGCCACCATATTTGTTCAAGGGCCTGACTTGCCCTTGAAATTCGAAGCAGCTTGTCCAGGTTAGCCTGGTCAAATCCGGTTGGGTGAGACCGGTACCCGATGTTTAATATGTGGAAGTACAGAGTTACAACCACTGGGCATTGCAAGTTAAAGCCAATCAGAGTCTACCCTCGTCCTACAACACCTAACTAACGGTGCAAAATCGTTGGTAATATTAATATTTCGTCCATAAATATTTAAACCCATGCCAAATTTTTCGAGGCATCTTCCTACAAAATCCATTTAGTATATACCCTACCACATGCCATTTGCAGGAGAAAAGTTTTTTATTTTTATCAATTCATAAAAGATTTAAATAAATTATCTGAACAATATGTTATGACAATGCCATTTTCAATATTTCGTTGCCTTAAAGCCTAAATTTTGGGGCTAGTCATTTTTAGGATGGGATAGGATAGGGTATTAAACAGCGTATTGTAGCTGGATAGGGTATTATACAGCGTATTGTAGCATCATATGTTTTTCAGCGGAAGTGGATTTGTTCAAACTCCATATCAAAGACAATACTTTTTTATATTCCTGGGGAAGTTTGGGCGTGCCTATCGGATCTTTTATTGTTATAGAGACCACTCAATTTGCTAAACATATTTCCCAAGCGCCTTAATGACAGACCTTTCATGTGTCATGTCCACCACTATGGACACATTTGGCTGTCAGAAAGTCAATACAAATGTACTGCGATTCATTTGTTTCTAAATTTTACACATAATACATACTGATCGGATCCCTTTCTGACCAATCAAATGCTAGTTTTCTTGCTGCAATTCTTTCGTGGATATACAGGAACGACGATTGATCATTTTATTTGTTAGAGTTCGTAAAACCGAATTTTAATATAATGGGTTAAGCACAATTTATATGGACGTAAAATCAATCGGTTTCATATTCTTTATGTCCAAGTGATGCACTTTAAAAGTAATTCTTCGTGGTTTTTTTAGTTTCCAATCCAAAATTAACTGAAGAGGCTTGAAGGCAACGAACAAAAGAAAATTGAAAAATAATTTATTTTCTTCTATATGATATGCGATAAGATATCGCAAACTTCATTGGCATCGATAGATAACACCAAGAAGAGAACATCGATTTCTTATCATTTTCAACATTGGACATCCCGTAGTATAGTGAAGCGTTTTTTAAGCGCAGTATCTACCGCATCGACAAAATGATACAATTGCAGATTTTATTAGTAATTCTGTCCGGAACCATGGTACAAACGCAAAAAGGTGCTTTTATTGATTGTTGTTTGTAGGATTAGTTTTATTTGAAATATATTTAAATAGTTGTGGTTTAATGTAGTGGTGTCGACGACCGAAAAGCCGATTGTAAAACCGAATGACTATCCCTATTGTTTCCGGTTTACCTGGTTGGGAGAAAAGTTCGACAAGGACAGCGAAATAAAAAATTTAACATGTGAAACCTTTCGCGGTGACTTGAAGAATGTTCCATGTCGACGACCATTAGTCGCTACAGGTATGCGTAAAATTATTATTAAACGTGTACATTAAGTTAAATTAACGGTGTGCTCCATTGTTGGATTTAGTGTGAATTTATATTAGTGAAACAATATTATGTTGTAAGTTTTATGAGCTTGTATTAGTGCCTAATATTTACAATTTCAATTCAAAATGTCCATAAATTTAAAAAAATCGATATAGGTATTGTGGAGGTGACTGTATTCCAAACAATGGAAATTGAAGTGTAGGTATAGGTAATGAATCAGCGACTTCTACAAGACGTACATATACATACAACTGTTTGCAGTTCTGATGAAAATATTTCCTACTTTGTGAATGTTTACCTATCAAACAACTGTGATTGCGTCGCTTTTATTCAATAGTTGTAAAATATTCAGTCATATTAAAGACTTACCTGAACAAATAAATTATGTCCAATGCTCTTGGCCCTATTTTCATCGTTAGAAATTGGAAGTTTTGTTATTTTTTCTTAAGCGTTGGAAGATAATGCCGCACTATAAACTGCAATGGCTCCCGCTATATTTCTCTCAGGTAACGACCTGTATGAAAAGTGAATAAAAATATTATAAAATACAGCAACTAAATAAAGAAAAAAAAATCCTATCCTATTTTGAGGACAATTAGTTGTTGATAAAAAGTGAGATTCAATTAAAAACTCAATAATACCTGATTTGATTTGTTCTATTATTTTTTTTTAAATTATGTGTGATGGAACTATAATCACATGACGTCAGTTTCAAACCACATCGCACAATTCGGAGTTATAAAGATTGAAGTCCCTTTTGAGGAATGTGAAGACTATCAAAATAGTGTCAATGATTACTGGAAAGAACGTGCTGCTGTTCAAACCACGTAAATTTGTCAAAATTCCAAAACTGAAGATATGAGAAGGCTACAATCCACTGTGTGGATCGTTTTATACCCTATGTAAGCCCATCCTTAAAACAAATATTCTCAAAATGTCGGATTTTTGGGGATTAAATATAGAAAATGTCATTGTCAGAACATATTGTTCACACAGTTTATTAAAATCATTTATGGTTCGTCAAAAAAACATATTTTTTCGCTTTTTGAAGACCTAATTTCGATTTTTTTTTGTATTTCAGGCATAGCTACAAGATATTTTGTTTTACTGTGAAACAGGTTGAAGTTAAAAGAGCGAAATTGCGACAAATATAATAAAAAAACATATGAGAAGGATACAATCCCCTGTGTGGATCGTTTTATACCCTATCCCATTCTATCCATAAAATAAATATCCCTAAAATGTGGACTTTATGGCAAAAATATATTAAAATTGACGTTGTCGCAACATATTGTTCAGTAAAAAAATAAATAAATAAATTTATGGCGCAACAGGCTCGTTAGTACCAAGGGTCTAGCTTTTTTCTCACAACCTTTCATGTGTGCGTGTGTACTTCTTAGCACGATGGCTGGACCTCCTGCTGTCTGCCGAATCCGAACGGCTTGGTTGAGATAAGCTTTTCATGACAATTGATACTACTCGGATGATTTGTCAGATCATCACGAGAGGAGGGCAGTGAAAAGTCATTTAGGTGCTGCTATGGCTGGTAATCGAACCCAGACCTTCTGCGCGGCAGTTCATCGCACTAACCATCGCGCCACTGAGCCCGTCAGACAGTTTATCGAAATCTTGTATGGATTAACAAAAAAACAAAAACGTTTTTCTTCGCATATGATATGGCGTAGGGTATACAAATGGTTTCTGTAGGAAAACGCCTCCAAAAAGTGGGCGCGGGTTTGAATGATATATGGACCAAATATTTTTTTTATGTAACCCAAAGATTTTGCATCAAAAGTTTTTTCGAATATTTAAAAATTTTACCAAAAAACATTTTTTACTGAAAACGCTCTCAAAATGTGAACGTGGCAAAAAAAAATTACATGAACAAAATATAGATATTCAGATTGACTGCATACACTTGTTCAAACAGCATGTACAAGGATCACATGTACCAAATTTCATTATCCTAGCTCAAAATTTAAGGTCCAAAAACCGTTGACCAACAGACGGATGGACGGACGGACGGACAGACAGACGTGTCTTAATTGACTCAGCTAGCGATTCTGAGATCAAAACTAATATACCTGCCCAACTTAGTTGCTTAGCAACAATATGATTTCCGTGAATTTGTATCAAGCATAACCCCCTACCTGGAGGGCAGGTCTTTTAAATCTATTGGATGTTTAGAGCTAACTCTATTACTATGGAAATTCTTAAATAATTATAAAAATATTTAATATTGTAATTTTTCAAATCTTATATGTATTTTGAAAAAACAATAAAAATGTATTCACTTCATAACTTTAGGCAACAGCAAGGAACCCAACACTATGTTAATGTGGAAAAACTTTAAGAAAAACCCTCTTGAGATAGGATGCCGATTAGTTCGTGGAGAATCTTGTATAAAATATTCGTACATATATAACCATGCCGGTAAGTGTGGTTGAAATAGGTATATAATGTTCAATTTCTGTTAATCATTAATTTGGTTGTATTCTTCCACAGTTGAAAATATTACCTACATGTGTGCAAAAGTTAATGCTTCCAATGGGTGCTATACTCAAAAATATGACATTGGACGGCAGGTAGAAGTTTGTGTATGTGAATCTAGTGCTGGGGCATCGCCATGTTTTACTTCAACTGCAGAAAGGACAATACACCAGAGTATCGCAACATTAGTTTATGCCATTTTATTTGCAGCGACATTTATTTGTCTTAGAATATAGACGGTAAAAAAGGATGTCCTTTAAACAATTTTAGTGTGTACTTTATTAAATTAAAAGATTGCTACTCACAATAAGCATTAGTTTGTATGAATTATGTGCGTTTTTGGTCGTTTGAATGTATTGATTTGTGCATCCATTTGCTGATTGGCTTTAACTTGGCAATGTCCAGTGGTTGTAACTCTGACTACATATCAAATATGTTTATTTTTACCTCCAACTGGTAACCATCTGGTACTGGTCTAATCCAACCGGATTTGACTAAAGGATAAGACGAAAAACATCAACACTATAAACAGCCTGGAGTGAATACATGGCCTGCTGCTCCAGAAGAACTTAGATGAACTGCTTCGACGTATCCCGACAACAGGTTGTCTAAGAATTTCAAAGTAAGTTAGTCAGCCCCTTGAACAGAGATGTTGGCGGTCGAACCGAAAGGCCAACGCAGCGCTCAATCCCAGAGTGGATACTGATGATCCCGTATATCTTATTAATTCGAACTGGCCCTTTAGGTTGCGGGTTGTTCCTAGGGTTAACTTCCCACCAATTTAAAAAAAAAACATTGTTACGAAGGAACCAATAGCCTCGGAAAGGACAGACTTTATTGTTGACGACTCTGATAAACAAAAGAAGGCCAACGACTTTCGTATCTTTTTTTTTTTTTTTATAATTTACACGTACTCAAGGGGTTATGAATACCCTTTATATGTTACCATAGTACGAGCGTTTTTTAGAAGGGGAAGAAAGAGGGGATAGGAAAGATTTTGGATGTAGTGGAGACTTAAACTCCATGGGTGGTGTCCGAACTAGCTTCGGGGAGTCACTTTTTCTTGTGTGAGCAGAAACATCGACTTTTCGGATGCGGATTTGTTATAAGTGCTTGTTAAGCAAAAAGCCTTATGTTTCCAATACATTAGCGAGTGCGTTGTAACAATCCGCATCAAAGCCTAATTCGCCAACATAAGCCTTATATGCGCTCACGCCCCAACGCAGGAAAGAGATGATATAGCTAAGGATTGCTTCTACGAGCTCCTTGGCAAAACCTATGAGCGACTACCGAAGTACGATGTTAAAATCGTGCTGGGAGATTTTAACGCAAAATTAGGAAGAGAAGAACGGTCAACCAAATCACCAAAATTGATCACATTGTGATAGACAAGAGGCACGCGTCAAGTATGTTGGATATATAAACATTCCGTGGAGCTAACATAGACATGGTCTTGTTGCAACCAAGGTGAGAATGCGCATATCCACCACGCCACAACAATCCAGAAATACTGTGAACAAATGTAATGTCGAATGAATGCAATCCCAGGAGACCGCCAAAACCTTCGCGCAATGCGTATCCCTTAACATCTATTAATACCATACCACCAGCATCGAATGTAGCAGAACAATGACACCGATTCCAACAAACCATTAGATCAGTCGCCACTGATGTTTCTCGCGCCCAAGAGAAAACCTTTCATTTGATGAGGAATGCCTACAGATGCTCGCAGCCAAAACGATTCCTACAAGGCTAAGCTTCTATTGAGCTCTATAGGCAAAGAAGAAGATAAGAACAACGGCATTTCAGAGAAAAGAAAAAAGAGCAAGAAAAGCACACCAACGTTTTAAACGTCAAAGCCAAGGATACAAGGCTCGAACAGAATCCTGTCGAGATGAAGAAGGAACTATCGTAGTTGAGACACAGTCGATGCTGAGGATATGGAAGAACCACTTTTGCAGACAGCTAAACGGCGATTACGAACAACATTCCGCTATCAGGCAGAACGAACCATTCGATATGAGTGAAGAGAGCATAGCAATATCTTAACTCAAGCTAAATAAGGCTACCGGAAATGACGGCTTTTCTTATGAGTTTTATAGCCGGTGGAAATGACTTGGTAAGTAACATCCACCAACTCATCTGCCAAATCTGGTCGGATAAAAGTAAGCCTGAAGAATGGAACCTCAACATCGTTTATCTCATCCACAAAAATGTGACGCTCTAAACTGCGTTTACTACATAGGCATAAGTCTCCTCAACATCGCCAACAAGTTCCTAACTGCCGTAATATAAACGCCTAAAACCGTATACCAACAACCTTATCAGTGTGGTTTTAGGTCAGGAAGAAAGTCCACAACTGATCAAATTTTTACACTTCCGCAGATCCAGAAAAAAACCAAGTTTCGATTTCAAAGCCGCATACGACAGTATTTGTATTTTATAGAGACGAACTATACAGAGCCAGACTTTTGGCATACCGTCCAAAGTCCTCCGTTTGTTTAGACTGACGATGGAGAGTTCTCGATGCTTCATAAGGGTCGGAATCGACCTCACCGACACATATATATCAAAAAAGAATTTAGGCAAGGCATCTTCAATTTGGGGATTGTGCAATACTCCCGATCCAACACCAGAGGCACACTTTTCGGTGCAACTACTAGCTTACGCCGACAATATTGACATCGTTGGTAGGAATCAACGGGATACCATAGCCACTTTTGCTATAGCCGTTTTGAAGGAAAAGGGCAAAAATCAGGAGTAATTGAGGGTAAGACAAGGTATACACTGTCAACACGGAAGGAAACACAACATCGAAGAATTTCACCGAACGTCACCAATGACAGATATAACTTTGAAGTAGTACGGGAGTTTGTCTATCTCGGCTCCGCTATTAACTCTGACTACAACATCTCGTCAGAAATTAAAAGAAGAATTACTCTTGCCAACGCTTTTTCTTCGGGCTAAGAAGGCAATTCAGTAGTAAAGCCCTCACTCGAACTACAAACTATATGACCCTGCTCAACCCCGTCATACTCTACGCGCTGAAGCATGGAACTTCTCAAAAGCGGAGGAAGAAATACTTGGTCGTTTCAAGATGAAAATTCTCGAAAAATATTCGGTCCCGCATTGGACGTTTAAGATATATAGGACATGTAGTACGAATGGACACCAATACTCCGGCTCGCAGAGTCTTCTTTTCCCAGACAGACGTCGGACGTAGTAGAGGAATAACTCGCCCTAAATGACGCGCACACGTAGAAACCAACCTCAACCAACTTGGAGTGCGCAACTGGAGGCAGTTAACTAAGCGTCGGGCTAATTGGAGAGGCATGTTGGTGGAGGCCCAGGTTCATTCCGGACTGTAGCGTCATTTAAGTTAGTAGGTGTGTATCCATTTGCAAACACCAAGTTGGTGGAGGTAAGTTTCCACTTAAAATAAAAACAATTTCAAATTCGCGCGAATTTGAAACAGTAATAAGCGTTTTTTATGTTGTCATGACAATTAAATCAGAATTTATTGAATAAAATTTGTTTTGATTGAAGCCAATTTCGTTTCAGTCTTATTTTGAGAATGCTAAACGAAATGATTTGCTTTCACTTTTGCAGCTCAGTTAGAAGACAGACTTCTGGGATAGCTAAATAATGACAAGGAAACCAAACGAGTGTTACGATATAACGCATGTTATGTCATCCTGTAAGGCTGCAATCGTGAGCGGCTTGTCCATTTAGACTAACGACTTTACATAGCTCCAGAAGAAATAATCAAGAGGCGTTAAATCGCATGATTTTGGCTGCCAATGATTTTTCGAAGAATTTTCCTCTCAAATCGACCAAGGATTTCTTCATCCGCTTTTGAGACGGTCCATGCTTCAGCGCCGTAGAGCAGGACTGGGATGATCAGGGTCTTATCTATATACCAACAACGGTTGGTAAGTGTAATTCTTCGTTTAATTTCTGACGAGATGTTGTTGTCAGAGTTAGTAGCGAAGCAGAGATAGACAAAGTCCCGTACTACCTCAAAGTTATACGTGTTAATGGTGACGTTCTGTCTAATTCGTCGATGTTGTGTGTCCTTTCGTGTTGACAGAATATACTTCGTCTTGCCCTCATTTACTATTAAACCAATTTTTGCCGCCTCCTCCTCTATACTAGCAAACGTGGCTATGACATCACGTTGAGTCATACCAATGTTGTCATTATCGTCGGCGTATACTAGTAGTTGTACCGATTTTTGAAAATTGTGCCTCTGGTATTGGCTCAGGAGTTTTGCACAATCCCCTCAAGTCACATGACAGCGCATCGCCTTGCTTAAATCCATTTTTGGTATCGAATGTGTAGGTGAGGTCGTTTCTCCATCGTCCTCCTATACAAACGGACGAGTTTGGGCGGTATACCAAAATTAGACATAAATTAGACATGGCTCTGTATAGTTCGTCTCTATAGATGCTGTCGTATGCGGCTTTGAAATCGATGAATATGTGGTGGGTATCAATTTGGACTTCTTGCTTTTTTTTCCAGAATCCGCCGAATTGTGGAAATTTGATCGGTTGTGGACTTTTTTGGCCTGTAACTACACTGATAAGGCGATCAGGTTGTTGATAAACGGTTTCAGTCGTTCACATAATACGGCAGATATGATCTTGTAGGCGATATTGAGGAGACTTATATCTCTGTAGTTGGCACGGTTGAGAGGGTCTCCTTTTTGTGGATCGGGCAAACGATGCTGAGGTTCCATTCTTCAGGCATACTTTCTTCCGTCCCGATTTGGCTTATGACTTGGTGGATGTTCCTTACCAAGTCATCTCCGCTAAGCTTGAGTTTAGATATTGCTATCCTCACTTCACTCATATCGGGTGGTTGGTAGTTTTCGCTGTCGTTGCCAATATTTAATTCTGCCTGACAGCAAAATGTAGTTCGTCATTGTCGTTTAACGATCTGCAGAAGTGGTACTTATATAGCCTTAGCATCGACTGTGTCTCAACTACGATATTTCCTTGTTCATCTGGGCGGGATTCCGTTCGAGCCTTGTATCATTGGGTTTAAGGTTTTACATTTTGGTAAAACTTGCGAACATCGTTCCTGGAGTGGCACCTTTCTATATCCTCGATCGCGCGCTTTTCTTGCACTTTTTTCTTCTTTTTGAAAAGCCAGTGCTCTTTTCTTCTTCTCTGCCTATAGAGCTCAACGGTAGCTCTCGTCTTCAACTACACTCTAGTCTTATAGGCCTCTTTCTTGGCTGCGAGCATTGGGCGGCATTCCTCATCACACCAGGGTGTATTGGTGGTGGGCGCGAGCCTCATCCCTGAGCACAATTTTTCGATAAAACAATGGATTTTCATGGAGCTGTTCTAGCACGAATTTTGATAATAAATTTCAATTATTTGCAATAGTTACTCGTTTGTAAGTCTTTCCATAATTAAATGGCAGAGTATACTTTTCACTTTGACAGATAGCGTTTGGACGCCATTACATACCCCCGGCTGCCTACCTGAAAAACTTAACTCTTAAGAAATCATCCGTTGAAAATATGAAGTGATCTTCTGCAAAAACTGTAATTAAAAATTTAAATATTTTTGGATAATCATGTTCTAAAATTCATAAGCTTTGTTTTGATATCAACTCGACAATGATAAGACTTATAAAAACGCCGCAAAAAAAAAAAATTTGCAATGAGCGTTTTTAATGATAGCTGTAACTGGGCCCTTAGGAAGACGTTTGTTTCAGAGCTGTAGAGCAAAGTGTTGAAGAGGACCTGAATGCACAGCAATTAGAGCTTTGTCCATCAACTTTATGGAAGATTTTTCGCAAAGATCTTGGCTTACGGCCTTACAAGATCCAGTGCAAGAATTAAAGCCGCGAGACCATGCAATGCGTCGTGATTTTGGTATATGGCCGAAAATGAGATTGATATCGATGTTGATTTTCATCGCAAAATTTTGTTCAGTGATGAGGCTCACTTTTGGTTGAATGGCCACGTCAACAAACAAAATTTCCGGATTTGGAGTGAAGAGAATCCACATGAGACCCTTGACGCCATTATATCCACAAAAACTGACTGTTTGGTGTGCTCTATGAGCTGGTGGATTCATTGGGCCATTCCGAAAGGATGCTGGATAGTCAGTTACCATTAATGGAGACCGGTATAGAGCCATAATAACCGACTATTTTGTTCCCGAATTGGATGGCATGAATGTAGATGAGATGTGGTTCTACCAAGACGGCGCACACAGCGCACGTCACAATCGATTTGTTGAAGGAAACAATCGATGAGCGCATAATTTCGCGGAATGCACCTGTCAATTGGCCATTTTCTTTGGAATATGTGAAGTCGTTCGTCTACGCCAACAAACCAGAAACGTTAGGGGACTTGGATGACAACGGCCCAAAATGCTCGAAAAAGTGGTTGAAAATTGGACCTCTAGACTTGGCTTTGTTCGAACCAGCCACGGGGACCACATGTCCGAAATCATATTTAAACATTAATGACATAAAGCCAATTTGATAAACATTTAAACGATTTTCTTGTGTTTTATTTCAATTTTAAATTCTACACCTATTTATATATTTTCATTGTTTCACATCACGCAAAGATATAACTTATATAATCCAAAATTAAGAAAGGCCTCAACTTAATAAAAGCATCACCCAACTAGGATTCAGTTAGATCCGGATCGGCTGCCTGCAGAAGCATAGTGGTTGCTCTCCATGAGCTTGTGATGTTCGTTTATGAATTATTTATTCCCTTATAAATCGGTCATATTTTTATTATATGGGTAAGTTCACTTTGGGTTCGTGACATAAATAGATTCTGAGACACTTTGCAAAACATGTTTGACAAGTGGTTCGTCACATTTTAAATCTCACTTTAGAAGAGTGTTACGTATACGTATGTTTCAGATTTATTGTAAGTATGCAAATGTCTTCCTAAAAATTAACATAGGTATGTATATATTTTCTCTAAATCATCCATTTACAACATCACTAGACTCAGCTGAACACCTAAGGCAAGTCGCTCTTGTTGTTTCTAGTGTCGTGGGGGCCCTTTGGCTTCTGAGATTTCGTTTCGCAAAAACTTATTTAATAATACACATAGTCTTTGTAGCCAGAGGCATTCCAACCCATTTTCATGATTCTTAACACATATTTACGGAAATCCTTCGCAACATTTGTTGTAACTGAAATTGTTCTCGTTGTGTGCTTATTTCGTATGCTGGTCCTAGCGTTACCCCCTTAATTAAAATTCTTTCGGATTCACCGTTGAAGTGTCAAGTTTGTATTAATTTGCATATTTACGAACGTACACATTCACATTCCCCACATTTCCTTAGCAGAATGCTTAGAAAATAGCGATAGATATGGTGTCGCATATGCATATGTATGGGTAAATCTTATAGGGGGAAAACGCAAACATTGTGCTAAATAATATCCTGAAGAAAGGTGATAGAATAATAGGCGTTGATATACATGAGTGTTTGTTTTGTGTTATGGGGCTAATACAGTGCAAGTAGATAGTATGTATGTGTGAAAGTCTACCAAATTGGATGTAATCACGATGAGCTATTAGGGACTTTAAAATAGCGAATTGTACGAAGGGGATTACAACAATTTAGGAATATATATCCCGTTCGATGGGGTGCACAAAATGTATTTCGAAAAACGTGCACTTATTTGTGATTGAGAATTATATTATGTATGAGAATTCGTGGGGTATACCATCGTTATGATTATAATGCATATAATTATATCTTGGGCTTGACTAATTTGAAACATTTTTACTTCCCCAGTCTTAAATCTTAAAAAATGTATGTTTATGTTCGTTAACATTTCTGAAAATTTATCTTGATCGCTTCAACTTCATAACTTCATAACTGAAATAAAATCTATAAGTTGAATAAATCATTCTAAATAATTAAATTTATAATTAAAATTTTTATATAAAATTTATAATATTTATTCGAAAAAATTCACAATAGGATTGTCTATTTATGTTGTTTAGACACTTTTTCAAAATTTCAAACGGTTTGGACAAAAATTACGTTTTTATAAAAAGAGGGCGTGGGAGTGCGCCCCAAAAAAATGGGCGTGGCAAAAAACTTCATATAAACAAAATAAATTCTGAGTCGAGCCATAAACTTTAAAATATATCTAGGCCCCCAAAAGTGGGCGTGGGCTATAATGGTATATAGATGAGATGTTCATATTATCATAACCAATGATTCTGCGTCGAATGATTTTTTAAAACCATTTGTATTCCCTACAGCATAGCATAACCAGACAGAAAACGTTGTTTTTTGTTGAACCATACAAGACATTCATTGTCATTAAGCTCACATTTCGGGGATATTAATTTTAAGGATAGGATGGGATAGGGTATTAAACGATCCGCACAGCGGATTGTAACCTTATCATATGTTTATACTATATCCAATAGGGGTATATTAGTTTTGATACATAGTTTTTAACGTAGAAAAATAATTTAGCTAGATATAAGTCAAAGTTTAGGGATCAACTCAGAATCGCTAGCTGATTAACCCATGTCGGTCTGTCCGTCCGTCTGTAGGTCACCGGTTTTTAGGCCTTACATTTTGAGCTTGGATAATGTAATTTGGTATATGCGAAACAAACAAGTTTACACATTTACAAAATCCACCCACTGACTTTGCCACTTATTATAAAAAGGTTATTTTTGGCCAAACGGTATGGAATGTTGAACAAGAGACTGAACAATACAATAAAGTCAATCCCAATATTTTATGTTTTTTATGTTTTTTTTCCACGCCCACTTTTTGAGGGAGTTTTTCGTAAACATAATTTTTCGGTAAAATTTTAAAATATTCGAAAAAAATGTTTGACGTAAAATCATTGGACTTGAAAAAATAAATATTTCGTTCATACATCATTTAAACCCACGCCCACCACTACAAAAAACCAATTCTATACCCTACGCCGTAGAAAAGTCGAACTTTTTGTCGAACCATAAAGGATTTTGTAGTTTTGGTATACCGCACAAACTCGTCCGTTTGTGTAGGATGACGATGGAGATTTCTCGCTACCGCATTAGGGTCGGACACAACCTCACCGATACATTCGATACCAAAACAGGGTTTAGTCAAGGCGATGCGCTGTCATGTGATTTCCTTAATATGATTCTTGAGAGGATTGTGCAAAACTCCCAAGCTAACATCAGAGGCAATGAAAATTCTCTGATGGTAGCTTGGGAGAATTCTTCTTCGAGACGAAGATTCAACCAAGAACTATACGAACTGTACAACGATATAACCCTGGTCAAAAAAACTCCGCATTGGACGTTTTAGATCGATAGGACATGTAGAACGAATGGACACCAATACTCCGGCTCGCAGAGTCTTCGATTCTAAGCCGGACGTCGCACGCAGTAGAGGAAGACTTCGTCTTAAGTGGCACACACAAGTAGAAACCGACCTCAACCAACTTGGAGTTAGCTAAGGACCGGGCTAATAGGAGAGGCGTGTTGGTTGATGGCCAGGAGCATTCCGGACTGTAGCACCACTTAAGTAAGAACATAGAATTTAAACAATTCGCTTTGCGAATCATAGCCTTCTTATTATTTATTTTTCGTTTTGCGTTGATAAGTATAGTTAGTCAAACCGGGTGGACCAGTGGCCAATGGTTACCACCGATATGTATAATAAAGACAGTCTAACCATAGTTACAATAATAAACATTTCCAAGTGCCTCCGGTCCTTCTAACGGGTGTGCTCTTTAGATGTAAACAATTTTAAGTTGCCAACACTATTTTAACTGGCGGCCGGTTTCTCCAGCTGTCGGGTGATTTATTTTTAGCTTGGTTTGGCATTTCAACATGAATAGACTGACGTCTGTGCAAATTTATTTTGAAAATCATGGTTTTGTTCGAAATACGTATCGCGCACTGCGTCCATTTTACGGTCAACATATTCGTAAATCAGAGCAATTAATTCGATTAGGTGTGGAACGTTTTCGCACTCTAGAGGAATTGGATATGTGTCCATCCAAGTAATGGAAGATTTTGCGGAAAGATCTTGGTTTGCGTGCCTATAAAGTCGAACTCGCGCAAGAATAAAAATCACATTGTCACCTAGCAAGGCATATACTCGGTGAATGGGCCCAAAACAAGATTGCAGTTGATTCCAAATTTTCATAAGCGAATATTGTTTAGCAATGAAGCTCACTTTTGGTTGAATGGATACGTCCATAAACAAAACTGCAGCATTTGGAGTGATGATAATCATCAAATGTATGTTGCGACACTGTTGCATCAACAAAAACTGACCTGTTATTTTCTTTATAGGTTGGTGGGATAATTGCTTCGTAGTTCTTTAAAAACGATGCTGTCCTGAACGTTACGATCGATGGTGACCGCTAAAGAGCCATGATTAGTGACCTTTTCGTTCATTAATTGAACAACTATGATGGGCAGGAGCTGTTGTTTCAAAAAGAGGGCGCAAAATGTCACACAGCTCGTGCCACGATTGGTATGTTCAATGAAATGTTTGGTTTCGTTTTGGACCTGTGAATTGGCCTCCATGATCGTGTGATTTAACGCGCTTAACTATTTGCTGTCTGGGTATGTGTAGTCCGTTGTCTACGCCAATAAGCTTGAAACGATTGACCACTTGGAAGACAACATTCGCCGCGTTATTGCCGATATATAGCGACAAATGTAGGAAAAAGTCATTGAAAATTGGACTTCCACATTGACTTTGCCCGAGCCAGCCATGGTCATATGCCAGAAATCATATTTCAGTTATAATGGCAGTTTATCTTTCGAATGAAGTAAATTTCATGTCAATTTAAGAAGATCATCTTTGTCTTATTCCATTTCAAACTTCTATACCTCTAAAAAAAATCACCCTTTACCTTTAGCACCTAACCGTGACATTATCATGCCTTCCATTTAGGCCGACTACAAATATATAAAGTTAATTTGTATATTGGGATCGAGACTTGGACAACAGTAATTATATACCAAAATGATGACTATTTTGTGCTACACCCTGCATACTTGGGAAGCAAACAAATTAGAAAGGAAAAACCTTTGAATCTCTATCCCCTTATAAATCATTTAACTAATCTCACTTCGTGTAAGTCCGTTTTGTCTAAACGCCACAAAAAACTGAGAAAGACATTAAAATAAATTTGTCACGCTAAATGGACTTCTGGTTTTGTTATCTGAGATAATAAGGGGTTGTTGCACTCCCTAAGTACTCTTGCAATGAAGCTAATGAGAACTGGGGAAGAGTGAGTAATTTCAAAAAGCCCTTTTGTTATAAGACTTCGGATTAAGGTCTTGGTTATCATCAAGAAATATGGAAAATCCCTATAATTAGACGGAGAGTTTCGATTCATTCCTATTTTTAAAGCATTAATAGTGGCTCGTTTGACTAAGAGGATTTAAACTGTGTACGATTTTTAATTTAATGAAGTGAAAATAAATTGGCCTATTTTTTGTGACTGAGGAGTATATGGAAAAGTACAATGCGTGTGTAAGATAGTTAAATCCGCTTACACATGGTGGCCACGTCATGCGTTGTAAAGAAAAAGAGGATATTGTACATATTTTTTAAAGGAATATATTTTTTAAAGGAATCTAAAGTTAGGATTTTCGGCGCCTTTTGCAAAGTATGTTGTTCAAACGCTTTTCCTAATTTTTTTAAACACTTGATTTTAGAAAAACAATAAGATAACGGAGTATGAAATTTACAGACGTAATAAGAAACAATCTTATTATTTCGCATAACTAGTGATGTATTAACTTTATAAGGTATCCACAACATGTTTTTATTCAACAACATTCATTTCTGATATAAGAATGTCATAGAACGTATTTCCGGACTGAAACAGTAATGAGCAGCTATTTGCTATGGGAAAAGTACGAATTGCCGTCAAAAAAAGCTTCGACTATCAATAATGTCGACGTTTGCACTTGCTTTAATCTCGAAGAAAATTTGATCGATTTTTTTTCAATTCTAAAGTTAAAATCCTCGACACTTAAAATGTTGACTAAATTTTTTTGAAATGTGAGTCAAGTTATCGACAAATTTGCAAATGTTTACCATATGTTCATGGATTAGAAGATGATGGAAATGAAAGGCTTTTTCAAGGAGTTTGTTTGCTTTGCAAGACTTATATGTCAATATCACTTTTTTTTCAAACAGTTTACGAAGCCATCCAATATCGGAAATAACGCGGCCAATGTTGTCTTTCAAGTGGTCAATCGTTTCGGGCTTATTGGCGTCGACTACCACAGACTTCACATATCCAGACAGCAAATAATCAGGGGCGTTAAATTGCAAAAAAAACAGCTCCTGGAAATCATGGTTGTTCAATTGATGAACGAAAATGTCAGTAATCATGACTCTACAGCGGTCACCATTGACTGTACCGTTCAAGACAGCATTGTTTTTAAGGAAGTACGGAGCAATTATTCCACCAACACATAAAGCACACCAACAAGTCAGTTTTTGTGGATGCAACGGTGTCGCAACATACACAGGAGGACTAGCATCACTCCAAATACTGCAGTTTTATTTATTGACGTATCCATTCAACCAAAAGTGAGCTTCACCGCTAAACAAAATTTGCTTATGAAAATTTGGAATCAACGACAATCTTCTTTTGGGTCAATTCACCGAATCTACGTCTTGCTAGGTGCATCGTTTTATTTATTAACATGGCTTCCATCCTTGCATGAGTTCGATTTTGTAATCACGCAAACCAAGATCTTTCCGCAAAATCTTCCATTACGTGGATGGACACATATCCAATTCCTATGCACGATGGCGGGTAGACTGATTAGGGTCTTCCTCTAGAGTGCGAAAAGGTTCCATACTTTATCGAATTAATTGCTCTGATTTACGAGTATGATGACCTATTAGAACAGAACCATGATTTTCAAAATAAATTTGCACAATTCGAAAGCGTTGTTCAGACGTCAGTCTATTCATGTTGAAATTCCAAACCAAGCTATAAATGACAGCTGGCAAAATGGACGCCAGTTAAAATAACTATAGTCAACATTTTAAAATCGATATATTACAAAATCGACATCATTGACTTATTATATATGGACTTCTAGTGAAATATCATTTTCATACGCTTCTGCGAGAAAATTTGTTCCAAAACAGCACAGGCGCCGTTATTTCTATGCGGATTATCAAAGAAACATATGCCGTCATCATGCCGAGCGACATCTTGTACATACCAAGAGATTCCTTGCCACGGCGACATGTAGCGTCATCTATTCAAAAGTTGGAGAACTACACAGCGATTTCAAATAAATTCTGCAATAACAATACATTTCTTTACTTATTCACCCATAAACTGAACAAGTTTTGTAAATTTATTTCTTACTCATGTTTTATGATCATTTACATCAATTTGTTTTTGCGATGTGATGAAGCAAACGATTTGTTCACTTACTTAGATTTCCGCAGTGAAACAGTGGCGTGTATGTAGTTTTGAAACATATGTGAAGTTGGCTACTAGCAGTCCATATATCGGGTTTTTTTTAACAGGGACGCTACAAAAGTTGAGCGACAGGGACAGCAAACGACGCCATATTTCTTGCCGCTCTTTTGACATTTCTCTTCAGAAAGGTTTGCCATTTCATGACGGAAATTTATAAATACGATCCAACAACGAGTCAAAATTATTAAAATTTACAACCGAACTTCGGAGTCAGTGGCCTAAACGTTAAGAGCGCTACGTCCAATTTATGGTCGTCAGATTCGTCCTAGCAGATCAACAATTGAGCGTCTAGTGGACAAATTTGAATCCACAGGCACAGTACAAAATTTTCCCGTGCCAGTGAGACAAAGAAGTGCCCGTAGTATCGAGAATATTGCTGCCGCTTAGGCTTCAGTTGAAGAAAGTCCAAATGTGTCTCTCACACGTCATTCTCAAGCGTTGGGCATCTCTGTGACGTCGTTGTGGCGAAATTTGCGAAAAGATCTTGGCCTACATCCTTACAAGATTAAATTGACGCAAGAACTGAAGCCGCTTGACCACCAGAAGCGTCGTATGTTCGTGAATTGGGCTGAGCAACAACTTGAAAATGATTCGGATTTTCATCGAAAAATCATGAATGGCTTCGTCAATAAACAAAATATGCGTTATTGATCAGGCAGCAATCCACACATACTCCATGAGTCATCATTGCATCCCAAAAAAATTACGGTTTGGTGTGGTTTATGGGCCGGCGGCGTCTTCAAAAAGCCCCACAAAAAGAAGTCTGGAGCGGTCAAATCAGGCGATCTTGCTGGCCAGTGCAAATCGCCAAAACGGGAGATTAGGCGCCCGGGAAATGCATCATTCAGCATATCGGTTGTGGCACATGCAGTGTGTGCCGTTGCACCGTCCTGTTGGAACCACATGTTTTCCAATCCCAATTCATCAAGTTGCGGCAAAAAGAACTCGTTGATCATTGCTCTGTAGGGCTCACCATTCACAGTAACCGTTTGGCCCGCGACGTCTTCGAAGAAAAAAGGTCCGATGACTCCTCCAGCGAAAACAACATACCATACAGTGACTTTGAGCGGGTGTAATGTCTCTTCGTGGGCGTAAATTTTGCTCATTTACGTACCCGCTAAGATGGAAATGGGCCTCATCACTCATGATTATTTTTGATGAAAAATCATCTTCCTCTTGGTGGTGATTAAGGATGGCTTGAGCGTATGTTAGACGCGATTGGCGGTCAGCAGCTAACAGCTGATGCACCGTCTGGACTTTGTAAGGAAACATCTTCAAATCTTGTACCAAAATTCGCTGTAAAGACCGTCGACTGATACCCATTTGCGTGGCACGTCGTCTGGTCGATGGCGACGGCGCTTCCATGACATCTTCGGCTACAGCAGCTATATTCTCTGCAGAACGGCTACTCCGAGGTCTGCCACGCCTGGCAGCATCTCGTGTTGTGCCGGTCTCTTCGAGGCGAGCGGCTAACCGTCGCAGTGTTTCACCAGTAGGCGTTGGACGGCTAGGAAATCTGCGACGAAATTCACATTGTGCCAAAGTCACCGACCGATTATTGCTCAAATAAATAGCCACCAATATTCCGCGTTCTGGAGCAGTGTAGCGTAACATTGTTTATTAACGTGTATTTCGCATGTGTTTACTACACAAATGCCAAAACAGAACTGACATTAGGGGCCAATCGCAAAATTTATAGCATTTTCTTATAAGAGGATTACTTTTGCGTCACCTTGTATATGCTTTTATTATTTCCCTATGTTACCAGCTATGTGTCCAACTATGTCAGCAAATGAGGAAAATTTAAGAAAGATGACATAGTTTATATAAACGACCTCCAGTATTGTGATAAATTATGATAATCTTGAATATAACTGTTACATGTTATGTATAAAGCATTTAGTCATTTCTTTTAGAGACACGTCGAAAAGTTTATTGCGCATTCATAAACTTAACAAAGGACTTTTCCAGATAAATATTTTTCATTTGTAAAGCACAAAGTGATGCTTAACTTAGGTAGTCTATTTGAAATACTAACATTTGAAAATGTCTACAAAATAAACCAGAGTCTCAGCTACACATTTGTGCAATGAAAGAACACTACCTACCCCCAAAATTAAGTATTTAATTACGTTAAGATTTATTTCGGTTTTAACAACCGGGGAGGAATAGCTCAAAGAAACTTCACAGAAAATTCTATACTGCCATCTAAAACGGCAGACTGCTCTACGATGCGGATGCTATGGTAGGTGGATTCGTAATTAACCACCATGAGTTGAGGTGGATTAGTGTCTTATGGGAAGGACTTGCAGGTTATACAGTACACACAGAGGAGTCAAAGCAAAAGTGAATGAATCGACCTCGCGTTGGTGGCATGGTTTGTTTTGTAATTTTAATCCGTTGTCGTTTACTCTGAAAATCAGTTTTTGAGAAGGCAAAAATTATATCTCATTGCCATGCAGACAACATAAGAAAAGTTTTGCTCTTGGGATGGAGTATAGCCATGGGGATTGTCCTTTGCGAAAGTGTCAGAGATCAAGAGATTAAATACTTCACTGTGTACTTTGCTTCATTAAGTTATTTTTCAATGTGAAATATTCCGGTACGTAATGCGGAAATGAGAATAACAATGCGGTGGAAGAGCAATTTGCTTTGGTTATTGAATTCAGTTAAGTAGGACTTTTTTTTTAATATACAATAATCTACTACATTAGTTAACTATAACGGTATTTACTTTCCTTATTAGTAAGGTTATAATCAGGATTTCACTTTAATTAATGTATATTGGTTTGGCAGTTGAACAAGTTTATTTTTGTATACCCTTTCCCATAAGGGTATATCAGTGTTGATACATAGTTTGGAACATAGAGAAATAATTGAGGTAGATA
The DNA here is from genome assembly GCA_949824845.1 of Rhingia rostrata. Taxonomy (NCBI): domain Eukaryota; kingdom Metazoa; phylum Arthropoda; class Insecta; order Diptera; family Syrphidae; genus Rhingia; species Rhingia rostrata. The sequence goes on from OX463755.1 coordinate 76,148,722, forward strand.
TTCCTGAAAGTACATGAATCTACTCAGTCGATTTAGCCATGTTTGTCCTCCGTCCGTCTGTAGGTCACCTGTTTTTAGGCGTTTAATTTTTAGCTAAGATAATAAAATTTGGTATATCTGATCGAAATTGCAAATTTTCAAAATTTGACCACTGCCACGCTCACTTAGAAAATCGTTGTTTTTGGTCGAACGTTTAAAAAACTTTGCAAATGTGCCTGAACAACATATTTAGGTACACCGAAAAAAAACCTTGCTAAAATCAAGCATGAAAGTTGTTTGTTTTTGCGTCAAACACGAAAATAATTATAGCGTTTTCCATAAAAAAACATTTCTCTTGATTCCGATTTTGACAATTGTTGTGTTCCATTGGGCAAGAACATTTTTTTCCGTGGGCTGGTGGAAATCTTTATAGACACAATGAGCACGTGCCCTACTTTGGACAAATTTTTACTCACTAAACTCACTCACGCAACTAAGTATGCGACTTATTTAGCTTTTTTTTTATCAAGAGTAATGAATGTTTAGCAGATAACTTTCTTTTGAGAGTCCCTGCTTTTTCCGCAATTTATATCGCAGTTTAGCACTTTCTTGTATAACAGCAGCTTGTTATCACGGTTAAGCTTCGAACATTTCCCGAGTAACCAGTTCATTTCTCTGTATTTAGTTTTAAGTTCTTCCCATTTCTTTTTTACATGCGACTTTTATCTTAATTTTGCATCGAGTGTCATTCAAAGATATTTCGCTACTTTGCAAAAGTGACTCGAACCGTTTTTGTACGAAAAATCTACTTGATTCGATTTTTTCTCGATAAGTGCAATCCGCTAGGATTTTGTCCATTTATTAACATCGCTAAAAGCGCTTTGTAGTTTCATATTTGTTTCCTCTATTGTTGTGTCTACAACTGCTAGTATAGCGGTATCGTCAGCAAACATCGTTTGTTTGTGGGATGTAGCGTGTAAATAGGAGGTACGAGAGTGGTCTAAGGACGCTTCCTTGGGGTACTTCTGACTTAATTTATTTGAACTCCGAATATTCGCTTCCAAGTTTCACACGGAAGAGGGTATGCTCAAGATACGAAACGAGGATTTTATATAATTGTTCAGGCAGAACTTGTCTTAATTCGCATTGAAGAGCTCTATGCAAAACCTTGCCAAATGGTTAAGAAATACGGCTGAGCAAATTCTATTCTTTTCTTCGAAAGCTTTCCCAATTAAATCAGTAATTCGATGTACTTGGTCCACAGTCGAGTGTTTGCTTCTAAACGCAAATTCATGGTCAGGTAAGAGGAGTTTCTGATCAATAACCGAGTAATATCCTTTCAAAAACTTTTGAAATTATTGGAAGAAGTGAAATAGGCCGGTATATAATATTTAATTTTCTTGCTTTTAGAAGTTTATGTGTTTAGTTTATGAGTTTCGGTTTAAGCTCGGCAATACCTGCATATCTTACTAATTTACTTTCGGCCAAATTGTCGAATACATTAATGTTTTGATTTATGGCTGGACCATCAATGGACTTAAATATTTGCTCAAGATGAGCAAGAATCTTGAGTTGCCCTAATTGGTGGCACAGCGTTTTTGGCCATTTTATGACCCTAATTTCTTTCCAAAGTGAATAATTGGATTCTTTTTCAGCGGTCAGGTTTTGCAGATTTGATAGCATGTTACTCTACCGATTTAAATATGTCTTATTTTGGGGAACACGTGTTTGTTGCCATGTCTAACCAAATCTTTTATTTCCCGTGGGTAATTGATATTACTATAGCTCACAATGTCGTTTTTGAAGCCTTCCGAATTGGTTTTCCCGTTTGTTAGTCTGGTGGGTTTTGATTTCTAATGAGTGACTTGCTCGTTGTTAGAATGAACGGAAAATGATCAGAGAAAATATCAAAGCATTCTTTAACATTCAATTGGATGGCAGACCTTTAACAATGAAAATATCGATTAATTCCGGTATTTTAGCAACATCAGTAAGCCCCTAAATTAGTTTTCCCGTTGAATAAAACTCGGTATTGTAGGTACTTTTTGCCCACATCGTAAGGAATCTTACCTTTCTGTGATATGCATCTAGATCCCCAGAATGTATGTTTTGCATCAAAGTCCCCTCCGATGTGGATTCTTTGGCAGATTTACCCCTCCTTGCACTATCACTAATACAAATGATAGCTGTCAGTTTGACTAGATTTATTATTATTTAAGACAAGATCAGATACAGCAGATCCGATCCGCCAACTACTGACTGTGATATACGAAAAACTTGATGAACAAACCAAGATCAATCAAGTTATATTTAACAAATTGAGCAAGCTCGAGTTCAAACCTCGAAAACCAAACAATAAGACATGAATATGACACAGCTTCTGAAGATACTAACATGGAACGCAAATGGTCTCACAAACAAGATTGACGAACTAGAAGTTTTTCTACGGAAAAACAATATTGATATATGCTTGATATCGAAAACCCACCTAAAAAGGGGTTCTGGACCCAAAATAAATGGGTACAGTGGTTATCACGCTCATCATCCTTCGGAAAATGCGAGGAGAGGATCCTCTCTTTACATCAATGAATGTATGAAGCACTCTGAAAACATAAAAATAGAACTTGATTCTATGCAAATAATTTCAGTGTCTGTAAAAATAAACCATTTAGACTACCTCATCGGATCAAGTTACTTCCCCCCAGGATATAGACTGGTAGACGACGACCTCGATCGCCTCTTTGGACTTTTATTCGACAGGAAAGCCAACATATTGGCCAACTGACAGAAATAAAATCCCTGGCCTAGTCGACTTTTTTATCGCAAAAGGGCTAACTAAAAATCAGACGGAAGTCGAAGAATGCTATAATCTATGCTCAGACCACTCAGCAGTCACTCTGAAGATGGACGGAAGTCTAGCAAAAAAAGAAGGACCTCCTAGGTTAACTAATAAAAAAACTAACTGGGATCTTTTCAGAAAAGACTGCAAGGAAAATGTGGTTTTAAATGTGCCACTTAACACACCGCTCGAAATAGAAGACGAAATTGACAAGCTCGTGGAAGCCATTCAGAGAGCAGCGTGGAAAAACACTCCCTTCCGGAAGAAAGCAACACGCAACAAAAAAGTCAACTACCAGCCTGACATCGAAGACCTCATACGATAAAAGAGGAGAGCGCGCAAGAGATGGCAACAATCCCGCGCACCCCCTGATAAAACATATCTGAACTATCTCTGTAGCAAACTCAAGAATGAGCTACAGGATTTAAGAAATCGCGAGACTTCTACATACTTCGAGGGGTTGACTGCTGACAAGACTTCACTACTACTCACTATGGAAACCCTTGAAGTCCATAAGGAAACCCAAAATACACTCGCCACCAATTAGAAAAGCTAACGGCGAATGGGCAAAAGGAGACAAAGAGAAAGCGGATTTATTTGCCAAGCATCTAGAAGAAACGTTCAAGCCGTTCGATGGACAACCTTTGAACGAAGAACCGAATGCCAATACGGCAGCCGACAACTATAAAGTAAAAGTCGTATCCCTGTCCGAGCTCCGAATGACAATAAGCAAGTTGAAAAATAACAAAGCTCCAGGATATGATTTAATCACCGGCGAAATCCTGAAGGAGCTATCGAAAAAAGCATTAGTTAAGTTGCTTTACACTATAAATGCTTCTCTGAGACTTTTATATGTACCAAGGCAACGGAAAGTCGCCGAAGTCATTATGGTTCCGAAACCGGGGATAAGTCCAAACGATAAGAAATCGTATAGACCCATTTCGCTCCTGCCGATGATATCTAAGGTTTTCGAGAAAATGATACTAAAACGATTACAACCAGTAATTGAAGAAAGACGCTTGATCCCAGATCATCAATTCGGCTTCCGGGTCAAACATTCCACAATCGATCAGGTTTATCGAATAACGAATGAAATTGAAAATACTCGAGAATGGAAAAAGATTTGCTCTGCCGCTTTTCTCGACGTCTCACAAGCTTTCGACAAGGTATGGCACGAAGGTCTAAGGTATAAATTAAGGACAACCCTACCGACAAAATTATACAAAATACTGGAATCCTATCTTGAAAACAGACTGTTTGGTGTTAGACATGAGACTGAACACTCAGAATTCAAAGAAATCCACGCCGGTGTTCCGCAGGGAAGTGTTCTCGGACCAATCCTATTCTTGCTCTATACAAGAGATATACCACAAGATGAAGGGAACATCGTAGCAACGTTCGCAGACGATACGGCTATCCTCACAATGGATGAGTCAGTCGAATCATCAACGGGAAAACTCCAACGGGCTCTTAACAAAGTATGTGAGTGGACAAAAACCTGGCGAATTGCACTTAACGAGACCAAGTAAACGCATGTCAATTTTACGTACAAAAAGATAAACAACTTTCCTGTTTTCATTAACTCTGCACAAATACCATACGCAAATGAGGCAAAATATCTAGGAATGACTCTAGACGCAAAGCTTAAGTGGAAGCCACACGTTAAAAAAAAATGGGACGAGCTCGCAATCAGACTCAGAGAAATGTATTGGCTACTTGGAAGATACTCGAAGCTAAGCACATACAACAAACTGCTTCTGTATAAGCAAGTGCTAAAACCTTGTTGGACATACGGTATACAGCTTTGGGGTTGCACAAAACCAAGCAATATTGCTATACTGCAAACATTCCAAAACAAAACCCTAAGAGCAATAGTGAATGCTCCATGGTATATTAGGAATAGTGATATTCAAATAGATTTAGGAAATGCTACCGTGAGTAACGAAGCAACAAACTTTGCTCGCAAACTTCGTACTCGTATATATGTTCATTGTAATAACGAAATAATCCGTTGTAATAAAAAACCTTGAGCGCCGGCTACAAAGAACAAGACCGTTCGACCTAGCGCCATAAGGAAAAACCGTATGTAATGACGGTATTAGTAGGTGCGTTCACTGGAATGCTACCTACCAAACGCGATTAACACTACAGAAGCGTAAACTACTTGTTAAGGATACTTAGTCGTAGTCACCACAAAAAAAAAAAAAAAAATTGAAAAATGAGAGGAAAAAAAAGCGGTTGTGAAAAACTATTATTAATCCTTAAAACTATAGCAGTTCTATGTGAAATATTAACAACCTGTGTGACTTGAAACTTGACAGCTACACCGACACTTACTTCACAGACACGAAATAACAGCAATACAAATACAAAATATATCAATCTGAAACCGCGTTCTATTGGTAGCAAGAAATAACAAATTAACCAATTTAAAATGTCATTAATTTGAACAAGCTGACATTTTTTTTTAATTTAAAGATATAATTTTCATTGTTAAAATCAACAACGCGTATTGGGTATGTTTGACAATTATTGTGCTCGAATTTGTACTAAATTGAGCACGGTCGCTGTGGATCAATAGCGTGTGTGATGTCAAAAAAAAAAAACATAAAATCGTGTTGGCTTTAATATAAAAATGTTAGTGTGACGGTTATTGTGCTCGAATCCATATGAAATAATTTGATGAATGTCCACTACCGTTGTTGGTCCATGACGTTGGTGGTTAATTTAACGTTATGTATTTGTTCCTCCAAGGAATATTTATTTTTTGAAAGGACCGATCTTCCTTTCCCTGACAAAAAAAAAATTAATACCTAATATATGATGACAACGGTATACATTATTTAACTATGTCCAAACTCTTCAATAGCACTTAAATCAAATCAGGGGCATTAATTTGTCCTGATAATAACCGTTTTTAAGAAACCAAATGGTAAAACTATTCACATCGGTTTGTTGTAAAAGCGAATCGTTTAGATCTCCAACACAATTGAAAATGTTCATGTCATCATCATATATCATTTTTTTGCTCTCTATAATACAAGCTCTTGCATCGTTAATAGCAAGTATAAATAAGATAGGGCCAAAATGACAACATTGGTGTACTCAAGATTGGGCAAAACAAACGGTTGGACTTATAACCTCTTAATTTGACCTGATAAGTTGTTAATGAAAGATATGATTTAGCCCAACTTATGAATCCTGGAGGGAATCCATTAGCCTAAATTTTAAAAATTATAATCGACTTCTTTGTTTTCCAAAATATTGGAATAGTAGTGCATAAATGTTAAGAGATTTGTGAAAGTGGATCGATGTTTTACAAAACCATGTCTTTCTTCATATATGATGTTTCGACAAAGAAAAAAATAATTTATCACGAATAAAATGTTGGAATAACTTAGGAATGCAAGAAAGTTTTGAGATAGGTCTATTATTAGAGATGTCTCTTCACTCACCCTTCTTTAAAAACGGGTGTTTTAATGCGTTTTTCAATGAGTTGGGAATACTCCTGTGGCAAGGAATCTTTCAAACATATACTTAAGGAATACCAAAAGAGCAACTTTGCATTGCTTTACGACTATTGGCGGGATTCCATCGGGCAACGTAGAATAATCATTATTCAAATTAGTTCGCTTTGTCTAGAAGACATGCTTACATTAACCCCACCAGAAAAAAATCTGGTGTAGTCAGGTCTGTACACCGGACTGCGAACGAAACCGAGAGTTTCTGGAAATGATTTCCTTTGGAAAACTTTGTTGAAATTCTGTTATAATAGGCCTGTTAACGTAAGAACATGCTTAATTTTGCTGAAACAAGACGAAACTGATAAGAATTGTCTTATGGTATAATTCTGAAAAAAATCCCTCAACATTTGTAAATAATAGTCTCCAGTGACTGATACAGTGCGGTCGTTTGCTACAAAAAAAGAATGGCACGTCAAAGCACCTTAAGGAAACTGTACACCATACGGTGACTCGAAATAGATGAAGTTCAGGATCATGAAGAATTTGTGGGCTCGACTGACTCCAAAGTCCACAATTTACGTTGTTATTATTGGACAAAATGGACTTCATTTAACAAAAAAGTACAGTTCAGCGTTGTTTCGTTCTCGTCTACATTATGAAGCATCTTGTGCAACATTCCAAGCGGAACAGAAGCTCTGCGGTGTTAAATTTGCTAGTTATCTGAACCTTGTAGGGAAAAATTCAAATTTGTATGAATTAATGACTGTAATGTCTCCCTCCTAATACCCATTTGAGCAGATACATTTCCTGCGGGAAAGTGTGGAGTATCCCATATGGCAGCAGCATTGTTTCCATTTTTCAAACTTTGAGCAGACAAATTTCTTGTGGGAACGCGTGGAGTATCCTGTATAGCGAAGCCTATACGAGCGATTGTTCCCGTTGTCTGAACTGACGAATTTCGATTATAGGGATTTAAGTAATCTGTCACACAAGTCTGTCAACCTCATAATGGTTTACCTGCTAGGAGGCGTGCCGCATATTTCTTCTTTTGCATAAAGCCCGAGCCTGATAAGTTCTTGAATACCATCCTCATGTAAGGAGCTCGTCCCGAAACATATACTCAACTTACTAGACTTTATCCAAAGCCGAGCAATCCGCCTTATAGATGATACAAACAAAGCAATAACAAAATTCCTTTTATTATAGAACAAGTATACATAAAACCTACTTCCAAAAAACGTCTTTCCACCAATACATGATATAGCTACATCAATTCAAGAGCAGAGTCAATAAACTTCTGCAAGCAGCATCTCATGGCGCTCCTGGAGTGTCATAGGTTGCCCTCATCTAAGACAACTTTATAAGAAAAAATATCTATACAATTTTATCAATTTAAATTTTTAGTTTGCACCAGCTTTCTAGGTGGTAAAAAATTAAAAACATTAAAATAAAATCAATTTTTAAAACTTTAATTAGATCTGGTCGCACCAGATCTTAATTTATTCTATTAATCATAATTGATTTATTTATTACTAGTATCTTTATAAAGATGGTTGGGTGTTGTTAAACGAGGGTAGACTCTGATTGGCCTTAATTTAAGAATGCCCAGTGGTTGTAACTCTGACTACACACCAAGTGCTTATTTTTAACCTCCAAGTGGTAACCATCGGGTACTGGTCTCATCCAACCGGATTTGACTCGCTAAAAGAAAAGCGGTCAGAATGGTACGGAATGAATACCCGGCCTGCTGTCCCAGGTGAACCTAGAAAAGCTGCTTCGACATCTTCGGACAACAGGTTGTCTAGGAATTTCAAGGGTAAGTCAGGCCCCTTGAACAGAGATGGTGGCGAATGAACCGAAAGGTTAAAAACATCGCTCAACCCCGGGATATTGATGGCCCCGTATTTAATAATTGGAACACCCTCCAGGTTGGAGTTAACTACACAACCATGAAAAAAAACGTTGTTACGAAGCAATCAATAGCCTCGGAAAGGATTGATTTAATTGTTGACGACCGAATGTGTGAGAACATTAAGCAGGAGAGTGATCAGTCAGAGTCATTACTGTGATCTAGGAAATACGATGGAATGGTTCGGCCAAAAAGAGGTTGAAATCGACCACGGACTGTGTTATAGTGACCAGAAACTGCGACTATTCAGATGCGGATTTGCTATAAGGGCAAGACTTAGGCAAATAGTCTTATGTTTCCAAGACATCATCGAACGCATTGTAAAAATCCGCATCAGGGTCGAATTCGCGAACATAAGCCTTATATGCGCTCACGCCCCGAAGGAGGAAAAATATGATATGGCTAAGGACTGCTTCTACCTATGAGCGACTGCGAAGTACGATGTTATAATCGTGCTGGGGATTTAAAGCAAAGGGATGAAGAGGAGACATCTTTAGCAGTATTGTCGGAAAACATATTTTGAATGTCCGAACATTCCGAGGAGCTAACATCGACTCGGACCACTACATTGTTGCAGCCATGGTAAGAATGCATATACACCACGGCACAACAACGCAGAAGTCCTTGGAAAAAGTTAAATGTCGAAAGACTGCAAGAATAAGCTGTAGGTGAAAATGAGAGCTGCCATTGATCTCTATAGGCAGAGAAGAAGGGAAGAACACCAGCTTTTTAGAAAGAAAAAAAAGAGCAAGAAAAGCCAGCAATCGAGGATATAGAGAAGAACGATGTTCGCAAGTTTTACAAAGTGTAAAACGTCAAGGCCAAGGATACAAGGATCGAACGGAATCCTGTCGAGATGAGCAAGAATATATCGTAGTTGAGACGCATTCGATGCTGAGGATTTGGAAGAACCAAATCTGCAGACTATTAAACGGAACAACATTCCGCTGTCAGGCAGAACGAACCATTCAATATTGGCAACAACAGTGAAAACTGCCAACCACCCGACCTGAATGGAGTGTGGATAGCAATATCTAAACTCAAGCTTAATAAGGCTGCCGAAGATGACGGCCTCCCCACTGAGTTTTATGAAGTCGGCGGAGATGACTTGGTAAATAACATCCACCAACTCATTAGCAAATCTGGTCGAAAGAAAGTATGCCTGAGGGATGGAACCTCATCATCGTTTGCCCGATCCACTAAAAATGAGACCCTCTAAACTGCGCAACTACGAAGGCATAAGTCTTTTCAACGTCGCCTACAAGATTATATCTGTCGTAATATGTGAACACGTGAAACTGTTAACATATAACCTGATCGGCATCAGTGTGGTTTTAGGCCAGGAAAGTCCACAACCGATCAAATTTTCGCACTTCGGCAGATCCTGGAAAAAAAAACAAGAAGTCCAAATCGATACCCACCACCTATTCATCGATTTCAAACTCGCCCGTTTGTGTAGGATGACGATGGAGAATTCTCGCTGCTCCATCAGGGTCGGAAATAACCTCACCGATACATTCGATACCAAAAAAGAATTTAGGCAAGGCGATGCGCTGTCATGTGACTTCTTCAATTTGCTTCTTGAGAGGATTGTGCAAAACTCCCGAGCCAACATCAGAGGCACAATATTCCAAAAATCGGTGCAACTACTAGCATACGCCTGTCTTAGCCACGTTAGTTAGTATAGAGATAAGCTACAAAAATGGGTTTAGCAGTAAATGAGGGCAAGGCGAAGTATACGCTATCAATACGAAAGGAAACACAACATCGACGAATTGGACAGAACGTCTATCTTGTCTATATCGGCTCCGCTATTAACTCTGACAACAACATCTCGTCAGAAAATAAACGAAGAATTACTCTTGCCAACCGCTGTTTCTTCGGGCTTAAAAGGCAATTTAATAGTGAGGCCCTATCTCGAACTACTAAGGATATCCTATATAAGACCCTGATCACCCCAGTCCTGCTCTACGGCTCTGAAGCATGGATCGCTTCAAAAGCGGATAAATAAATCCTGGGTCGATTTGAGAGGAAAATTCTTCAAAAAATCTTCGGTCCCATTTGCGTTGACGGGTTATGGAGACGAAGATTCAACCAAGTACTATGAACTTTATGAGCTATACAGCGACATGCCCCTGGTTAAAAAACTCCGCTTTAAGATGGCTAGTACATGTAGAACGAATGGACACCAATTCTACGGCTCGCAGAGTCTTCGATTCCCAGTCAGACGTCGGACGCAGTAGAGGAAGACCTCGCCAACCAACTTAGAGTGCATAACTTGAGGCATTTAACTAAGGACCGGGCTTCTTGTAGAGGCATGTTGGTTGAGGCACAGGTTCACTATGGACTGTAGCGCCACTTTAGTAAGTAAGAAAAAAATATATTATTGAAAAATAAAACAAACAAATTTTATAAAATTGTATTTTAAAATGATAATGGTCGCCATCTAAAGGACTGGGGTACACAGGAACTCCGTAAGAATTAATGCCCCATAAAATCACATTAATCTGCGCACAAATCACAAACAATCGATATCCTTAAAGAAAATTTAAACTCCTGATTACTTGATAAGGAAAGACACACAATTTGTTTTATTTAGATTAAAAATTAAGCGTCCTAATTGAAAGACCAATAACGTTTATAAAATGTTACACTACAGCTTACTAACAAGCATCCAAGCATCCAGCTAAACCAACAAATGAGGTTCTTCAAAATACATATTATATTTTGTATTTATTTTATAGAACTTTAATTTTTTCCCTTGTTACACTAAACCTTCACAATACTCCAAAAATTAAAACTTCAACCAAAAACATTATTTTAAAAGATACCTTAAAAAACATGTATGCTTTGATGTGAGTGGAAGTGTGCTGCGTCTGCCCTATTTTTTTTAAATAGAAAAAGCTACACAAAAATAAAGCAAAAGAGCATAAAAGGAATTCCTCCACAAAGAGAGAATAAAATGGCAAAAAAAGTAGCACGGGAAACGGACCGTGAAACTCACCCAAACAAAAACTGAATCTATCGGTTTAGAAAGTTTGTTTGTCGGATTGTTCATACGACGTGTGTGGCGTTGTTAGTGTACTTCTTTCATTGGAAATAGTTCTGAGTCAGTTTTCGGTTTTTGGTTGTGCTGTGGATAATCCACACAAATAAATGGTCATCCATTGGTATTGTTGTTGTCTCTGTTGACAAAAGTTGGCAAAAAAGCGGTCACTTGCCGTTAGTGTTCTAAAAAAAAATATTTTAAGTAAATTCATTTTCGTTGAAATTATAGGGTTAGATATACTTTTTTAGCTCAGGAATGTTTTCGAATTTCACCATAGTGAAAATCGAAAGTCTAATCATTTAAATTTGTCAATCCAAAATGTCCAACTTTGAAAAGGAAGATAAAATCAGTTGTGGTAAAGGTGGTACCGCAAATCTCGAAAACAAAGCTTTGCAAATACCAATATTAACGTTCAAAGGATATGTTCTTTGGTAGCTCGGCATTCGAATTTACCTACAAACTTAAGTATTGCTACACTTTAGAGTTAACGCAGCCAGAAGGAACTGGTTTCAGTTGCGCATTTAAAATTGATTAACATTGGTTTCTACATGGTGTGCTTTAAGTAGCTAGTTCTTTGTAAACTACCTCAACCATTTTTTTTAACATAAACTTTTCTCAGCTTTGCCCATAACGCTCCAGGAGCAACCTGAGGAGAAGCCTTCAGATGTTTCTTTAGTCACTTAAATAAAGCTTAAAGTTGCCGATTAGGTTGCTACTGAACAGTTTCAGTAGACCAATTTGTTTTGTTACGAAATTAATACAGTCTACATCACCACCGTATTAAGATAGCTCGTCGGGAAGTCAACATGCATTATGCTCAAGTTTGGATTTAACAGATAATAAAATCGGATAGATGTTAATTTTCGCGGCCGTCCCCAATACAAAATGTTCAGCATCGACTAGGACTTAACTACGATCCTGCCTTATTCATTCTGACAAGATTTTGTTCTGCCCTTGTATATAACTTTAAATTATCATTGCAGAAATAACACCAATGTAGACCGCTTGTCTGCTTATAGAAATCAATATAAGGGAATCGTATGCTGGCTATAGAAACATTACGTCCCGCACTGAATTAAGGTCATTCCCAGACCCACTATTGTTTAAGTTAATACTACTTCACAGTGGCGTAGCGTGGGTTGTGGCCGCCTGGATCAAACCCAATTTATACCGCCCCAAGTAATTTTTTCACACTATACAAAAAAACTTTGTCTACGGTTTCAAATTCTTATACTTACAAAAAACTGGTAAAATTTCTCTTCAAAATTTCGCCGACTATTCTTCGTACAAAGTGGAGTTATTAAGTGGAGCAAAAATGAAGACGCAATTTTAAAAATGGCTCATATTGAGATATCCCCAATGAGTGGTTGTGGTTGTGTCTTCTACATATGCTTTGTTGTAGGGTACACGATTTCTTAGCCAAAAATGTCTTATAGATGTTCACATCAACATATTAATTTTGTTCATCGAATTTTTTTCAATTTTTTTCATCGAAAGATTTTTTTCAATCTTGTTACAAAATTGGTTCGACAATATTTTTCTACATAAAACGCCCACAAAAGGTGGGCCTGAAAAAAATCGTTATATGTTAGAAATAGATAGATATTGAGATGTTAATTTCTATTATTCATACACTCTTTCAAAATATATAACCGTTTGGTCAAAAAGAACGTGTTCCAAAAAGTGGCAGTGCAGTGCGCTGATTTTGAAAATGTCCGTCCGTACGTCCGTCTGAAGGTAATCGGTTTTTAGGCAGAATATTCTTAGCTAGGATAATGAAATTTGGTAAATGTGACCCTTGTACGTGCTGTTCGAACAAGTGAACAGATTTTTAAAATCCGCCCACTGCCACGCACACTTTTTTCAAAAAAAGTTTTTTTGGCCAAACGGTAGGGAATTTGAACATCTTCTGTCACTTTTTCAAAAATCCAATTCAATCAATTCCAATCTATATTTCGTTCTTAGAAAGTTTTTTTTGCCACGCCCAATTTTTGAGGGCGTTATCAGTAAAAAACGTTTTTCGGTAAAATTAAAAAAAAAGTTGGTGCAACATCATTGGTAATGAATATAAACATTTCTTTCTTATATCATTTTGACCCACGCCTACTTTTTGGAGGAGTTTTCATACAGAAAACATTTGTTTACCTTACGCCATACTATATGCAGGACAAACATTTTGTTTTTGTCGAAACATACAAGATTTTGATAAACTGTCTGAACAATATGTTGCGACAATATCAATTTTAATATTTCTGTGTCATAAAGCCCATAATAATAATAATATGTTTTATTTCGTGATAATTTTTTTACAAAGCCTGTTACCGCACATTTTACAATTCAGAGATTTGACAAGTATTATCTTACTTCTGAGATATTATCTTACATTTCAAAATGCCTTACAGGCAATAACAAATTTAATTTAAAGGAAAAATACGAATAAACCTTTATTTGAGTAAAAAAAAAGAAGAAATATCTAATATACATAATTTAGAATTTTATGAATATTCAAGGAATGCTTTTTATATTAACAAATATAAGTTCATTAAAATATAATCAGATAATAAAAATAAATAATACAATAAATAAATAAATAATAAACAAACAAATAAATAATTAAATAAATAAATAAATAAATACAAATGATTCAAAAAATAAAAAATAAATAAAAATAAATGAATAATAATCAAATAAAAAAGAAATCAAATAAATAAATAAATAAATAAACAAATAAAGAAACAAATAATTAAATAAATGAATAAGTAAATTAATAAATAGATAAAAAATAAATATATAATACAAAAATTAGTTAATAATGTGTTAGTAGACGAAAACATGGGTGAGTATAATAATAATATTTGTTTAATAAATAACAATTTAACATAAAAACGAATAAGATAAATTAACATAAAAATAAATAGTATTATAAACCTTAGTAAACAAATGATAAATAAACAAATAATAACAAATGATTACAAAAATAATAAATTATAAAGAAACGCAGACGAAATATAATATTAGACATTTTTGAATATATTTTAAGTTAACCCAGATAAATAAAGTTGGTTTATGAGGGGATTTTCAGCAATATCACATTTGTTATTAAAATTGTTCGTGAGTTTCCGAATCCTTTCATAAATCAATTCAACATCCGTTCTTTTGTGCAGATCAAAAGTGGAATGATGCCAAGGAAGATTGAGCATCATTTTTAACACTTTATTTTGTGAAATTTGTAATTTTTTTATATGACATTTCGCAGCACTTCCCCATACTTTATGTATTATTATTTTATTGTTGTTTAAAAGTGAAGATTTTCTGTTTATGAACGGATAAAGCATCTTAATTGCTATACTCATTTTCTTAAGAGTATTATTAATATGTGGGCTAAAGGTTAGTTTCGTGTCAAGATGAACTCCTAGATATTTAACGGACTGTTCCCATGCAATGGTGTTTCCGTTAAATTAAAGCTGACTACTGGGAAGATAGCAAGCCTTTCTTTTTCGAAAAATAGCTTGCAACTTTCCAGTGTTCAACTTAATCTTCCATTTGTGATAATATTTTTCCAAGATATCGATTGCATTTTTAAGATTATTCTCAATATTGAGAGCACACTCATGCGATGAAAAAATGGCCGTGTCATCAGCAAAAATAGCTGAGTCACAATACGGAAGAGTTGGAAAATCTGATGTATACAGGTTGTACAAGGATGGACCTAGAACTGAACCTTGGGGGACACCAACATCAAAACATAATAAATTAGAAACACCGCAATTAACATGAACTTGGAAACATCTACCTGACAAGAAACTCTGAACTATTTTACACAAATATAACGGGAAGCCAAATTGGATCATTTTATGCGCTAATCCATTATGCCAAACAGAATCAAAAGCTTTCCTATATCCATTAAAATCATTCCTGTTGACTGACCCTATGCCCGATTTTGTACAACATGGTTACAGATTCTTTTTATCTGATGAGATGTGCTGTGAAAGCGTCTAAAGCCAAATTGTTCATCAGGATAAATTTGTTCAATTCCAACAAATTTTAAAATTTGTTCCTTTATAACCTTTTCATAAATTTTGCTTATGCTGCTGAGCAAACTTATAGGCCTGTAACTTGCAGACATTTCAGGTGGTTTTCCAGCTTTTAAAATGGGTACAACCTTCGCCTTTTTCCACTCGTTAGGGAAATATTGGAACTTAAGGCATGCATTTATGAGAAATTTTAAGAACTTTATTCCAACTGGCGGTAGATGTTTTAAGTAAACATTTTTTATCCGGTCCAGGCCTCCTACTTTTCGATTCTGAGGGCTTTCAACAATGCTTTGGATGCTTTCTTCCAAAACGAATTCATTCAATGGTGTGACTTCAACGGTTGCATCCAAATTTTGAATTGTGTCAATCACTTGATCATTTGTTTCTCTGTCGCTTAAGTTTTGTGACACTAAATGATTCATTGCGAAATTCCTAGTAAGCTCGTTTGCCTTTTCGGAATCTGTAAAGAAAGTTTTTCCAGAATCCTTTAAGAACGGAATATTCCTGTTTTTGTTCTAAACTATCTTTACAGTATTCCAAAAAGGTCTACCATTCTTTTCAAGAACGCTCAGTCTTTTGTTCCATTCTTCGTTACGATAGTTAAGTAACTGCTTTGAGATAAGTTTGTTAAAGTGAGAAGCCATACTTCGCGAAAAAGATAAAGCCCATATATTAGGGATATTCATTTTAAGAATGAGATGGGTATAAAACGATCCACACAGTGGATTGTAGCCTTTTTACATGTTTTTATAGAAAAAGGCCCCAAATATTGAACGTGGGTTGAAATGATCTATAGACGAAATGTGTTACTATCATAACCAATGATTAGCATCAACATTTCTTTCGATTTTTTAAAAAGTTTAACTAGAAACGTCTTTTCCTGAAAACTCATTGACGATAGTGTAGGATACTTGCTAGGTCTTTATAGGACTAGGTTTTTTTTTATTGTGTCTGTGCACATGAATATAAATCACGGTAGGTACCAAGAAAGTCTCCTTCACTTTCGACGATGTTTATAAGTTACTATTACGGAACACAGACACAACTTCTAGAAAGTAAAGAGAAAAAGAGTATTTTCGAATGAAGATGTGGTTTACTGTGTCTTAATTTGGTTGTGCTGTACAGGGGTACTAATTCCGTAACTTTCAAAATGATAATCGTTGTATATAGTGAAGGAGACTTTCTGGGTATATGCCGCGTATTTTGTATACATTGGCACACACGGAATATACAAATTGTAATCTAACAAAGAGTATAGGACTACTGTAGTTCTATACAAAGAGTATAGGACTACTGTAGTTCTATACTCTTTGATTCAAGGTACCTAGCAAGTCTCCTACACTATCTTCGACGATAATCATTTTAAAAGTTACGAAATGAGTACCTAGGGTTGATATTTTTGATAAAATGTGGTTGCATACCAGGGAGTAGCGTTCATTGGATTTTGCTGTTAAGCATCACGAGGAATGTATTATTACGTACTGTGGAGGGTTAATGCTGGTAAATTATATGTATATATATATATATATATATATATATATATATATATATATTTTAACAACTCCAAATTGCTCTCCCTAGCCAAGTGCCGCCCGGGCCTGTAAACCCCTGCCCCACCCTCAATGCTCCACTTCTACTACAGGGCTCCTCTTTTCTTATATTGAAAATGAAAGTAGTTACAACGAATTTAATATTATAATACTGTAGCAAACAAGTTTTGTCGAAAAGCTCGCAGAAATGTAGGGACACAACATCAATGAATCGAACCGATTGTTATTTTCATTTGAAAACGACATCTTGTGAGAAATTTGAAGTAGATAATTGCTGTCACTCCATGTTAATCTAATGTGGAATACACAAAGTTATGAGGTATATGGTGTAAATCTCAATTCACAATATACAAATTGTTAAGCTTGCAATAGTAAGCTTACTATCTTACGATCGGCAAATTCAATACAAATAAGGATCACTGGGGAAAACCAACTTGATTCTGAAAATTTGAAATTGAACGATTTTGGAAAAACATACGATAGACCACCAAGAAACAACTTAGTAAACGATGGCTTCTGGAAACTTATATGAATATAAGGAAGAACCAAAGTTCAGAGTCAGATATCCTACCGAAATTTCCGAAAAGTTGCCAATAAATTTGTTCGTATAAAAAGGAATTGCTGTTATTATTACAATCTTGAAATTTGTGCCTTAAGCTACATTCCGCCTTAAGCTTTCCAATATTTGGATAGTCGTAGGCTGATAGAGGAGAGATTGGCGGTTCCGCTAATCTACCACGTCTTCCGACGAACTGTGGACAGGCGGCTTCAATACGATAGTTCGATTGGGACCGTCAGAGTAGATGGCAGCGGGAGAACCTGTTGTGGTGGCTAGAAAATACGTTAGAGTTTGTTGACTTACAAAATAGTATGGCTGGCTTTCATAGTTAAGGTTAAGTTAGGTAAAACAACAGACTCAGCGAGCGATTCTTAGTCGATCCATATTGTTTGAGGTATATCTACTTAAATTATTTCTCTATGTTACAAACTATCTATCAAAACTAATATACCACTAGTGGATATGGTATAAACATTGATATCAAGTTTTTTTTTTCGAGACTCTGTCCTACTCCATTCCTTACAATCTAACAATGTACACTTGAATTGATCAGAAAATCAGACATCAGCATACTAGTTCTCTTGGCTTACACAATGTATTTATCATACATCATCCCAATACCTTAAAAAAAATAATAGTGCAAAAAAAACGAAGCAAAATTCTGCACTTTATGTTTTTCAAACTCTTTATTAGCATTGCAAAATGCTTATTAAAATTGAATGCTATAAAAATTTTAAATGAAAATGAAAAAAAAAAATTCGTTAGCATTGCGTTTCTCAATACTTTTGTTTTTGTTTTTTTCATTGGCATCACTTTTACTGAATGCTAATGCTGTTTCGGATTTCATTGGTGTAGTAAGGCATTACTCCCACGCGTGCTTGAGAATGGCTGCACCGGTTTGGCTAATTCTTTATTTCAAATGTTCGTTATAACCCAACTTAGGTTTTTACGGAAAGAATAATTGACCACGCGCACTTTTTTGATTTATCTAAAATCCGAAAACGGCTGGACTGATTTGGCTTATACGTTTTTAAACATTCGTAATAACCCAACATACGCTAGACCGATTTGTATATTTGTACGCCCAATTCATTTTGATAATATCTAAAATCGGTAAACGCCTTGATCGATTTTTTTAATGTTGGGAAAAGTCCACAAGATACGAAGAGTGCTTCTATTTGCGTAACATCATTCCAAGATTTGCGAACTATAAATGGTGAATTCTGTTGCACGTATAGAGAAGCGTGCCAACGTTGCGTGTGTAAGAGAGTGACACTCATTGGGATTACACCCCCGCAGATGCACAGTGATTCCACGGTCAGCGCCAGCCGATGAACTTAATGCATGTTTTGAAGTCGTCCGTTTTGTGGAAACACTTGGAAAAACTCAAACTGACTTCGAACATGCTTGTCTATCTATAGAACAACTAATTTGGAGAAGCATTTTGAAAGCAATTGCGGGACATTGGTAACGGCAACTGTCGTTTCGACCGGCTATATTCAATTTCCCAACATGCCTCTCCAATTAGCCCGATCCTTAGCTAACTGCCTCCAGTTGCGCACACCAAGTTGGTTGAGATCGGTTTCTACTTGTGCGCGCCACTTAAGGTGACGTCTTCCTCTCCTACGTTCGACGTCTGGCTGTGAATTGAAGACTCTGCGAGCCGGAGTATAAGGGTCCAATCGTTCTACATGATCTAACCATCTTAAAAGTCCAATGCGGGGTTTTTTGACCAGGGGCATGTCGCTGTATAGCTCGTATAGTTCTTGGTTGAGTCTTCGTCTCCATAGCCCGTCAATGCAAACGGGACCGAAGAGTTTTCGAAGAATTTTCCTCTCAAATGTAGTGCAGGACTGGGTCTTATATAGGATCTCCTTAGTAGTTCGAGTTACGGCTTTATTACTAAACTTCCTTCTGAGCCCGAAGAAACAGCTCATTGGCAAGAATAATTCTTCGTTTAATTTCTGACGAGATGTTGTCCGCTATAAAAACACCCGAGGTAGAAAAAGTCCCATACTACCTCAAAGTTATATCTGTCAGTGGTGACTTCTTTCCAATTCGTCGATATTGTGTGTACTTTTGTGTTGACAGTATATACTTAGTCCTACCCTCACTTACTGCTTTACCAATTTTTGGCAGTTTTCTCTATACAAGCAAGCGTGGCTAGGAGTCCTACCAGTGATGTTAATATCGTCGGCTTATGTTAGTATTTGAACCGATTTTTGGAAAATTGTACCTCTAGTGTTGGCTAGGGTGTTTTGCACAATCCTCTCAAGAATCAATTTGAAGACGTAACATGACAGCGCATCGCCTTGCCTACATCCTTTTTTGGTTTCGAATTTGTCTGTGAGATCGTTTTCGACTCTGATGGAGAAGCGAGAATTCTGACTGTGAAAATCTTCAATCTGTTTTTCAAAATCTATTTCGCTGGTGTAATCAAAATTCTTTAGCTTTGAACGTAGAGAAGTGCAAAGTGTTTACTGACTCACGGCAGCTGGATGCTATTATGTTCACTTACGCAGGCAATGACATTGTTTTGGAACGAGTTATTGAAATATCTGATCTCGGCATTCGATTTGATCATGACAACAGTTGTCATCTGCGTTCATATAAGCAAATTGACAGTCAAACTGCGATCGACTCTGCATTGAATTTTGTTTTGTTGCCGAGTTGCAGGAGAAAATATGTGTAATATTTATGAAATTTTAATAGGTTTGGCTTTAATAAATGGAGGTGTTTTTTTTTATTAAAAAGTTAAAATATATTAGTTGTATAGGATTGGAAGTGAACAAAAATTATGGTCGGATGCTGACACGAATTTATACCAGGGCCTAAAAAATAAGGGTAAAAGTTTTCAAATAATAATTAACAAAAGTGGCAGCCTCAGAGAGGTCAACCAACATTTAATTTCTTCCAGAGCGGGCAATATTGAAAATTTACTGTTGAGAAATCGATATAAGTATTTATAACTATGCAATATAGGAAATGAACCTGAAATGTGGTCTTTTTCATTCGAAAATGGTTTCTGAAAACATCATCTAGAAATTCTTCTATGGTTTTAAGAAAATTCATAGTTTTTGGAATGTTTCTTGAAATACAGGATATTCTTATCAAAATAATATTTCTTTTGCTTTGAACTTTCCTTCTATTTTGTTTAGATAGTTTTCCCCAAATACTTTCAAAATTTGATCCATTTAAGTGGTTGAGAATCAATCCTGAAATTATTCCTTCGATTAACATTATCAATATGTTTTTGTAACTCTGTCACTGAAAAATGAAAGAGAAAACAAAAACTTCTGTAATTATTTTACTGCCAACTGCATATATTAACCCATTTTTGGAAACGAAAAAATGCTGCAGACTTGCATCAGTATTTCCTTTACTTTACTTTTCCAGGTATGCAAGATAAAACTAGTGGTAAATACACGACTGGGGTGGACGCAACTTTTCACAGCGAGTTTATTTGACGATTTTAACAATTTGGACAAATACACAATAATATTTATTTCGATTAATGTTGCTAGAATGGTATAAATGATGTCGAAATGAGATTATACGAACGTTTATTCCGCAATTGAAAATAATCGGTGTTCACGTATATAATAATGCTTTTCCGTTATTGGCCGAACTGAAATTTGCGTTTGGGGATAATTGGGCAAAAACTAATTATGTGGAAATCATGAAAACAGTAATAGTAGTATATAAATTAAATTTTATTCAATTTGGCAAAATAGTTTGCGAGAAATTGACAATTTCCTTTATATGGCCTAAATGCTAAAATCCGTTATATGGATTTTAACGAAAAAATGGTATGCAGTTTTGTTGAAACTAATATGCTTATAGCATATAAGAAGTTTAATCAAAATCGTTACAGCCGTTTTTTAGCAAATTGAGGTTTTGTATGATTTTGATATGGCAGGTACCAGTAATAACATGGCTAAAGGCAAAAAATAAAAAAGTGGCCTAGAATTATGACCAAAATAACGTTTAATTAGAAGTTTGAAGAAAATCGGTCAAGTCGTTTAGGCTGGAGATACTTGTATGGACAGGCGGACCGACGGACCGACGGACGAAATTCCAAAGACCACTTTTTTGAGTCCGCTATCATCGTAATGTTAGAATCAATCAAAATCTCAAGTTCGAAAGTTTTCACGAAAACAATATCTTTCTCTTTATAAGATAAAGTTACAAATTAAACTTGTATGAGGAATTACACGATTATAAACTCGATGGTTATTACTGGGCTTGCAAACTTTTTCCGCTCGCAGGAAGCTAGCAGGTTTTATGTTCATTAGGGATACTATATGTTATCGGATAATCTCATCTCAATTGTTAGCCAGCCATAACATTTTATGCACCTGTGAAACATCTTCGCCCAAAAGATAGTTCATAGCGAATAGGCACAGAACAGCTTACTTCAACGAAATGTGAGGTTCGGACGAGTGCGACTCTTCAAATATTAGATTAGCGTTTTGAAAAGATCTTCACATATCTTATTCCTAACTTCAAAGTTTTTTTTTACAAATGAGTCCTACCAATGATAATTAATTATCATTGGTAGGACTCATTGGACATCATTGGTAGGACTCAAGGTGATGTTATAGCAACGTATAGGGAAGGAAGCGGCAAAAATGGGTTTAGCATTAAATGAGGGCAAGACGATGTATATGCTCTCAACACGAAAGGACACACAACATCGACGAATTGGACAGAACGTCCCCATTGACAGATATAACTTTGAGGTAGTACGGAATTTTGTCTATCTCAGCTCCGCTATTCACTCTGACAACAACATCTCGTCAGAAATTAAACGAAGAATTACTCTTGCCAACCGCTGTTTCTTCGGGCTAAGATGACAATTCAGTAGTAAAGCCCTCACTCGAACTACTAAGGAGATCCTATATAATACCCTGATCATACCAGTCCTGTTCTTCGTCGCTGAAGCATGGACCGTCTCAAAAGCGGATGAAGAAATCCTAGGTCGATTTGAGAGGAGAATTATTCGAAACACCTTCGTTCCCATTTGTGTTGACGGGCTATGGAGGCGAAGATTCAACCAAGAACTATACGAGCTGAAAAAAATCCACATTGGACGTTTAAGATGGCTCGGAAATGTAGAACGAATGGACACCAATACGGCACACAGAGTCTTCGATTTTTAGCCAAACGTCGGACGCAGTAGAGGAAGACATCGCCTTAAGTGACGCGCATAAGTAGAATCCAACCTCAACCAACTTGGAGCGTGTAATTGGAGGCAGTTAGCTAAGGATCGGGCTAATTGGAGAGGCATGTTGGAGCTCAGATTCATTCCGGACTGTAGCGCCACTTAACAAACGAACGACCTTTTTTGTGTTCCGCTATCATCGTAATGTTGGAATCAATAAAAATCTCGAGGCTGATAATTTTCACGGAAACATTGTCTTTCTCTTTGTAAGAGAAAGTTAATAATGCCTACATTTTGGGGATATTCATGTTAAGGTTGGGATGGGATAGGATAATAAACGATCAGCGCGGAGGACTGTAGCCTTCTCAACTTTAGTGTGATGGTAGAAACCACTCATTATATTACAAAATGTAACAAACTATTTTATTTTCTATTCTCGGATAAAATAGATTCCCAATTATATACTGGCCTTCTATATTATTTTATGTAGGGATATTGCACCTTTATAAGATAAAACAACCGTTTGTAATAACAAACATATCAATCAATCAGAATTGAATATTAAACAATGCTAGCCACTGCTGATTATCATAAGTCCATTTAAAATTTCAGTTTGCAGCGCGACAAAAAAAGTTCTATCTGAATTCTTGTTATGTATCTGTCATTTTCAAGGTGGAGTGTTGGCCCATTTTTGTTTGAACTGTTTTTGTTCGCTTACCATAAGCATGTGGTATGCTTTTCTCGTAGAATTATGTGGATTGTGAGAGCATGCCCTGGAAGGAGATTCACAGAACTTGCGCACTATTAACAGATAAGATAATAACAAATTAGGTACTCTTAAATGCACAATAGAAGTATGAAGGATGAAAAGGTTTACGTTGGAAAAGAGACTCTAGAATTTGTTTGGCTAATTTATAGTTGAATGATGAGCATTTAAAGGGAAGTCTTACGAGTATACAATATGTTTTTTTTTGCACCTTAAGTTAGTGCACAGTCTAATTTAAAATACCAATTAGCGTCATTTCTTGATGAACAAAGTCAGCTCAGGATAAAAGTCTAGCACTTCAATAATATTGCTTTTGTTATACCCAAGAAAAAACAAAACAAGGATAACTTAATGTCCCCTTGCTTAACATAAGCAAAAGTCTAGCATGTATTTGTGGGTACCATATTAATACATATATTGTTTCATTTAAGATAAGTATTACTGTTATAGGATTTAGCTAATAATCAAATCGGTAC
This sequence comes from Rhingia rostrata, assembly GCA_949824845.1. NCBI lineage: Eukaryota > Metazoa > Arthropoda > Insecta > Diptera > Syrphidae > Rhingia > Rhingia rostrata. The sequence goes on from OX463755.1 coordinate 76,172,511, forward strand.
ATTGGAGTAAGATATTGCCTTGATAAAATAAGTAAGATTTACAGGAAAGGATATATTGTATGTATTGACTTTAATTTGCAAAGGATTAGTATGCAAATTGTTGTGTACTTCAACGTTTGGAGATCATATTACAAGGAATCCGTAACAAACTTGTACATCAAAAACCAAAGGAAAGGAAATTTTGTTTATATAGTCGTTTATATTGCCGCAAATGATTATGCTCTTGGAATGATAGCATAGGATATTCAGACTTTAATTGTGGTACTAAAACAAAAATGTCCTTTTTTTGCTTTTTCACATTTCATACACAAAGTTTTCATGTTTGCAAGAATAGATTAGGTAATGTTTTGATGAGTTGATGTGAGGAGACTAAGCCTCTTCTCGTCACACGCAGACCAATGCAAACAAAAGATGTTCCTTGTTTTTATAAATCCTTTATTTTGGACGCCTTACTTAAGGCACTCTGAACTACCCTATGAAGTTCATTCGCAGAATTTGCGGAAAGTTTTGTTCGGGAAATGTATTCTTCCAGGGCCTTAAATATGTTATAGAAAGGTTTTTGGTAGAGGAATAGAGCTTTGAATTGAAATAAAACATAAGAAAATCGTCTTAATGTCCATCAATTTGGCTTTATTTGAAGGAAATTAATTTTATGCCATTAATGTTCAAATATGATTTCGGGCATGTAGCCGCCGCTGCTAAAGCCCGGTCTAGATGTCCAATATTCAACCACTTTTTCGAGCATTTGGAGCCGTATGTCGGCAATAACGCAAATGTAGGCTTCCAACTACCCTTACGTTTCTGGTTTGTTGGCGTAGACGAACGACTTCACATTTCCCCGAAGAAAATTATCCAATGGTGTCAAATCACATGATCTTGGTGGCCAATTGACAGCTCCATTCCGCGAAATTATGCGCTCATCGAATGTTTCCTTCAATAATCGATTGTGATGTGCGCTGTGGTGTGGCATGTCGCACCGTCTTGTTGGAACCACATCTAATCCGCATTCATGCCATCCAATTCGGGAACAAAATAGTCGGTTATCATAACTGTATACCGGTCTCCATTAATGGTAACTGACTCTCCAGCATATAGAATCTAAAGTGCGGGTTGTCTTTATGCAATGTCGTCTTGTAACAACCCAGATTTATTTCCATATATGAATTGTTATATTATTCATTCATTACATTTTGTTATAAATATTTTGAGCTCACTTTTTCTTTTTAAACAAACCAAACGAACATTTATTTAACCAAAAATAAGTGTGGCAACCCTAAATCCAATAAAAAAATAACAACGCTAAACCAAATAAAACACCGTAACCGTTTTAATCGTACAAGCGGTATATCGTAAGAGCATTTACGATAGTTGAAACCATTCGGCACTCGCAGAAACATATAAAAGCAACGCTTCTTAGGATGTTAGATCACTCAGGTTTAGCATTTCGCAGCGACGCGACGCGACGGTCGGGTACCTTTTCCACTGTCTTGAAAACTGCTACACTTGTGTTTTCCGCGTGACATCGAGTTTGTGCTGGCCATACGACGGTCGGGTTCTCCACTGTCTATGAGCGACACACACTCGATCGCTTATAATATGGTTTGGCTTCGGGTTTTTCACAGTCAATACACACACAACTTTTTGATTCGTTAATATTATTATTTTTTATTGTTTTCACTCTTCATTTTTTTTTATTTTGTTAAATAAAGTAATTTTCTTTGGCATTCGCTTAGTCGTTTGCCGCCTAAGAACACACTTTAATTTTTAGTCTTTGAAAACTCCCCACTTTGGGGTATCATATGGGTAACTGCGTGTTCAGCGTCTGCTGCGGTCTTCGGACAGCACTCATCGCGGCAGAGAGTTTCGCAAAGCGGCGTTGCTACCAACACGACGGATCCGGTGCTTGATCGTCAGGCATTCCAACCCACGATCCTGAGGGAAGAATCTCCTCGTCTTACAGTCTGAATTTAGATTGATTTTCAGTGATCACAACTTCAAGTGTCGTGCCACCTTACGTTTGGTGTACCCAATAGTTTTATTTTCATATCTAGTAAAAAAATTATGTAAAAAGGTGGCGCTTTAACACATTTGTCAGCAAGCTCAGATTGTATGATTTGTATGGCTGATGAAAGCCATAATAAATCTGGTTATTTTTTTTTATTTTACGGATTGATTTTTTGATTTAATCAAAATGGATAACTGGGACACTTCGGCAAAAATTTGGATTGTCTACCCCATCACGCACTGTAGTCCGTAGTTTCGGTACAAAGAGAGTATAGGCGCTCGTTTGACGGCAATCCTCCGAGCATATGGACCATAATGAGACTTGGTAACAATTTTGCCGAGCGTGGGACAGTCGAAAGAAGACCTTACCATCGAAACCCTTCAGTTCGGACGGAGGAAACTATCGCTGCTGTAGCTGCTTCCATACAAAACAATCCAATAGTTTCCACAAGAAGCTTATCTGCTTATCTTATGGGTGTAAGCAGACAGTCATTGCAGTCAATTATGCAGAATGATTTGGACTTATTCCAATATAAAACACAAATGGCCAACAAACTGAACGCAGCAGACTTGCCGATTCGCTTGGAATTTTGCCAGAAGATGCTTCAAATGGAGAAAGAGCCCCATTTTCATTTAGACGGCAACATAAACAAACAAAATTGTCGGATATGGAGTGCTTCCAACAAACAGATACTCCAAGAGACGGAATTACATTCACTACGTGTCACACTCACAGTGTCCTACTTCTTCGAAGAAAACGGTCACACCGTAACGGCTACTGGAGACCGTTACTCGAGCTTGTTGAGGGAGTTTTTCTATCTAGAATTACAGCAAATGAGAATTTCTTTCAACTCTGTGTGGTTTAAGCAAGATGGTGCAACTCCTCACATAGCCAGTCCTCATTGAGAAATTTTTGTATTAAATTTCCCCAATAAGCTGATGTCCAGAAACTCCACATTCCGTTGGCCCTTCAGCTCATCTGACCAAACTGCACCTGACTTTTTCTTGTGTCGTTTTTTCAAACAGGAAGTCTACATAGCAAAACCAGCAAATTTTAATGACCTAAAGCAAACTATTCGAGAGAAAATTGCGGATATTCCGGTCTCAACTCTCGAAGCAGTAATGAACTCATTCAACTGCACCGATCGCATCGTTATCTGAGACCTGTGGACGAGTTACCACTTCAGTTATCGAGTCATACGTAACTTTCAAATGTTGATTGTTGATGAATGTTGGCATTCTGTCATCTTTGACCGAGTATTATTTTCATAAAGACTTTTTTTCAAAGGCTTTCGACACCGTTAACCATGTCAATTTATGCGAAAAGCTTATGCAGCAATATAACTTTCTAATTGTTGACAAGCTATCTAATTTTCTAACCAAAGCTACTAGTGTCACCCAAGGTTCCATACTTGGCCCTCTAATGTTTTCTAATGCTTTCATTTAAAATCAAGAATTGTTCCTTGCATATGTATGCTGATGACGTACAATTGTAATTCATCTTTCTTCTTGGCCTTATTGATCATGGTGCCTTATGTGTCCACTATGATTTAGAGAAAATTGTACAATACAAATTGGTCCAATCTGAATGGCCTTATTCTAAGCCCCAGGAGGTCTGAATGTCTGGTGATTTCAAGAAATAATTTGAACCTTCGTCTCCATTGCCCGTCAACGCAAACGGGACCGAAGATTTTTCGAAGAATTTTACTCTCAAATCGACCAAGGATTTCTTCATCCGCTTTTGAGACGATCCAGGCTTCACCGCTGTAGAGCAGTGCTGGGATGACCAGGGACTTATATAGAATTTCCTTAGTAGTTCGAGCAAGAGTAATTCTTCGTTAAAATTCTGACGAGATGTTGTTGTCAAAGTTAAAAGCGGAGCCGAGATAGACAAGGTCCCGTACTACCTTAAAGTCAAAAACGTCGATGTCCAATTCGTCGATGTTGTGTGTCCTTTCGTGTTGACAGGATATACTTTGTCTTGCCCTTATTTACTACTAAACCCATTTTTGCCGCTTCCTTCTCTATACTAGCAAACGTGGTTATGACATCACGTTGAGTCCTACCAATGATGTCAATATCGTCGGTGTATGCTAGTAGTTGCACCGATTTTTGGAAAACTGTGCCTCTGGTGTTGGTTCGGCAATTTAGCACAATCCTCTCAAGAATTAAATTGAAAAAGTCACATGACAACGCATCGTCTTGCCTTAATCCTTTTTTGGTATCGAATGTCTCGGTAATGTCGTTTCCGACCCCGATGGAGCAGCGAGAATTCTCCATCTTCCTCCTACACAGGTGGACGAGTCTGGGCGGTCACCGCTACCGTGACGCGCGGGACAAACGGCTAATCCGCGACGGGTACGTCGACAATGCTCCGGAGCTCCTCCCCTTCAGCACTGCGGTATCATGCAGAAAGTGATTCTGCATTTCCTCAGGACTTTGCGGACTTTTAGTCCAACTCCTTAGTATCTACTTAAGAAAATAGAATTTAATTACAAAGTCTGGGCGGGTCTTGGGCACCATACTGGCGGACAATATGGTCTGACGCAGAATGGCCGGGCACCCAAAGACTCAATCTGGATGGCGACCCCTCGGAGCAAATGCAACGAGTGCTCGCCACCCCGATTACATTTAAGTTAGGTTTAAGTAGTTTAGCAGTCTTAAGTAGTTTAAGTTAGTTTTAAGTAGTTAAGTAGTATAATTTAGTTTTAACCTAGATTAAGGTCTTATATAAAGCAAACAAAAATGTCTCTACTCAGAGTTTTTTCGTAATTTTTCTTTGAAAATTAAAAAAATATATATATATATATTCAGACATAACTTGTCTTAGTTTGCATTGATGGCGCCAAACCTTGTCAAAAGCTTGCGACACGTCAAGTAATACGGCTGAGCAGAAATAATTTTCTTCGAAAGCTTTCTCAATTACTTCTGAACCCAAACTGATGGTCAGGTAAAAGGCGTTTCTGATAAATAATTGGGTGTAAGCGACCGAGTAATATTCTTTCAAAAACTTTTGAAATTATTGGAAGAAGTGAAATAGTTCTGTAAGATTTTATTTCATTCGGTGATTTTCCTGGTTTGAGAACCATAATCACTTCCGCGACTTTCCACTGTCTTGGTATGCATTCTAATCTAATTGCGACATTAACAATGTAGAAAGCATTAACATTTACAATTTTAATGCTTTCCGGAGCTTTTTTTGGGCTTTAGTTTCTGTATTCCCCGTTTAAGCTCGGCAACACTTGCATGTCTTATTATATTGCTATCGGTTGTAGTCTCGAATACACTAACGTTTTCAAGTTGCAAGATCCTATCTGCCGTAATATGTGAACGCCTGAAACTGTTTGCCAAGTACACAACCGATCAAATTTTCACATTTCGGCAGATTCTGGAATAAACCCAACATGTTCAAATCGATACCCACCATCTATTTATCGATTTAAAAGCCGCATACGACAGCATTTATAGAGACGAACTATACAGAGCCATGTCTAGTTTTGGTATACCGCCCAAACTAGTCCGTTTGTATAGGATGACGATGGAAAATTCTCGCTGCTCCATCAGGGTCAGAAACGTCCTCACCGACACATTCGACACCAAAAAAGGATTTAGGCAAGTCGCTGCGCTATCATGTGACGTCTTTCATTTGATTCTTGAGAGCATTGTGCAAAACTCCGGAGCCAACACCAGAGGCACAAGTTTTCTAAAATCGGTACAACAACTAGCATACGCCGACGATATTGATGTCATTGTTAGTACTCAACGTGAATTCATTGCCACGCTTGCTAGTATAGAGAATGACGCGGCAGAAATGGGTTTAGCAGCAAATGAGGGCAAGACTAGTAAAGGGTGATCCATTTCGAGGTTCCCTACTTTTTTAAAGAAAAAAACACAGAAAATTCAAATTTAATGGAGAATATTTATTATCATTTGAAAGAACATTCTTTGGCATTTATTTTTTGAAGATTATGTCTATCAAATGTTGGCCGTTGCTACGTCGCAGATGGTCCATCCGTTGAGTCCAATTTTCGATCACTCGTTCGAGCATTTCGACTGGTAACTGGCGAATGACACGCGTGATGTTTTCCTCCAAGGCCTGAATCGAAGCGGGTTTGTCGGCATAAGCTTTTAACTTTACATATCCCCACAGGAAAAAGTCTAACGGTGTGATATCACACGATCTTGGTGGCCAGTCGACCGGCCCAAGTCCATTATTGATGCGATGTGTGGGAAGTGGCGCCGTCTTGCTGAAACCAAATGTCGCCAAGATCACGAGCTTCAATTTCAGGCATAAAATAGTCGGTTATCATGGCACGATAACGGTCGCCATTGACGGTTACGTTTGCACCGGCATAATTTTTAAAGAAATATGGACCGATGATTCCACCGGCCCACAAACCACACCAAACCGTTGTTTTTTCTGGATGAAGTGGCAGTTCTTCAATCTCTTTAGGTTGCTCTTCGTCCCAAATGCGGCAATTTTGTTTGTTTACATACCCATTGAGCCAGAAATGGGCTTACATCGCTAAACAAAATTTGCCTCGAAAACGTCGGATCTTCTTGGAACTTTTCAAGAGCCCATAGAGCGAAGCGATGTCGCTTGGGAAGGTCGAGCGGCTTCAGTTGTTGCACAAGCTGTATTTTGTAAGCTTTCAATTTAAGATCTTGACGAAAAATGCGCCAAGTCGTTCCATACGTCAGTCCGAGTTGCTGCGAACGGCGCCGAATCGACTCTCTACGGTCTTCGTGTACACTCTCAGCTACGGCCGCTATATTTTCTTCACAGCGCAGCGTGCTGGACGTGGTCTATTCGGTCGAATATTATCCAATAATGAATGCTGGGTCTCAAAATGGGTGATGGTGTTGCGAATAGTACGCTCAGTAGGCCGATTATGTTGACCATAAGTTGAGCGAAGTGCACGAAACACATTCCTCACAGAACGTGAATTTTCATAATAAAGTTGAACAATTTGTAAACGTTGTTCACGCGTAAGTCTTTCCATTATGAAATGCCAAACAATACTAAACAAAAATAACATGACAGCATGACACGACTCACACGTGATCTGTCAAAAAAGGCTATTGAAAAAAGTATCTCTACTTGGATCACCCGTTATAGTCAGAGTTACAACCACTGGACATTGCCAAGTTAAAGCCAAGCAGAGTCTACCATTCTTCTAAAACAGCCAAGCAGAACCAGAGCAAATAGATTGGTATTTGTTTCCTTAATCGTATCTGTGTTATTCATGACGATTTTGGACACAAACATAGTTGGTGGTCATTCCGCCTTTTAACCGTACAAATACTTATTTAAATTATTCATTGGTTTTTTCCCGCAATAAACCCAATTGTCTAACGGGTTGTATTTTAAGTAGCTCTGTTTCGTTGCAAGCAAGTGTAGAACTCCAATTTAAAGCAGGAAATATTATTTTATCATGGCGCAATAACGTGTGCCAGCCACAGTAGTAGGCCGAATCAGAAATATTGAGACAAGTAACTGAGTTTTATTTGATAAATCTTAAGGAAAGACTCACACCTCAAAAACTTCTCTTAATTATTCAGACATCATGAAAATCAGCGTTATTTGAAGAATGTTAGCAATCGATTCGACTTAGTGACTTTTAATAGAGGATCTTCGTTTAAAAATCCATTTCTTTCAAAAACGTAAGCCGCTAAACTTTAAATGACACTAAAATTTCAGTCAATGAGCTCTGCAACAACCCAGTAAAGATCAGCGGTTTTCGCATCGAATTTTATTCAGTGATGATGGACTCAGTGGCGCGATGGTTTGTACGATGAACTTCCACGCTGAAGGGATGGTCCTTCTCTCGTGATGATCTGACACATCATCCGAGTTGTATCAATTGTCAAGAAAAGCTTATCTCAAATTCGCCCTTCGGAGTCGTCATAAAACATATCCCTTCATCGTGCATGTACATACTCACACATGAATGGTTGTGAGATAGCTTGGTCCTGGGTACAAACGATACTGTTGTGCCAAACATTTGTATTTTTTTTATGAAGCCCATTTGTGGCTTAACGGTTATGTAAATAAACCCAATTACCACATTTGAGAAGATGAGAAATCTGAGAAAGTCGAACTATAACTACATCCACAAAAATGCACTGTTTCGTGTGCTTATTTGCTGTAGGAATCATCGTATCGGTCCATTTATCTTTCAAAATTAGGCCGGACGGAACATAACAGTCAATGGAGAGCGCTAAAGCCAGAAATTGAAGCCTGAAATGTCGGCTATATTTGCTTCTAGCAAGGCGGGGCTACGGTGCACACAGCGCGCGAAGGAGATATATTGCGAAACAGCTTTCGTGACCAGCTTTTTTCATGTTTCGGACCTGTAAGTTGGCCACCTACATCAAGTGATATCACACATTCAGACTTTTCCTTGGAACTATTCGAAGTCAAAAGTCTTTGCCGTTTAGCCAGCTACGATTCAGGATTGGAAGCCAACATTACTTGCGTAATTTGGCAAATATCGATCGCAACGCATGAGCATTGATCCAAAATTGGACCTTCGGAATGGACCATGAACGGCGTAGTTGCGGCCAACATTTACACAATAAAATTAAAACAATACGCAATACCTACTAGAGACTGTTCTCTTTGGTCATAATAAAATTTCTATCATCCAAATACATTTTATGTGCTTTATTTATATTAAAAAAGGAAGACTTAATGAATTGTCCTTCATCAAATTCCAATTCCAAAAAAAACTTTTGATTACTGACCCAAGAACCATATTTATCAAATTTGAAAAAAAAAATGAATGCAGCTAATTAGCCTCTAGAATATAGTACAGAATTATCTTTTTCGGTCATCTCCATCTTGAGTTCCATTTTTATACCATATCTCTAATTAGAATATTAGTTTTGACACGTAGTTTGTAACATCGAAAAATAATTTTGCTAGATATGCCTCAAAGTATATGGATGGACATAGAATCGCTAGCTGAGTCTGTCTGTCCGTCTGTCTGTCCTTCTGCCCGCCCTTCTGTATGTCGACGACTTTTAGTAATTTTTTAAAATGAAATATCTTCCCCCACCCAAAATGGGGTAGATAGGCCCCCTCCCTTGTATGGCGTTTAAGTTATCGTACTCTCCACAAGTGTTGTCAAAAAAAGAAAAATAACCTAAAATACTCATATCTGAAGAAGTTTGTCCGACTCGTGCCGAACCATGACCACCATTGAATGTAGGTTATAAAGTACGAACAAAGGCTTTATTTGCTTTCGCGTGGCATAGATTATTTGCATTGTATTCCAAAATAATGGATTCCCAAGATTTCATGTACAAATAGATTCAATATAATATACCTATAGACAGTTGTATGTACATCATATACCACGCCCATAGTACAAAGACAAATGCATAGTTATTGTTTAATTTGTTTATATATTCCCCATAGTTGATATTACTTTGTTGGTGTTGTACATATAATATATTTGAATTATGTAAACAAATTTCATACATTCTTTCTAAATATGTATATAATTGGGAAATTTAAAATCGATCGTTCATAACAAAGAAAACAAATATCTTTTTAGTATTTATTTACATTTGCAAACATACATATATCATAAATAATATTTTTGTGATTCCTATATATCTCTCACAGCTACCATAAATCATACTATGAAATTATTTCCAAATCTCTCTTCCCACCACTCTTAGAAATTGCAAACAAAAATTCGCTACACTAACCACTTCAAATTCAAAAGCAATAATCTATATTATACCCAATTTCCAATAAAATTCCCATCATTCTTACCATAGAGTGTGTGTTAAAAGACGTTTTGACATTTGATATATACCTGGGTATTTGCACCAATCTGCATGTCCAATAAAGGCGAAAAAATTGCAAGGGTGTGCATTTTCATAGCATTGATAAAATTCACCAAAAGAACATTAACATCGATATTAATAGGTCGAGGATATTCGATTCTGCCCTATCAAGTGAGAATCTAACCGAAAATCACCCTCCAAAGGATGGACCGATTGCTGTATCGAAGTTGAATTGGGCTCTCTTAGACAGGGGTTGAAAGAGAGAAATCAAAGCGGGGAGTGATGTGTGAATGTGAATATCGAATAGTGACTCCATTTAGAGCAAATGTCAAACAGCATTGCCATATTGCATTGTGTTTTTGCGGATGTTTGTTTTTTATCTAAGCAGTTTACACCCCGAAGTTAATTTTGAATTAGATAATCAGATCATATTTGCCACAAGGAATACGACCTCCAGTTGAACGTCGTCGGTGTGATGAAAAAGTTTTTTTTATACCTAAAACTATTAAATTATAAATTCCTAACTTTCACTATCATAAAAACAAACAAAAAATTTAACACAAATGTTTATAAACAACATTTTAAAATACGACCACCCTGTAATGCAATAAATGCTGCCAAAATAAGAAAAATAAATATAGCACTGAATTTACTCAAGCCCCTAATTCGGCTTCCTGCCTTTATGGTTAAGCTTTACGCGTTCTCTTTGTCAGAAACTATCAACTGGTTAAGAAGTCCTGGAGCATCCACACCAGTAAAAGTACATCACTAAGAAAGAATTTAAAGCTTAATCGATAATAAATCAAATAATAAATCAAATAAATAATAAATTATTATTTGGGAAGTCGCTTACGTAAGCCCAGTATTTGCCTGCCCCTCCGAAACTTTATCAGTGATAGTGGTTAGGCATGTGATATGTTGTACACATGACCTAGACCAAACAGTACGACTCCTCGTGCGTTCTGTTAAATTAGCATTTATCACAAGATACACGGGAAGCAGATATCATTAGCAGCAACGTTGATGACAATTTTGCCAAAAAATAAACAACAAACAATCAGCATTCCACACAAGAAAGAATAACAAACAGCCACAGCGCAGCAGAAACATAGAAACATTGATACCTAAGCGACTACCCAACAGCAGCAACGATCGTTTGCCAAACGATCTCATTTCAAACAACATCTACAGGCAGATTTAATTAAACCGGTTTTGTGTGTCCGTATTTAGGAAAAGGTCGAGTTGAGGCAAATGCAAGGGTAAAATGCTTTGGTAATTTTTGTGCGAGAACTTGGGTTCTAAATTACAAATTTCGGCCAAGATTTAGCTTGGTTGAGAGAGGCTTTGATGTTTCCTCGAAGGACGTGGGAATTGCATAATTGCAATTCTGTTCGACGCTTCACCTGTCGAATATTTTTGTTCGTGTAGAAAGTTTTTTCTTTAGTCACTATTATTTAATTTTGTAGTAGCCATTGAAGCAGCACCCCCCCCACCGCGTACGACGAGCTAATGACCATGCATATTTCCTGCTGCTGCTAATTAGGGCTTGAAAAAACAAACCTACCAATTACTCCCAGCTATAACATCGGTTCCCAAAAGCAAATTTGAGAAGCTTTTCATGACAATGCCAAGAGGTGAGATGGTTAAAACAGCGGATTTGAACCCCGCGATTCTTACTACTCGGCCACTTCACCAAACCTTTTTATACAATTATACAATTTTTGGTGGCAACAGGCTCGTTAGTACACAGGGCAGAGCTTTTTCACAACCATTCATGTATGCGTGTGTACTTCTTGCACGATGAAAAAACCTCCTGTTTTATGCCGACTTCGAACGGCGAATTTGAGATAACCTTCCTTTGGCAATTGATACTATTCGGATGATTTTCAGATCATCACGAGAGGTGGGCCAGTGAAAAATCATTTGGGTGTTGCTACTGCTGGAAATCGATCCCAGACATTCTGCGCGGCAGTTCATCGCACTAACTATCGAGCCACTGATCCCATTTTTAATTTAAATGACATTATTTTCTTGGGACAAGAGTTATTTATACATCATTCGCTGGGTTCCGAAGGTTGTTTTTTAATTTAGCAAAAAAAAACTTCTAAGCTACTTAAACAAGATTTTCTTTTTAACTTTTGTCTAATAAAACAACTTTTGGTTGGGCCTCCTTGTAGCACCCACCAATCGTTCTGATAAATGTCTATTGAAACTATTGTCAGGCGAGGTTGTAAAGTTCAAGAAACACCCTGTTTAATGATTCTGCTCTTCAATGGTTGTAGGTTTTTTTTAAACGGGTGATTTTTTTTAGCGTAGTTTTTTTTTAATCGAATAAAACACTCAAATTTGCTCAAATCGATAAATAGGTCTTTGCCATTTACGTTTGAAGGACAACTTCATGTAAATGTTGTCCGCGGCTCCGTTTCAAATGGTCCATTAGGAAGGTCCAATTTCGCGTCACTGTATTCCGCGAGTTACGCGTGTTATGTGATCCTGTAAGGCTTCAATCGTGTTCGGCTTGTCCACATAGAATAACAACTTTACCAATCCCCACAAGAAATAATCGAGTGCCTAAAATTGCATGGTCTTGGCGGCCAACTGAAATCGCAAATCAAATTGAGATAAGCTGCTCATCAAATTCATCCTTCAACATTTCCATTGCTTCACGAGCTGTGTGGCATGTGGCACCGTCTTGATGAAACCCAATGCCAACCAAGTACAACTAAGCCAACTGGGACAAAACAAAAGTCGCGTATCATGGCTCGATATCGTTCGTCGTTGACGGTAACGTTTCTTCCCCGGTCGCTTTGAAGAAAAAACGGACCGATGATTCCACCAGCCCATAAACCACACCAAACTGCCGTTTTTTCGGGATGAATCGGTAATTTTTGTATGGCATGTGGCTGTTCATCACTCCAGATGTAACAGTTTTGCTTATTTACGTATCCGCATGCATAACGCATGCCCAATTGCTGAGAACGGCGACGAATTGACAATGCAATATTCTCTTCGGTACGCACTGTAGCATACGAGTCGATGGCTTAATGTCCCACAAAGTAAATTTGGTGCGAAATTTGGTATTAACAGCACGAATTGTTGATTCACCAGGTCGAGGCACATTTTTCTAAGAGCTCGAATTTTGATAATAAATTTAAATAATTTGCAATCGTTGCACGTTTGTAAGATTTTCAATGATTAAATGGCAGAGTATACTGAAAACTTTTCACTCTGACAGATGACGTTTGGACGCCATTATTAACCAGTGCTGCCAACCTGAAAAACTTAACTCTTAAAAAGCCACCCCTAGCTTTCGTTGAGCCAAAGGTTGCAGAATGTTGGAAGCACTCGATATTTGTTCTTGTGGTTGTTTTACAACTGTTAAAGCTATTTTTGCAGCCGAGTGGCGAGTATTACGTTCGCTCTTCAAGTGGTTGGTCTCGATCAAGCAACGTTATTCTATTGATTTAGAGTTAATAAAGTTTAATTGTATTTTGCATTGAAAGTGAACATATTGAATCATTTAGAATCCACATGCGTGGGTAATACAAATTTGAAGCGATGTGATTTTATTTTTCCTCTTTTATTTGTCTCATTTCAAGAATTCTGTTTTTTATTTATTACACCATTTTTCACTATATATGGCAATACTGTTGGAAAATCCACACCCTGCCGAAGCGCAAAGAATACATTCGAATTTAGAAGTTTCCTCTTTTGCGAAATTACCATCCCTTATTTGAAAGAGAAGCAAGTTGAACTTTGCTCCATTGGAAAACTAAAAATGTCTGCTGTGCTCGCATATCTCGTGCAAATTCTGTATAATATCAGTTTTCGGGTTGTTTTCGTCTGCAAGGGTTGCTCTCAACTAACATATTATTCTCGCGGAAAAGTATTATTATCATTTTAAGTGTGAAATTGGTGCACCAAAACCATTGCCGGGAGTGCAAACGTGTGAAAATTTCATCAATATTCTGTTCGGGCTAATGGATAAACCAATTTGAATAAATATAAAAACACAATCAGTGGATGAGTGTTGAAAACATCTTGCTACATCCTTTCTCTCTCCTCCTCTTTCTCGTCTTTCAATCTATCCCTCGTACTATTGAAATTTTGTTTTCTTATTTATTTTCCCATACATTCGTCGTCGACGTCGTTGCTGTTGTTCTCTCTCCAAATCTACGCTTTCACCTCTTTAACGAGACGCGCATCATCACCTCCAATAACAAGCAGAAATATCTACAACATCGTGTACAAATTTCGGTATTTCGGTTAACGACGTTTACGCAGAATAAAAAGTGTTCCCCAAAAATATCGAAGAAAAACTACCCAAAATCCTTTATTCGTTGATCCAATTTGAATGAATTATAAAAATTAATTGAAATCACCCATCCGTAGCTTTATAACATAACGTGGGTGATCTGTGTGAGGTATTTGTTATGTGATGGTGTAACTCACTGTGAAGGAATGTACCTTATCAATAAAAATTGCAATTGAAGTGTATCCTTGTGCAATTTAACAATTTCCTTCCGAATTTGTATCCATTTATCGTAATAATTGGTGATCCAATAAATCGTTTTATAAAAGCTGTGTTGCAGATAGAAATTCATTCCGAAAAATATACTCAACATTCCTACATAAACAACTATAGAATATCAAATAGTATACATTAAGGAAAAACAAATTATTTTTGTGAATAAAACTAGTGTCGAAAATATCATCAACATCAAAAAAGGATACAGGCAAATACAATTTCACAAACTTTATCATCCGCTATCGACGCTTTTCACAAAGGATTTTCCACTCCCAGGTATTTGACAACTTTCATCGAATATTTGTACATATATTATCGTTTATCTAATATTTTTCAAACTGCATTAAACTTTTTTAATAAAAAAAAACTAAATTAGGCTAATCTCTCTGAGACTAGAGATGATGATTTTCGTAAAGGTACGAGGAGTTTTATATAGAAACTCAAGGATGTGTAGACATTTCTCTTTACACAATTTTCTTTGATTCGCGAACATCATTTCTACATCTTTTTAGGTGCGCGGTTATTTGCATTACTTTTTCTCCGTCTGTTTGTTTACATTGTTTGTTTACATCGTTAAAAATATCCGTTTTTGTTGAATTGCCTCTATCTCCCTGTTGCTTGTATTTTAAATGAACAAGTACCTACATTCATTGTTTGCGGAAATTGGCCCTTTGTGCGAAAAAGATTTTACACCTTTGATGTGTGATGTCTACTGTTGGACCTTTGCACAGCTTTTAATATTCACAAAAGGGAAAAGTAAATGGAAAAATAATGAATTTTACAATTCCATGGAGACAAACGAGTGAAGCTTGATATACAGCGGGAACTCGTACACTCAAACCCATAGAACGCCGGCCCACGAACTAAGTCCCGATGGAGTTAAGTCCTGACGACAGAAATGAAATTATTTATGTCTTTTGACAGTTTTGGCTTTAGTGCCTTTCTTTGGTAAATATTTCCTGAAGTTCCATTGGAAATTGGGTTAGGTTAGGTTAAGTGGGTTGTTGACACAATATATTCATCAGGAGTATACATATGAGCCTTTACACCGATACGCTTATTGAAAAGGTGCCTTGGTACTTATTCGAACTTTTCAACGATAGTCGTTACTGATTTAGTAAGATACTTTATAGGTATGCACAGTATATTTTTGTATATATACATTACAAATGCGTATGTATAGTAAAAATTAAACAGTCCCACATAGAGACCCATAAACTTTGTTAAAATGATTTGAATTAAGTATTTCCAACTAATGGTGATACAGATAGAATAGTTCTTCAGATAGAATAGTAGATACCTACTTATTCCTGGGGAAGTATGTTCATATCTGCTCAGGAATACAGATGATAAGAACGACTCCAAACTCTGGGTGGAAAGTTATTTAAAATCTACTACTTCTAGATCTATCCATACAGGGATGGCATCCATACATGGATCGGCTGGCAAAAGCAAAAGAAAATACGAATAGAACGGCGTGAACTCTAATTACATATTTCCAACCTGGAATTTGATCACTATTCTCCTGTCCCCGTTTATAGCAAGAAGAAGCATTAACGAGAATGTAGCTGAAAAAAGAAAGAAACGCGAACCTAATCGAGCGAGGGGTGCATGATAGGGTCTTACGAAGCTTTCTTTTCACAGGGAGATGGGCGCTGATGCGATCATGCGAGATTTGGACGATTTTAATATTTTGGCAAAAAATACACAATAATATACATTTTTGTTATTAATACTTAAAATATATAAATAATGTTGAAGTGTCATAACGAGAACGTTTATTCCGGAATGGCTGTCTATGTGAATAATAATGATTTTTCTTTATAAGTGAAAACTTAAAAATCTGTTAGGAACCGTTTGGGACAGAAATTTTAACTTGGAATTGTTGCAATCGGTAATAGTAACATATATAACATCTTACTTACTTACTTAAGAGGCGCGTACTTGGCCTCAACCAACATGCCAAGTTGGTTGATTTCGGTTTCTACTTGTGCGCGTCACCTAAGGCGAGGTTTTCCTCTACTGTGTCCGACATCTGCTCTCCGAGCCGGAGTATTGGTGTCCAGTTGCTACTAATCTTACTCTTGACCAGGGACATGTCGCTGAACAGTTCGTATAGTCCTTGGTTGAATCTTCGTCTTCATAGTCCGTCAACGCGAACGAGACTGCAGATTTTTCAAAGAATTTTCCTCTCGAATCGACCAAGGATTTCCTCATCCGCTTTTTATGATGATGATCAGGGTCTTATATAGGATCTCCTTAGTAATTCGAGTGAGGGCTTTACTACCGAATTGCCTTCTTAGCCCGAAGAATTAGCGGTGGACAAGAGTAACTCTTCGTTTAATTTCTAACCAGATGTTGTTGTCAGAGTTAACAGCGGAGCCGAGATAGACAAAGCCCCATACTACCTCAAAGTTATATCTGTCGATGTTGTGTGTCCTTTCGTCTTAACAGCATATACTTGGTCTTGCCCTCATTTGTTGCTAAACGCATTTTTGCGGCTTTCAGCTCTATACTAGCAAACGTGGGACATCACGTTGATTCCTACCAATGATGTCAATATCGTCGGCGTATGCTAGTAGTTGCAAAAATTTTTGGAAAATTGTGCATCTGGTGTTGACAGCGCATTGTCTTGCCTAAATCTTTTTTTGGTATCGAATGTGTCGGAGAATTTTCCATCGGCGTCCTACACAAAAGGACAAGTTTTGGCGGTAACCCAAAATTAGACATGGCTCTGTATAGTTCGTCTCTATAAATGCTGTCGTGTGCGGCTTTGAAATCGATGAATAGGTGTTGTGTATCGATTTGGACTTCTTGGGTTTTTTTCCAGGATCTGGCAAAGTATAAAAATTTTATCGGATGTGGACTCTTCTGGTCTGAACCAAACTGCTAAGGGCCGATCAGGTTGTTGGTAAACGGTTTCAGGCGGTTAGGATCTTGTGGGCGATGTTGAGGAGCCTTATGCCTCTGTAGTTGTCGCAGTCTTTCTTCCGACCAGATTTGGCTTATGAAACCACCAGGTTTATAAAGCTCAGCGGGTAGGCCGTCATTTCCGCAGCCTTTTTAAGCTTGAGTTTAGATAGTTCTGCCTGACAGCGGAATGTTTAACAGTCTGGAGAAGTGATTCTTCCATATCCTCAGCATCTAGTCATCTAGTCAGGATTCTGTTCGAGCCTTGTATCCTTGGCTTTAAAGTTTTAAACTTTGGTAAAACTTGCGAACATCATTCCTGGGGTGGCCCCTCTCTTTATCCTCTCTTTGTCTTCTTTCTGAAAAGCCGGCGTTCTTCCCTTCTTCTTTGCCTATAGAGCTCGACTCCAGATCTCGTCTTCACCTGCAGCTTAGCCTAGTAGGCCTCTTCTTGCATCTGTCGGCATTCCTCATCAAACCAGGGGTTTCTTGTTTATGGGCGCGAGAAACCTAGCACATCAGTTGCGGTTGATCTAATGGCTTGTTGGCATCATTGCCATTGTTCTTCGAAATCCGATGCTGGTAGTATTAATCGAGAGGTTAAGGGATACGCGTTGCGCGAAGATCTTGGCGGTCTCTTGCGATTGCATCCTTTCGACAATATATTTTTTTACAGTATTTCTGTTAGACATGTTGTCGTGTAGGCTATGTTTTCCGGCAATACTGCTAAAGATGTCTTCTCTTCCTATCTTTGCGTTAAAATCTTTCAGCACGATTTTAACATCGTACTTAGCGAATTTGGCCTTGATTCGGGTTGTTATAATGCGTTCGCTTATTTATTGGAAACATAAGACTTTTTGGCTTAGTCTGGCACTTAAAATAAATCCGCATTCGAATAGTCACCGTTTCTGCTCATTATAACACGGAGTTTTTCATCCTCTTTTTGGCCGGCCCATCATATCGTATTTCCTGGATGGCAGTATTGTCTACTTTGCAGCAGTTTAGGGCTTCCGCTAGTTGTTTAATGTTTTCACATTCCAGGTGCGGATACGAACATCGTTGTCCCTTTTTCGGTTAGCAGGGTCGTCAACAACACAATCAGTCCATTCCGAGGCTATTGGTGGCTTCGTAACATAAAGTTTTTTCATGGTTGCGTAATTAACCCAAAGCTCAGATAACCATTGGACACTGGGCCATCAGTAGCCACAAAGAGATTGAGCGCTGCCGTTGACTAACCCTTGAAATTTCTAGACAATCTGTTGTCCGAATATATCGAAGCAGCTTGTTTAGGTTCGCCTGGGACAGCAGGCCGGGTATCCATTCCGTGTTATTCTGGCCTGGCTGTTTATAATGTTGCTGGTTTTCCTCGTGTTATAAACACTGGCGCTTATCTTTTAGCAAGTCAAATCCGGTTGAATGACACCAGTACCCGGTGGTCACCGTTTGGAGGTTAAAAATAAGCAATTGATGTGTAGTCAGAGTTACAACCACTGGGAATTGCTAAATGAAAGCCAATCAGAGTCTACCCTCATTATACAACACCCAACCATCATACATAACATCTGTATATATAAAAATGAATGTTTGTTTGTATGCCCTTGTATGCAATTGATCTTGTGATATACTTCAGCAAACTTGAGCCTGAGCCCACGAAAGTTTCTGAGTTGGTACGAGCAATTTCCGACTGGTGGCGGCATTGTCATTCCAATGAATTTCATATATTGCCGTGACAGTTCAAGCTGATTTGAGTTGAAACGAAAACAGCGGACGAATGATGACGTTTCAAGTTGCATGTGACATAAGGTTTTATGCAAATGTTGCAATTCATTTAAATAAATAATTCAGTCGAATTCAATTTTCATAGTTTCGGTGAGCTGATTTTATTCATTCTCTACAGTGAACTCACTATGATCATCAAATGTGATGTGAGGGATCTCACTGCTGATTGACGTTCCGAACGCATTTGCTGTGCAGTTTTTTTTAGAATATCGTAGTGAGTGGGAATAAAATCGATAAAATTTTCCTCAGCTAATTGGTGATCACCCTCAATATTAACATTTCCATCCGTGTGTCAACAGATGGTTCAATTGGATTGGATACATTATAAGATTCGGATTGCTGATTGACATCTAACAAATTTAAACGTATTTTTCACGTCGTTCCCGTACAATTATGCCTCCAAAGCGAATAGCAATGGGCCGATCTACACCTCAAGCACGGAAGAAAAGAGCATTACCAGCCTCAGAATGCTTCTGTCATGGGCAGATCTATGGCACATCGTTCACGCAACAGATGGAAAAATAAGAATTAAAACAAAACGCTGCAATGTCACAATTTATTCCAAGTTAAGAAAGTAAATACATAATGTATAATAATAAATAATAAAATGACCCAAAATTAATCGAATATTTGTGTAATGTCTCTCCTCCAAATTTAACTTAGTTAGTGGCATCGTACAGCTAGTGGATAATAAATTTAATTCAATTTGACCAAATAGTTTACGAGAAATTGAAATTTGAGAGAACGAGATAAAAAAATCCGTTAAATGAAGAAAAACTTGGTATGCAGTTTTTTTTTGAACTAATATACTAATAGTTGTGTTAAGTGTAATCAAAATCGTTAGAGCCTTTATTTTAAAAATATTAATGGTTTGTGTAATTTTTATATTTCATGTACCGTTAATAAAATTTCTGAAGGTAAAATCAAAGCCAAGAATTATGACCAAACAGACGTTAAAACTTGGAAATAAAGTTTGCCAGAAGGACTGGCGGACAGATGGAAGGAATTAAAAAAAAAACACTTTTTTTGGGTTCCACTTTTATTGCAATGGTAGAATCAATCAAAATCTCGAGGTTCACGAAAACGATATCTAACAAAGTTAAACAGGAGTTTATTAAACAAATCCGTTTGATTTCAATACTATTCTCGGATTTGGAGTTCAGCCCCGAAACATGCACTGAACTTAATGGACTCTTTCCAAAGATCTGTCTCCTTGTTACAGATAATATAATGGTAGATGCTCGGAGGATCTTAGAGAAATCGTCTATAGACTTGTTGCATTTCGACGACCAACCAAATACGCAGTTTTAGTTCACAGATTCACTGTCCACCTAACAACGACACGAACAACGTAACACACCAACAACACCAACTTCCAGAAGACGTATTTTTGGCTATGAACAATCTACAAGAATTTAACGATCCGTACCTTTTAATTCGTAAGCGCGCAACTGTTGTAATTGTGCATAAATCAATAAACAATGCGTACAAGTATTAGCAATAAAAAAATAACTTCATGGAACGTGCAAGAATAGAGAAGATTGTTGCTTTTTGGCATGTCCACGAGACCCTAAGATAGTTTAATATTTCAAGGATATGTATACGGCCAACACAATACAGAGTTCGATTGCCTGGAAAAGAAAGACCTGCTACAAATCACATTAATAGAAACCGATCTTTACCAACTTAGAGTGCACAACATAGGGCACGTAGTTAATGGCCGAGCTTTGTAGAGATACATGCTTGTTGACGCATACGCTCACACCAGACCAAGGACATGCTTTGGGTAGATGCATGTTAAGAGAAAGTTTAATAGTCAACATTGAAAAAGGATCAGAAGATTTGAAGTTGAAAGCGAATCCAAAATACGTATAAAGTTGTAAAACTTGTAAGGTTAGTAAAAATAAAACAAAGGAAGAACTCCGAATTACGATTTACGATTTCTATAATCCATACGGTTACTTTGGTGATTACAAATTCACACACAAAAAAGTGAAGCATTGTATTGATAAGAGTGATAAATTATAACCTACATTATGACCTTGCCACCATTCTCAAGAAGAATTAGCAAACAGTATATAAATAATAATTCCATAAATAGAAAGTCAACTTAAAATTTATAATTTAATGCATAAAAAATACATAAGAAAACTGTGCGTGACACGTAACGAAGTCCTGAGAAGATACACGTGAGCTCATTATATATTTTGTGTTGCAACTGTGTATGCAATTTATATACGAATTTTGTTTTAACAAGGTATATGAAAATATTTGGCATGTAACGTTTCTTTGAGAGTTTTTGATTTTTCGGTTTGTGATTATCGGTTATATTATCGGTTGTGTTATATCCTAACAAACGTTTTTTATGTTTTTGTGCAAAATTTTTCGTTTCATCTTGTTAACTCAGCAACGATCTTTTCGGAGATCCTCGATTCTTATGTACCACGCCGAATTGACGATTTATCTTAAAATTTTGTTTTCAAATGTTGTTGTTTTGTTGTGTAGCATATGTCCAACCAGATTTTAGCACTTCCTTGTATAATATAATATAATAGCAAGTACAAAAGTGTTGTATGGACCATTATATCTTTGAACTTCGAATATTCGTTTCCACTACACGTTTCTTGAGTCTATACTCAATATAAAACACGAGGATGTTATGTAACCACATAAAGAAATACGGTTTGGCAAATTTTCTTTTCTTCGAAAGCTTTCCTTAATATGGACATCAGTAATTTAATGTACTTGGTCTACCATTGCTTGATTACTTCTATACCCGAATTCTGGGTCAGGTAAGAGTAGTTTTTGATCAAAAATGTGTAAGCGACCGAGTAATATCCTTTCAAAAAACTTTTGAAGTTATTGGAAGAAGCGAAATGAGTCTGTAAGATTTCATTTCATTCGATTGTTTTTCTAGTGTTAGAACGTTTCCACAATACAATTTCACATTCCATATTGCTGAGTTTGGCTGAAACGCAATTTACAGTCGACTACAAACCTACTATTTTCCCCGATAAAGGAGACTGCGTCTTATTTATAAAAAAAAGTTATTTCTCTGATCAAAATTCAATTATCTAGTCAAAACCAAAAACAACAAAATGTAAAAAAAGCAATGAAATTTGTTTTTTTGACAGTTGGAATGCGATTTGTTTTTGTGGGAACACTTTTTTAAAATGTTGAATTTCGGTAATGAAATGACGCATTTTGGTTCGGTGAAACGTACTATTATTCTAACTGCCTCATGGTACATTTTATAATGTTTGTAACCCGAAGCTTTTTTATTGTTAAGATTCTTAATTCCCACTTAAGCTCGGTAATACTTACATATTTTACTTCATTATTCTTGGTTGCAGTATCGAAGACATTGATATTTTTATTTTGCGTTGAACCATAAAAAGGATTAAGCGATTCCTCAATATTTACGTCAAAACTATCTGCTTTTCCTTTATTGTTTTTTACCCAAGCGTCTTGTGTTACCCTAATTATTATGATTCCATTGCTTTAAAGAGGGAATAATTTGATTCTTTTCCAGAGGTTAAGCTTTGTAGATAAGTTTCTGCTGTATGGTTCTTAAAATTGTTAATTTTACAATTTCTTTTCTGTTTTCAAAGTTAATTTAATCGAAGATGTCTTCAGAAAGGATTGTCTGCTTTTGACTTATATAGAGCTAACTTGCATTTTTTAACAATTTCAGATCTGTATCTTTGCCAGCTTAATACAAGTATCATCTACAAGCAAAGATTTGCTACAGCACATAATATGCATCCGCAATCTCATCATTTAGTGCATTTGTTAGTTGGACATAACAGAACATAGGAGCTAATAAGTTTAATATTACTAACAACATCATACTCTTATTACGGGTCTAGCATACAAATATTGAAAAGTCTACTAATGCGACTGATAGCCTCGTGCATACCATAGCTGTATTTATGATTGGGGATATGTAAAGAAATTAATCTACGAAGGTCATGGGAACCTCCCCGGGTATTAAAACCAATAGCACTTAAAAGATCATGAGCATCTATTTTTCTTGATTATAATTGGTGTAAGAAAACCATGTCATTGTTAAGTCTACGTTGGGACAAAGGCAACAACTGCAGCATTTTAATTGGACACCTATACGGAGGTTATTTGTGTACATCATCCACGTAAGTTCTCACAAATCAAATCTTCTGAATTAACGTTGGACTGCCTCAATTATATTTAAATAAACTTCATAGAAGGGCGTCCACATTTGTGAGGCATACTCTAAGTGAGTACGAACTAGACAATTATTCAGCCAAAGGGTGACATAAGGATCATTAAACTCTTCTGACCACCTTTTTATAAATACAAACATGGAGTTGGATTTATTGACAATAATGTTTAAGTGTTTATTAAACTATAATTTAGGATCGAAATAAACACGATGATGCTTAAAACTGATGATATAGCTTAGTATTGCTCCTTGAAAAATACTTATGAGCGACTTTCGAAGAACGATGTTAAAATCGTAATGGGAGATTTTAGCGCAAAGGTAAAAACAAAAACTTCCTTAGAAGTAATTTCGGAAAACATAGTCTCCACGACAACACATCTGGTAACGTACTTATGCTAATTGACTTCGCTGCGGAACGAAATGCCACTATAGCCAGCACACGGTTTTCTCACCACGATATCCATAAGGTGACATGATGATCTCCAGATCAACGAACGGTCAACCAAGTTGATCACATTGCGATGGAAAAGAGCCAGTCTTTGGGATGTCTGATCATTCCGAGGAGCTAACATAGACTCGAAGCACTACCTTGTTGCAGTCAAGGTAAGAATGCGGATATCCAGCAAGACGCAACAATCCAGAAATAAATTGAAAAAATTTAATGTCGAAAAATGCAATCGCAAGAGACTGCCAAGACCTTCGCGCAATGCGTATCCCTTAACATCCCGATTAACACCATACCACCAGCATCGAATGTCGAAAAACAATGGCAACGATGCCAACAAACCACCAGCAAGAAACCCTTGGTTTGATGAGGATTGCCGACAGGTGCTTGCAGCCGAGAACGAGGCCTACAAAGCTAAACTGCAGGTGAAGACGAGAGCTGCCGTTGAGCTCTAAAGGCAGAGAAGAAGGGAAGAACACAATCTTTACAGAAAGGAAACAAGAGCAAGAAAAGCACGCGATCGTAGATATAAAGAGGTGCCACTCCAGTAACGATGTTCGCAAGTTCTTCCAAAGTGTAAAACGTCAAAGCCAAGGATACAAGGCTCGAACACAATCCTGTCGACATGAACATGGAAACATCGTAGTTGAGACACAACCGATGCTGAGGATATGGAAGAACCACTTCGGCAGACTATTAAACGGCGATGACGAACAACATTCGCTGTCAGGCAGTACGAACCATTCAATATTTGCAACTACAGCGAAAACCGCCAACCACCCGACCTTAGTGAAGTAAGGATAGCAATATCTAAACTCAAGCATGTTTAGGCTGCCGGAAATTACGGCCTTCCCGCCGAGCTTTATAAAGCCGGTGATGATGACTTGGAGAGAAACATCTACCAACTTATAAGCCAAATCTTGTTTGAAGAAAGTATGCCTGAAGAATGGAACCTCAGCATCATTTGTCCGATCCACCAAAAAGGAGACCCGCTAAACTGCGTCAACTACAGAGGCATAAGTCTCGTCAACATCGCCTACAATATCCTATCTGACGTAATATGTGAACGCCTGAAAACGTTTACCAACAACCTGTTCGCCCTTGTCAGTGTGGTTTTAGGCAAGAAAAGTCCACAATCGATCAAATTTTTACACTTCAGCAGATCCTGGAAAAATCCCAAGAAGTCCAAATCGATACCCACCACCAAATCATCGATTTCAAAGCCGCATACGACAGCATTTATAGAGACGAACTATACAGAGCCATGTCTAGTTTTGCTATACCGCCCAAACTAGTCCGTTTGTATAGGATGACGATGGAGAATCCTCGCTGCTCCATCAGGGTCAGAAACGTCCTCACCGACACATTCGATACCAAAAAAATGATTTAGGCAAGGCGCTGCGCTATCATGTGACTTATTCCATTTGATTCTTGAGAGGATTGTGCAAAACTCCTGAGCCAACACCAGAGGCGCAACATTCCAAAAATCAGTGCAACTACTAGCATCCTTCGACGATATTGACATCATTGGTAGGACTCAACGTGATGTCATAAGCACGTTTGCTAGTATAGAAAAGGAAGCGGCAAAAATGGGTTTAGCAGTAAATAATGGCAAGACGAAGTAGATGCAGTCAACACGAAAGGACACACAAAATCGACGAATTAGACAACACGTCACCATTGGCAGATATAACTTTGAGGTAGTACGGGACTTTGTCTATCTCGGCTCCGCCATTAACTCTGACAACAACATCTCGTCAGAAATTAAACGAAGAATTAGTCTTGCCAACCGCTGTTTCTTCGATCCAAGAATGCAATTCAGTGGTAAAGCCCACACACGAACTATTAAGGAGATACTATAGAAGAACCTGTTCATTCCAGTCCTGCTCTACGGCGCTGAAGCTTGGACCGTCTCAAAAGCGGAAAATTCTTCGAAAAATCTTGGGTCCCGTTTGCGTTGACGGGCTATGGGGACGAAGATTCAACCAAGAACTTTATGAGCTATACAGTGACATGCGCTTGGTTAAAAACTCCGCATTGGACGTTTAAGATTGCTAGGACATATAAATGAAATGAACACCAACATTCTGACTCGCAGAGTCTTCGATTCCCAGCTTCGTCGGAAGCAGTAGAGAAACGCATCGCCTAAGTGGCGCGCACAAGTTGAAACCGACCTCAAACAACTTCAAATGCGCAACTGGATGAAGTTAGCTGAGAAACGGGCTAATTGGAGAGGCATGCTGATTGATGCTCAGGTTCATTCCGGACTGTAGTGCCACTTAAGTTAGTACGTCCATTCGCTGAACATGACCTAGTTATCTTAAACGTCCATTGCGGAGGTTTTTGACCATGTCTGTGTAGGTGTACAGTTCCATAGCCCATCTACTCCCGTTTACGTTGGGGGGGCTATGGAGCCCGAAGATTTTTCGGAGAGTTATTTCCTCAAAACGACCAAGGATTAACATATCCTTTTATGATACGGTCACGGATTGGGATGATCAAGGTCTTGTTTAGTATCTACTTAGTAGTTCTAATGAGGGCTCTATTACTAAATTGTTAAATATGTCACATGACAGTGCGTCGCGTGGTTTCCCATCACAAAATTCATGTATTCATTGAATCAATAAATTGTTTTTTATTTAATCAAAAAGTCTAGCCTATTAAGTTCGTTATTGAACAGAACTAAAAAAAGTTTTCCGATATTTAGGCTTAAACTAGTTATGAATAATTGTGAGTAATAACAAAGACGTATGGTTACTAAATTATTAAATAAATATCGGATGGCTAGCGAAAAATTGACGACCGGGCGCGACGGATGATATCGCAGGTACCACTTTTTTGGGTTACAGTATAACATTTTTGTTAGAATCAATAAAAAAAATCTCGAGTAAGAAAATGTTCTTGAGAATAATACCGTTAAGCAAGAATGCTAAGAGTGCGTTACAATCTTTCAAAATAAGTACTGCTCAAAATGCGCTATACAATAGTATTTGGACATGTGCTATGATCCTTGTAATTAACCTTTAAAAAAGAAGGCGTGTCAGTGAACAAATTGTTTTCATCCTTTTCATAAGAAAGCAAAAACGAATTTTCAAAAATTGAATCTATGCGTAACAGCGAGGGTCTTACGATTTGCTATTACACTTCCTCCTACATAGAGTTTGTAAGTCGTAACTTATTTTGAGCAACACAGCTTCTAACTCCATAGAACTGGCGTTACTCACAAACATAGTTTAATAGAAGTATCTTTTGAAATGTATCCTATATATATACATATAATTATATAGCTATCATTTTTTCTCTAGGTTTTTGACATATGTGTCAATATGTTATTACTCCAGATGGTGGGATGACAAATAAATTCATGCTTCTTAATATTATGGCTAGCAAAAAAGAATTCTAAAGCACCCATTCAAAAAAATCGAGTTTGATTCAAATCTTGGGTTCGCAAATGTTCACGAAACCAATACTTCTTCTTATCGAAACAAGTTGAACATAACACATAGGGCAATTTACCCAACAGAACAGCTTCCATAATCGTTAACCGGCCGCCCTAAAAAGTATGATGACATGTGGTAGCACATAATACATGGAAGGACCAAACTCCCCTTGGTCCTATGAAAAAGCATACTAATATGTGTTATGAACGGGTATATATGGCTGTGTATGCATCTATCTAGTTTCTTCCATCCCTTTGAATGTCCCGGGAGTAAAGTTGCCGAAAATCGATTCTAATCTTTAGACCATGTTTTTGCACGTTCTTATAGACAGCTGGTGTTGGCGTTTGTTTTTGATTGTATGTACTGTGATTCAGAAAATTACACGAAAAGATTTACGACTTAGCCTTTTACGTATGTATGAAGTAGGTAGTTTGGACGAAGGAGGGCAAATCTGGAACATCTTCTTGGCTTATTTGGCTTATTACCGTGCAATAGAATTTAAAGTTTTCGATAAAAAGTGTGTGTGTGAGGCTGTATTATTTTTTATTTGTACCATTGGTATGTTGCTTAAAGGGTATTGATTTTCACGACTTTTTGAGAAAAAAAAAAGAAACGATAACATAAAATCAGTGATAGCAGATAATTTACGGTTATACTTGTACGCTTTAGATATGTAAATGAATCCCATGTAAGTGATACATATTAGCGATGTGGTTACGACGATGCTTCCGGAAATATATTCTGCTTCGGCATATAAATGCAAATTAGAAACGCTCGTCTTATTTTATCGATAACCATAAGGAAAGAACCCAAAAGCGGTGATTGGGTTCCATGCATATCCATGTTCCGAACCATGTGGTGTACAAACGTTTGATTGACGATTATAACATTTAAAAAAATTGAACTAAAGGTTGCGAAACCGAAACTATAGATTTTTTCAATGTAAAATAAAAAATACAAGAAGGGTAAAATCCTTGTGCGAATCGTTCAAAACCCTATGTCTTGGTATCGTTAAAATAAGCATCTCTTAAAATTGGGCGTGGTTTGTTTTTTTTTTATAATTGCTAGCTCAACATTTTTTTACAGACTAACAACCCCTATGACCTTTGTGAGGCATATTCTTGGCATGAGTTATAATTATCTACCGACGAATGTTTATAGTAATAGTATAGAAATATTTTCATAAAAAAAAATTTTTTTTTCAATTGTCTTTTCATTTAACTGAAAATCGTTTTATTTCATACCATTTTTAAAAAATGATTAAAAATAAAAAAATTGTATTGAAATTGTTTTCATATTTTTGTTAGACACATTAGAAAGTATCTACGCTTGGCAGTAAGGAGCAACAAAGAGTTCGTGTACCAAATTTCACCATTTTAGCTAAAAATGAAATGCCCAAATCTGTTAATATATGACAGGGCTAAATCGACTCAGCAAGCGATTTGTACACGATCCATACATTTTATGTAATTGCTTTTTAAATAATTTCTCTATATAACAAACTTAATATCAAATCTAATATAACTGGTGGTCTCCATATCCAACATCCTGGATTCAGACATTCAGAGGGTAATCTCCAACCATTTTGTCGTCGCATCCAAATTTAGATCCCGACATACTAATGAGAAGAAGCTGTGAATGGTGCAAAAATATAAACAGTCTTCACGTTCTGCGCCTTAGTGAGCTGGAGATTGTCAGAGTCTACAAACGAAAACTGAGTGATAGACTCCTCGCTGTGCCCTCATATTCCAACAATGTCAAAACGCAGTAGATACAGTATCGCAATATCAATAAAGAAGAAGCCGGAAACACTATAGACCAGAAACCACCCCCGAAAAGATGTCTGGATGACAGAAGAGGCACATTTTAAGGCCCTAAAATGCAAAACACGCGCCACACGGGAAGATTACCGAACCAGGGAAGGGAAGAAAGTAACCTAGTCACTGATGCACAGATAAATATAGATGTATTCGGGCAGTATTTTTAGGAGTTGCTTAATAGACATAATGTCGAGAAAGTGATAGGGCAAAAAACCAGCCCACCCTTCAATCAACGAAGAGGTAATGCCTTCGCCCAGTACTGAAGAAGTTAGGTTGGTGGGTGGATGAGGTAGGCGATAAGGGTCTTCCCTAATCACACTCAGTTCAATATAGACATGTGATGTCCGTTTTGGTTCCATGGCTGGAATACCAGATCCATATGTCACATCTACAAAAAAAGTGATTCCATGTTTTGCACCAACTACCGAGTCATATCCCTGCTAAATGTCGCATATAAGATCGTATCCAACGTACAGTAAGAACGTCTTAATCCGTTTTGCAAATCTCTTGTCAGCAAGTACCAGTTAATCCATACTGCCACCGTATAATTGTAGAAGCATTTACATCAACATATATCCCACGAACCACAACCCAGTGGAGATACGACGAAGACTATCCTTCGGATACCGATGCTATTCCGGTTTGGCAAATCAAATCAAATCAAATCTTTTTACCCGAAAATCTAAATGTTTAATCAGCCGGAACCTAATCATACCAGTCTTGCTCTTGGAGCCGAGTGCTGGCCAATCCGTTAAAATGGACGTGCCTATAACTTAATAACGTATAACTCATAAAATATAGAAAATCCGCCTTCTCATATATTTTACTGTCAGTATTAATATTAAATAATATAAAACTTTTACTCACTTATTAGAAATGAAAACCCACCCATAGCAACAAACGGGAAAACCAACTGGGAAGGCTTCAAAAACGATTTTGAAAATAATATTCGACTGGGTGTATCGCTCAGATCCCTATTGAAAATCGAAGTAACGGTGACTGCTTTATCGATACCGTTAGAAAATCAGCATGGAATACTACTCCTCAACAACGCAAAAAAGTGAGCTATAGTAATACCAAGTACCCACGGGAAATAAAACATTTGGTTAGACAAAAAAGAAAATCTCGTAAAAGATGTCACCAAACTCGTGCCCCGCAAGGTAAGACACATCTCATTCGATTGAGTAACTTTCTATTAAAGTCGATTAATAGTTTCAAGAACCATACATGAAAAACGTATCTGCAAATCTTAACCTCTTGAAAGGAATCGAATTAATCGCTCTGGAAAGCAATAATAGTCATAAAACTGTCAAAAAACGCTGTGCCACCAAGGGTAACTCAAGACGCTTTGGCAAAAAGTGATATTGAAAAAAACTGTCGTTTTTGCTTCACATCTCAAGAAATCATTTAGACTATTTCATGGTCAAGCACAAAATGAAAACATTAATGTATTCGAGACTATAACCGAAAAAAAATCTTTAGATATGAAAGTATTGCCGAGCTTAAACGGGAAATACAGCAACTAAAGCCTAAAAAGGATTCGGTTTATGGCCTCGGAAAGTATTTTCATTATAAATGCGGCAATCAGATTAGAATATATACCAAGATAGTGCAAAGTCATGGAAGTGATTATGGTTCTAAAACCAGAAAAATAACTAAATGAAATATAATGCATGTAAAATTTATTTCATTCGGTTCATATCACTTCTTCCAATAATAACATAATTCTGCCTGAACAATTACATAAAATCATCGTCTCGTATCTTGAGCATAAACCCTGTGTGAAGCTTGGAAACGAATATTCGTATTTTAATGAAATACTGGCAGGTTTATTGCAGGGATACCTGTATGTTTTAATTTCATTGGGTTCATTTCTTCAAGTAACTTCAAAAGTTTTTCAAAGGATATTACTCGGTCGCTTACACCCCATAATTGATCAGAAACGTCTTTTACCTGACCATATATATGGGTTTGGAACAAGTACATCGAATTACTGTTGTAATTGAGTTAGCTTTTGAAGAAGAGAAAATTTGCTCGGCCGTATTTCTGGATGTGTCGCAAGCTGTTGACAAGGTGCTGCAATAAGGCCTTAAGTACAAATAAGTTCTGCTTGAACAATTATATAAAATCATCGTGTCGTATCTTGAGCATAAACTCTTCCCTGTGAAGTTTGGAAACGAATATTCGTATTTCAAAAAAAAGGCATCGCCTGTCAAAAGGTTAACAAATGGACAAAATCCTGGCGGATCGCACAACGAGGGTTAATCGATTTATGTAGAGTTTTCGTGTAACGGACTTACCATTTGCCTGTGTTTCAAAATACGGTTCGTTTCTTTTTGCAAATGAAGCGAAATATCTCGGAATGCAAGTCGATGCAAAATTAAAAGTCGCATTTAAAAAAGAAATGCAATGAACTTAAAAAATAAATACAGAGAACTGTACTGGTTACACCGAAAATATTCGAAGCTAAACCTTGATAGCAAGCTGCTATTAAACAAAAACATAATCTTAGATCATTCGTCAATGCGCCGTGGTACAGAAAGAACAAATATCTACGTAGATATCTTTGTATTCCCGCGGTTAGAGATGGAACGAAGTTTTTGCACGAAAACATAAAAAATCTTTTATTAGGACACGTTAACCCAACGTTACTCCAAATGCTTGATTAAACAGTATTTTGTGTCTTTAAAGAACTAAACCCTTGGATTTAGTCCTATAATAACAAATCGCGCTATTATTTGCGGATAAAGCAGGAACCTTAAAAGGATAGTTACCTGCTAAACATTGACATTCACTTGTGATAAAAAAATTGCTATTGCTATTTGCAATAAAAATAAAAAAGGATGGTGGTTTTATTGAATAAAAATCTCACACTACTGTGAAGACGTGCTCATAGTGTCTATGAAGAATTCCACCAGCCCGCGGAAAAAATCTTTTGTTTTTTTGTTACCTAAAAACAATGTTTCTACTAAATATTTTCATTTCTTTTCGAAAAATGGGCTTTTTATAATCACTTTATTAACCAATTTGACAAAAAAGACTTGGTATGCATGCATGTTTCCTAAGGAACCTACAAAGAAATGCACAGAATGGCGCCATCACAAAACTTCCCTAGGTGACTTGAACTGAGGCCAAATACAATAAAGCCTGGAAAATAGTATGGTTTGGTGTTTCGTGAAAAAATCGATGTCGAGATTTTGGTGTTAGTGAAATCGAAAAAATGGATTTAACGATTTCGACTAAACTTAACGAATACTTACATTAGAACTAATCGAAATAACGATTTTTTTATATAGGAGAAGTTTCCAGTCTAAGAAATTTGAATTTTGTCTGCATATGGTTCAGACAGTTTATCAAAATCTTGTATGGTTCGACAGAAAATCGCGCTTTTCTTGTGCATATGGCGTAATGGTTTTTTAAAAAACACCTCCTAAAAGTGGGTGTGGTTTGAAATAAAGTATTGACGAAATGTTGGTATTATCATAACCAATGCTTTTGCATCAAAAGTTTTTTCAAATATTTTAAAATTTGACCGAAAAACTTTTGTTTACTAAAAAACGCCCCCAAAAAGTGGGCGTGACAAACAACTTTGTTTAGACTAAAAATAGACGTTAGGATTGTCTAAATATCTTGTTCAAAATTTCTTACCTTTTTCCAATAAAGAACGTTTATCTTAAAAATGGGTGTGGCAGTGGGCGGTTTTAAAAAATTTTACAGTTGTTCTGCTTTGTCGGATAGAGAGTCTATGTACCAAATTTCAAAACTCTAGCTCAAAATTTAAGTCCCAAATTCGGTGACACACAGACGAACGGACGGACAGACAGACATGTCTAGATCGACTCAGCTAGCGATTCTGAGTCGATCCATATACTTTGAGGTGTATCTAGAGAAATTATTTAATTATTTTAAAAACTTATTGTCAAAATTAATACACCCCTATGGGAAAGGTTATAAAAATAAAAACAATTGGATGGTGCTCTGGCGCTGTCCTCTGATGTCTTAAGAAATTCTAAATTTGTATGAAAGCATTTCTACAACCTTACTGAAAATATTTTACACAATTTATTGCTTTTGAATATAAAATTTTATTTGACTTTCCTTATTGCTAAGTAAATGGTTAAACTGATGGATGATTTCTTTATCTTTTTAGAATATTCGTGTCATTTTCATGGACAGAGAACACGCATTATGAACAAACATATTTACTGAAAAGTGTCTAAAACAATTAACGGCCTTGGCTTGATAAAAGATATTTGGTTAAACTAAATATTTTGACTTAAATAGTTCCTTTATTTTCCTGAAGAATTTTACTTAAAAAGTTGGCGCGGATTACTTGGATACATTTGGCAACCGGATTAAATCACTTTCAACAAATTGGAAGTTATGACGTCATGAGACCGACATTTGATCGACGCCTCTGGATATTATTGTTATTTATTTCATTGCAATGTAAGTACACAGTATTAAATTGAATTTACCAATTAAATTATTAAAAATACATCCAAATTTGATTTTATATTAGTTACCTTGTGGCTATCATGTATAATATTTCGAAATAGAAAAACACTGCAATCGAAATTAGATTGCATTCGTGAAAAACAAAAATCTTATGCACTTTTATGCAACTTCACTTTTTATTTGGTTCATTCTTATTAAAAATCGGATTTGAAGTTTTGCCTGTTAGTTACAAAGCTGTGAAGCAAAATAAGAGCTAACTCTGCTTTTTACAACGAAGAATGAAAACAAATAAAATTTTATTCATTTTGTATTGTTGTCTTAACTCTTGAGTGCATAATTTTGGGAAGAATACGATAAGTTTGGCGCCAATATTTAATAACTGGAATTTGTAGAAGGGTCAAGAACAAGCATTTTCGACTATGAGATAGGGGTCTATATCGCCCCGTTTAGGACGCAAGGGCAACATTAAAAACACAAAAGACTTAAAATAAAAAAAAATATTAAAAAAACAACGTCAACACTTACAATGAAAAACAATGACGGTTTTGAAAGTTAGAAACCTGTCTTTGTATCCTTAATTTCAATTAAATTATTTATAACAATACTTTTTGAAAAACACGCATGCAAACTCAAAATTTTGGTAAAAAATGCACACAAAACTTTTTGACAAATTTTGAATGAAATGAAATGCTTTATTAGCTTTTTTGTGGTCAATGTTTATTTCAAATCTGAATCGATCATGAAAAACCGAGTAGTTTTATGCCTTCTAGTTTTTGAAAAACTTGAAAAATACTGAAATACTATTTTTGAAAATGTTTGTTTTTAATAAATCACTTTGGGATTAATGTTCATCTATGTCCTCTAGTTGCAAGCCCACATTTTCTCCACCATCTATAAAACATCGGTACAGTTTTTTTTACATCTAATAAAAATTCCATAATTCGGGAGCCAAAGTTGTCCTTATATTTTTTCAAGTGTATATTTTCTATTAAAGAAAAGTGCCATAATATTGGTGAAGGTAGTTCGTTGTCTTGCGGCTTAGAAGTGTTTTTTTGCATTAGTGTTGGATGCATCGGTCTTGTAAATTTCGCTTTTGCTGTAGTGCGCAACTTCATGGGTCGTAGAACTAGGCAACATTTTCTCAATACCTATATACTGGCGTGCGCTGTCGGTACAAATGCAACTGGTTTTCGGGTTAACTTATTTATAGATATACGGCCGCAAATCTTACATTTGGCGTTTACTTTAAAGAAGCGCCCGACCTTATCTTCTTAGCATATTAACCCCAACCACGATTGTCATCTATTCGCTTAAATAGTCTCTGTGGTATTTCCCTTTTGTAAGAAAAGTCTTGTCGATTTGAACAGTTTTGTCCTTGCCGCAATATTATTTCGGCTATTTCACAACAATAGTAATAGTAATCTATGCTCATTTTTACTGTCGTGATGGCGCCATGCGATGAATTGCTAATTTTAAAAAAAAAGATATACAATAACATTATTAAAAAAAATCCTTAAGTTGTAGCTTAAGATTCAATTGATTTACCTGAAAACCCTTGTTCAAAGACATTTTGATTACAAAGGATATAATTATATAATAAATATATAGGCCAATGGAAAAATGTGCCTTTTTGTGCCCTGTCACATTTTTTAGAGTCTTATATTAAGCATCACCACATCCAACCGAACTTCATTTTATACCCTATCCCATAGGGGTACATTAGTTTTGATACATAGTTTGTAACATAGAGAAATAATTTAGCTAGATGTACTTTAAAATATATGGATCGACTCAGAATCGATAGCTGAGTCGATTTAGCCAGTGACCGTCCGTACGTCAACAGTTTTTAGGCCTTCAATTTTGAGCGCGTGCTCGTCGTTGCTCCCAGCAGAACATGCTAAATCATTACTTATGATAATATGATAAAACATTTCGATAAACTACTATGTGTCTGAACAATAAGTTGTGACAATGTTACTTTCAATATTTCGTTGCCATGAAGCACTCATTTTGGGGATATGAATTTTAAGGATGGGATGGGATAGGGTATTAAACGATCTGCACATCGGATTGTAGTTTTTTCATATATTTTTGACCTAAACACAACAAGATTTTTCAGTAACAATTCTGTTATGTGTAGAGGGTGGCCGCCGGGAGGTATAATACTATGTTTTGCCGCCATATTGGTAAACATTAGTCTTGACAGTTCATATTTGCCAGTCGTGAAGTAGAAACGTGACAAATTTATTCGATTAACCAACGTGTTTTAATCGTTAAAAAAATCAAAATCAAAATCAATCATCCATTACTGTGACGATGAGAAAGTTACGTGAAATTTTTGGGAGAAATAACGTGCCAAGTATAGTTAATGATTTCGAAGAAAGAGGGTCTGTAGGGGATAGGCCCAAGCATTGACAAAAACCTACTTCAAAATTGGCTGAAAACATTACTGCTGCTCAAGGAAGTGTTCAAAACAATCCATCAACCTCAATTCGACGCCTTGCTCAGGAGCTTGGTCTTCAAAGAACAACTTTGGCCACAATTTTGCACAAGGATTTGTATTTGTTTCCATTTAGGATTCAGTTGACACAAGAGCTTCTTCCACAAGACCTTTTACGCAGCCGTACATATGCCAATAGGATGTAACAGCTAGCCTTTGAAAACCCCGATTTTCATGAAAAAATCATAATGAGTGATGAGGCATATTTTCATTTGGATGGATATTTGAATAAACAGAACAATCGGTTCTGGGTAATGGAAAACCCTCAAATTATTCATCAGTCACCTTTGAATCCATTAGAAGTTACAGTCTGGTGTGCAATTTGGTCAGGAGGAATCATTGGACCTTACTACTTTGAAAATGAAAACGGCGTAACAGTAACTGTGAATAAGGAGCGATATAGTGATATGATTGAAAACTTTTTAACGCCACAACTGCATGCTTTGGGCTTGATAAACACGTGGTATCAACTACACGGTACCACATCGCAACAGCCAGGATTACAATGGAATTACTGCGAGACCTGTTTCCACAACAAGTTATTTCAAGAAATGGTGATGTTGATTTGCCTCCACAGTCGCCTGATATGACTAATCCGGACTTGTTTTGTGGGGATATCTGAAAAACATGGTTTATTCAAACAAACCAGAAACGCTTGAGCAACTCAAACAAAAAAAATTGTGATGGAATTAATGAAATACCGCGTGAAATCTGTGAGAATGTAATGCAAAATGTGCTCAAAAGGGCTCGCATTTGTGAGACTAACAGAGGCGGACATTTACCTGATTTTGTATTCCATACATAATTGCCGATATTAAATAAAATATTTATCAGTATAAGATCCATTTTCTTTAATTTAATCAAAAATTATAAACAAAAAAAGTAGTATACCTTACCGACGGACCTGTACTTGTTCCTTTGTTATACCCATTTCATTCCCTTTTTGTCCTGTAAGGGTATCTTAGTTTTGACACTAAGTTTGTTACAAAGAGAAATAATTCTGAGTCTAATTAGCCATATCTGCCTGTCCGCCCGTCCGTCCGTCTATGAGTCGCCGATTTTTGAGCCTTGAATTATAGTAATAACTCCGATGAAGCAGAACAAGTATATGAATTGTCAAAATTCGCCAACTACCGGCCTCACTTTTATAATAAACGCCTTTTCTGATGAAATCATAAGATATTTTAAAAAAGTGTTTGGACAAGATATTTAAACTATTTGATTGTCTAATCAACCATATAAATTTTAGCCACACACACGTTTCGTCAAAAATTACGTAAATTTTTGCGAAACATACTTTAAAAATAATGTAAGATGCATTTTGTCCATATATTTTTTTGACTCATGCCCACTTTTTGTGCCGTTTTCCTACAAAAACGATTTGTTGTTTTGATGAACCATAAAATATTTTGGAAAAATATAACTGAAATACAGAGACATATTAATACAAATAACAAACAAGGTTAATGGAAAAAAACATAAATTAATCGTACTAGATATTAAGGTTTAGCTAATTTATGAAATAATTGTCTGAAAAACTCATCTATTCCTAAATGTTTGCATGGTTTCCGTATTCTGCCGGAGATCAATTAAACATTTGCTCTATTATGTAGGTCTAATGGGGAATGAAGCCAGTGAAGATTAAACATGATTAAACTTGATTTGACAAATGGCAAAATTACCCCACACTTGCCAACTAACAGAAAAAATTATATATAACGTTGTTTTCAGTTGTTAACACTGATTTCCTTTTAACAAATCGAAATAGTATTTTGGTTGCAATACTAATTTTTTGAAAGTTCTAGTTATATGCTCCGTAAATATTAGCTTACTCTCGAGATGAATGCCAAGATACTTTATTTATCTAAGGCTTTTACATAATTTGACGCCCAATTATTTTTAGCTAATTTGCAGGAAGAAAGCAGGACTTTCTTTTTATAGATAACCTGCATTTTACACACATTAAGCTTTATCTTCCATTTTGTGTTCTAATGTTCTAAGATTTTCGCCGCATTATGCAGATTTGTCTCGATTTCGAGACCAATTTCGTGCAGCTTTACATTCCGGTGGGCTTGGAAAGTCCGATGTATATAAATTATATAAAGATGGATCAAGCACTGAGCCTTGTGGCACATCAGCATAACAATGAATTATGTGAGACGCATTATTATTGACATACACTCTAAAACAAGGATCTAATAAAAAAACTTTCTACAGTTTTACATATATATAATAAAGATAGGTGAATTAAAGTTAAGCATTTTGTAAATAAGACCAGAGAAAAGCAAAACATTTTATAACGTGTGATTTTTTAAGCATAGTTTTTTTTATACAAAATCGAATATAACACAAAAATTTGCATCAAAAGTTAAAATTTTTATTGTACCCAATAAATAGGCATTTTCCATTTACATTTTAAAGACAACTTCATGTAAATGTTGTCCGCGGCTCCGTTTCAAATGGTCCATTCGGAATGTACGATTTTGCGTCATTTTTTTTAGCAGTTCGTCCTGTGTTCCAAGAATTACGCTTGTTATGTTATACTGTAAGGCTTCAATCGTGTTCGGCTTGTCCACATTAACTAACGACTTTACATTACCATACAAGAAATAATCAAGAGGCGCTAAATCCCTGATAAGCTGGGAACCAAATTCATCCTTCGACATTTCTATTGTTTCACGAGCTGTGTGGCATGTGGCACCGTCTTGGTGAAACCACATGTCAACCAAATTCAACTCAGCCAACTGGGGTAAACGAAAGTCGCGTATGATGCCTCGATATCATTCGCCATAATATGGTCGTAACAAACGGTGCACATTTCTCACAAAGCACGAATTTTGATAATAAATTTAAATAATTTTCAGTCGTTGCTCGGTTGTAAGTCTTTCCGTGATTAAATGGCAGAGTATACTGAAAAGTTTTAACTTTGACAGAAGACGTTTGGACGCCATTACTAACCAGTGCTGCCAATCTGACAAACTTTACTCTTAGAAAATCACCCTTTACCTATCTTTGGTAGTTTCTTATTTAGATGTTGTTGATGTTATCGACTCCATCTGTATTTCTAATGTTTAAATTTCTTATAAAACGAGTGGTGCACGAATGGGTCGTACGCAACTTTCTATTTCACAGCGAGTTAATTTGATGTTTGTAACAGTTTGGCAAAAAAAAAACAAAATAATATTTATTTCGATTAATGATGCTAGAATGATATAAATAATATCGAAATAAGATAATACGAACGTTTATTCCGTAGTTGAAGTAATCGGTTTCATGAGAATAATAAAGACTTTACGTTATTGCCCAAAACTGAAAATTGCGTTTGATGATAACTGGACCAAAACCAATTATATGGAACTCATGAAAACAGTAATAGTAGTATACCAATTAAATTTTATTCTATTTGCCCAAATAGTTTGCGAGGAACTGAAATTTTTCCGTATATGGCCTATATGCAAAAATTCGTTATATGGATTTTCTCGAAAAAAAGCTGGGTATGCAGTTTCATTGGAACTGATATAATCACAGTATATATGAAGTTTAATCGAAATCGTTGGAGCTGTTTTCGAGAAAATTGCGGTTATGTATGATTTTTATATGTTAGGTACCGGTAATAACATGGCTAAAAGCAAACAACCGCTGGATACGAAGTTTGAAGAAAATCGGTCAAGTCTTTTAGGCTGTTCGGACAGACGAACCGACGAACCGACGCACCGAAATTCCAAAAACCACTTTTTTGAGTTCCGCTATATGTTAAAATCAATCAAAATCTCGAGGTCTAAAATGTTTACGAAAACAATATCTTTCTATTTGTAAGAGAAAGTTAAAAATGCATATATGATTCAGATACGAACACATTGGATGTTGTTTCGGAATCATGTATATTGAAAAGTTGCACTGTATTGTTTACAAGAGTATCTGTGTTTGCATCTTCCAGGTGTTGAGATGAAACATGATTTTCTGCCTGATTAAAGCCTAGTGCATTAGCTTCTGTGTAATATGTTGTTAAATTAGTTGTAAGGCATGGAATTTGTTTCATTTTATTCCCTCACTCCTAATCTAGTGTTTGTTTCAGTAAAATCACTTGATTTTATCTTGAAGTGTTTTCGGTTGTACGAACTTCAACGAAATGACCGTGTCTACATATAAAGGGAAATCAGAAAGAAGCACTCATTTGCGTTACCTATAAGAAGTTTTATTACAGTGACATCTATACCTGAGAACAAGTCGATTTAAACTCATTAGTTATGTGCACCTGGCGAGTCACACGAAGCTTCAATCATCGTAATGTAAGAATAAATCAAAATCCCGAGGTAGACAATTTTCATGAAAACAATAACTTCCCTCTTCTATCAGAGTTTTATATTTGGTTGAGTTGTTGAAGGGCTGCAATAAAGCTGGCTATTTTATTTGAGTATTTCTTGTTTTTTACGATGCTTAATCAAGTCTATGGAGTTCGCTATGGTTCAGACTGCTATCAGTTTCATCGCATATAGATGAGAACGATGAATATAAGTTTGAGGTGGTATATACACTTTATTTACTAAAACCAGAATAGAATGGGTGAAATATTTAATGAATTTGTTGAATGATGTTTAATACCCAAATCATTTTGCTTGCTTTTTTACTTTACCCCATTAAAAATTTAGATTTTAGCAAAATTTTTTTTAAACTCACATCTAGAGTTAAAAGTAGTTGCTGTGCAAAATTTAAACTTTTTTTTTCACTGTGTGATTACTGAGAGAAATTGATAAAACACTTTTGACACTTCTTAATACTCTATCCCATAGGGGTATATAAGTTTTGATACATTTCTTGTAACATAGAGAAATAATTAAGCTAAATATGCCTCAATGTATATGTATATAATGTAGCTGAGCCATGTCTGTCTGTCTGTAGGTCACCGGTTTTTAAGCCTTCAATTTGATCTTGGATGATCAAATTTGCTACATGTGATCCTTGTTCGCTGTTCGAACAAGTGTACAAAAAATTCAAAATCCGCTTACTGCCACACACACTTTTAAGAAAAACGTTATTTTGGGTCAAACGGTAGGGAATTTTGAAAAAAATGACTAAACAACATATGTAGTGAATCCCAATATTCATATTTCGTCATATAAGATTTTTTGCCAGACTTTGGGGCGTTTTCAGTAAAATACTTTTTTAAGTAAAATTGTAAAATATTGGAGAAATACTTTTGATGCATAATTATTGGGTTTGATTAAACAAAGTTTTCGTCCTTATATCATTTCAATCCACACTCGATTTTTGGGGGCGTTTTCTTACAACAACAAAATGTATACCCTAAGACCATATGCACCAGAAAAGTCCAACTTTTTGTCGAACCATAAAAGATTTTAAGCAATATGTTGTGAATATGTCAATTTCAATATTTCTTTGCCACAAAGGATGGGATATGATATTAAACGATCCACACAGTTGATTGTAGCCTTCTTATATGATTTCATAGTAATGCTGATATATGTTGACCAGACCAACCAAAAGTATCGTTTACTGTTAAAAATTAACAAATTTGTTATTAATATTATTGTTTCAATAAACAAACTGAGAGATTTGTTTTATAAAATTGTTTTTTCTAGAACTATGAATATCAATTTTAGAAATAATAATCATGCAACTAAAATATTATAAGCTTTTTTACTTGTGTACCTATATGTCGGTATCCATTTATTGAGGTGTGATCGACGTCATGTAATAAAAAATATTTGTATTTGCTTCCTATTTTTCTATGTGGGATGGGAAAGGCTGCTCCACCTCATATTTGATAAAATGCAGCTTTCAAATAAAATACTAAATCTATATATTCTACGCTAAATAAAATATTATTCTAAAACTGTTTTGTTATATATTACACAAATTAATGTATTTAATGAAAATCATTATTTATGTGCTTGAAAACTTTTGTAAATTGTCGTTATTCAAAACCATATATTGATTTATTGGTTTGATATAATTTGTAACAAAACCATTATTTTTCGTATTACTGTGATTTGCTTTATAGTCAATATTCTATTTTTTCCAGATTTTAAAATGAAAAAAAGCGGTGATATGATCGGTTCAGTAGTGCACTATTTTTCCAGCATATCCGTTCCTATTTCGGCAATAACGCCCCAAATGTTGGGCTTTAAGTCGTTTAGGGTTTGTCAGCATAATTGACATACAAAGTTTCTGTACGTATATGTCGAAGACACATGGCCAGTTTAACAGATAACTTTATTTAAATTTGTTTAATTTTCTTCAAATATGTTAAGTAGTATATTTGATCTAAAAAAATGAAGACCCTCTATACCGCGCCAATTACAGAGGCATGAGTTTTCTCAACATCGCCTTCAAGAAACCTATCATTTTTTCCCTCCGTGGGCTTGTGGAAATTTCAATTGAAACGATGATCACGTGACCAAAGTAGTGTGAGACTTTAACCCACTAAAACCACCACCCTTTTTGTGTTTGTATCGCAACTTAGTATACAATTTTTTTTATCACGAGTTATAAATGTTTGGCAGGTAACTTTCCTATGAGAGTTCCTGTTTTTCCGCAATTTATAGCGCGGTTTGTTATTATCGGGCCAAATCTAAATCTAATCTTTGAAGACGCCGAAGTATATTTGTTTTGTCAAGAAGTTGGAGGACCATTTTGTTAACTTTTGCGTGCAAAAGTTTTCGTTTTATCTGTAACCGCCGGAATACCCAGATCTCTGCGTAGATCTGCATTCCTTATATACCACGGCGCCTTGACATCGTTGTACTGGTACAACCCCATAGTTGTATACCATATGTCCAGACCGGCTTTAGCACTTGCTTGTATAATAGCAGCT
Source organism: Rhingia rostrata (assembly GCA_949824845.1). Classification (NCBI taxonomy): domain Eukaryota; kingdom Metazoa; phylum Arthropoda; class Insecta; order Diptera; family Syrphidae; genus Rhingia; species Rhingia rostrata. Next base: position 76,215,231 of record OX463755.1, read on the forward strand.
TGTTATAAAGGTTAAGCTTAGACTATTCCGAGTAAACCGTACAGTTCTCTATATTTATTTTTAAGTTGTTCGCATTTCTTTTTTACATGCGACTTCCATTTTATTCTGCATCGAGTGTCATTCCGAGATATTTCGCTTCATTTGCAAAAGCAAAGGGAACTCGAACCGTTTTGAGAAATACAAGAAAATTGTTTGTCCTTTTATACGAAAAATCTACATGAATCGATTTGCTCTCGTTAAGTCCAATCCGCCAAGATAGTGTCCATTCATTAACCTCGTTATGAGCGTTTTGTAATTTCATATTTGTTTCCCAAATTGTTGTGCCAACTGCTAGTATAGCTGTATCGTCAGCAAATGGCATTGCAACTATTGTTTCGTTCGTTTGTGCGATATCACGTGTAAATAGGAGGTACAGGAGTATTCAAATAACGTTTCCTTGGGGTACTCCTGACAATATTTCGTTGAACTCCGACTATTCGCTTGCAAGTTTCACACGGAAGAGTCTATGCTCAAGATACGACACGAGGATTTTATATAATTATTCAGGCATAACTTGTCTTAGTTTGTATTGATGGCTTGCGACACGTCAAGCAATACGGCTGAGCAGAAATAATTTTCTTCGAACCCAAACTGATGGTCAGGTAAAAGGCGTTTCTGATAAATAATTGGGTGTGAGCGACAAAGTAATATTCTTTCAAAAACTTTTGAAATTATTGGAAGAAGTGAAATAGTTCTGTAAGATTTTATTTCATTCGGTGATTTTCCTGGATTGAGAACCATAATCACTTCCGCGACATTCCACTGTCTTGGTATGCATTCTAATCTAATTGCGACATTAACAATGTAGAAAGCATTAACATTTACAATTTTAATGCTTTCCGATTTTAAGAAGTTCTCCTGCAATCAGGTCATAACCCGGAGCTTTTTTAGGCTTTAGTTTCTGTATTCCCCGTTTAAGCTCGGCAATACTTGCATGTCTTATTATATTGCTATCGGCTGTAGTCTCGAATACATTAACGTTTTCAAGTTGCAAGATCCTATCTGCCGTAATATGTGAACGCCTGAAACTGTTTGCCAAGTACACAACCGATCAAATTTTCACATTTCGGCAGATTCTGGAATAAACCCAACATGTTCAAATCGATACCCACCATCTATTTATCGATTTAAAAGCCGCATACGACAGCATTTAAAGAGACGAACTATACAGAGCCATGTCTAGTTTTGGTATACCGCCCAAACTAGTCCGTTTGTATAGGATGACGATGGAGAATTCTCGCTGCTCCATCAGGGTCAGAAACGTCCTCACCGACACATTCGATACCAAAAAAGGATTTAGGCAAGGCGCTGCGCTATCATGTGGGTGGCCGTGGTGTAGTGGTAATGTGTTCGTCTGTTGAGTGGAAGGTTGCGCGTTCAATCCCAACCAAAATCCATTTCAATTTTATTTAAAAGAAATAAAAGGTCGGTGTAATACTTAAAAGTATGCACACCATCTTGAATTTCTTCAAATTTAACGAACACAAGAAAAAGTGACTCCCCGAAGCTAGTTCGGACACCACCCATGGAGCTTAAGTCTCCACTACATCCAAAATCTTTCCTATCCTCTCTTTCTTCCCCTTCTCTAACGCTCGTACTATGGTAACATATAAAAGGGTATTCATAACCCCTTGAGTTCGTTTAAATTATAAAAAAAAAATGTGACTTCTTTCATTTGATGCTTGAGATGCCAACACCAGAGGCACAATTTTTCTAAAATCGGTACAACAACTAGCATACGCCGACGATATTGACGTCATTGTTAGTACTCAACGTGAATTCACTGCCACGCTTGCTAGTATAGAGAATGACGCGGCAGAAATGGGTTTAGCAGCAAATGAGGGCAAGACTAGTAAAGGGTGATCCATTTCGAGGTTCCCTACTTTTTTAAAGAAAAAAACACAGAAAATTCAAATTTAATGGAGAATGTTTATTATCATTTGAAAGAACATTCTTTGGCAGTTATTTTTTGAAGATTATGTCTATCAAATGTTGGCCGTTGCTACGTCGCAGATGGTCCATCCGTTGAGTCCAATTTTCGATCACTCGTTCGAGCATTTCGACTGGTAACTGGCGAATGACACGCGTGATGTTTTCCTCCAAGGCCTGAATCGAAGCGGGTTTGTCGGCATGAGCTTTTGACTTTACATATCCCCATAGGAAAAAGTCTAACGGTGTGATATCACACGATCTTGGTGGCCAATCGACCGGCCCAAGACGTGAAATTATGTGCTCACCGAAATGTTCTCTCAATAAGTCCATTGATTGATGTGATGTGTGGGAAGTGGCGCCGTCTTGCTGAAACCAAATGTCGCCAAGATCGCGAGCTTCAATTCCAGGCATCAAATAGTCGGTTATCATAGCACGATAACGGTCGCCATTGACGGTTACGTTCGCACCGGCATAATTTTTAAAGAAATATGGACCGATGATTCCACCGGCCCACAAACCACACCAAACCGTTGTTTTTTCTGGATGAAGTGGCAGTTCTTCAATCTCTTCAGGTTGCTCTTCGTCCCAAATGCGGCAATTTTGTTTGTTTACATACCCATTGAGCCAGAAATGGGCCTCATAGCTAAACGAAATTTGCCTCGAAAACGTCGGATCTTCTTGGAACTTTTCAGGAGCCCATAGAGCGAAGCGTTGTCGCTTGGGAAGGTCGAGCGGCTTCAGTTGTTGCACAAGCTGTATTTTGTACGCTTTCAATTTAAGATCTTGACGTAAAATGCGCCAAGTCGTTCCATACGTCAGTCCGAGTTGCTGCGAACGGCGCCGAATCGACTCTCTACGGTCTTCGTGTACACTCTCAGCTACGGCCGCTATATTTTCTTCACAGCGCAGCGTGCTGGACGTGGTCTATTCGGTCGAATATTATCCAATAATGAATGCTGGGTCTCAAAATGGGTGATGGTGTTGGGAATACTTATGTTGACCATAAGTTGAGCGAAGTGCATGAAACACATTCCTCACAGAACGTGAATTTTCATAATAAACTTGAACAATTTGTAAACGTTGTTCACGCGTAAGTCTTTCCATTATGAAATGCCAAACAATACTAAACAAAAATACCATGACAGCATGACACGACTCACACATGATCTGTCAAAAAAGGCTATTGAAAAAAGTATCTCTACTTGGATCACCCGTTATATGTTGTCACCCACTATTGTGTACGTGGTGCAAAAACGTTTCATCGTGTTTCGAATAAGTTGCTCAGATGGTCGATTATTTTGACCTAAAAGTGGATCCAAGCCATGGTTTTCAAAATACTTTTGCACAAATTGTTCTGGCATAATCTATTAATTTTAAAATGGGAAAGCCTACTAACCACAAATCAACGGTCAACTGTTAAATATAGCAAATCCCGAAAGTTACAACACCTAAGCCTTTCCATTGCTCAACCCATTTTAATATGATGACAAAATATGCCAAATGAGAGAATTTCATGCCTACTTCTTAGACAGTTTTAGGATGTTCTTTGTGCCTGAATTACAGAACTACATGTGATTTTTGATTCTAGTCACATTTAAAAATACATGCTGCAAAGATATACTAAGCACATTACCGCACAGAATATATGCTTCTCTTTCTGTATGTGTTTATGAGGAAGATATACTATGATTCCTTTTCTGTAATGTCAGAGTGAATCCTGATTACTCAAAACATTTTATCCTGCCTCTCATCTCGATTGCATGGGACTGAGCACGACTGTTTACCTTTATTTACAACCTCGCTTGCGTCTGTCTTCTTTTTAATCATTTTCTGTAAACAAGAATCTTTGAAGCAACAAAAAAATTCACATCTTGGATAAAACAAGTTCTGATATAACATCACTGTATGTAGGTACAATTATGTACAATTCATCTTAATGCTGTACAAAAAATATATGGACGAAGGGGAATACCAGGGTTTCACTCATACCCTAGTGCCTCTTTCATTCATTATTCGCGTATACACCCATGCATGCATCGTTCTATCATCCGCCCAGTCATCATCTGTCATGTCCACGAGCTATCACAAGATGTCCCAATGTCAAGAGGATATTTGTTTGCAATTAATCATTCTCCCCGAAATCGGAGAGGAAAACTGTCCCATCTCTGAAAATGTTACATACAAACAACAAAAGGAAATAATATTTCTTTGTGTCCGGGCTATGGTCCCACGCCTGGCTTATGTACAGACATCTTCCTGCTTATCATAAAGTGTGCAGAAGTTCTCGTAAATAATGGACAAATATAAACGATTGTTATATTGTTACAATTTGTTTTTAATTATACACAATCTTAATTTCAAGTGCATAAGACACAAAATTGAAATACTACCACCCACAGTATGGAGTAATGCACTCTGTACAAAGTAATGACAAATCTCCGGCAAAACTCGTTGATTGCAATGTTCAAAGCTTACAAATTACTTTTTCAGGGAAATTTCGAATAATATGAAAAATCTGGCTATATGCTTTTAGTTGGATGTGCCTAATTGCAAAATTACGGCAATTACTTGCATTTATATAGTTACCAAAACCGCATCTGCAGTCCGTGGTGTAAAACTGAGGTTAAATTATTCATCTAAGTAACCCATAAGCCGACATGAAAATGCGTGACAAGTTTGGTCAATATACCGAAGCCCGTTCCTAAAAACACTATCCCGTAGTGCCTCAATGTTATATCTGTCAATAATGTTTCGCTTCCTTCTATATACATTTAGTCCGTCTAATTATGGCAATATCGTCTGTGTATGCTAGAAGTCGCACTGATTTATAAAAGATTGTGAAAGATTTATGTATATTCGGATCGCGCAAGAGGGTGTCCTGCTTAATTACTTGCTTTAGTGGCGCTACAGTCCGGAATGAACCTGGGCCTCAACCAACATACCTTTCAAATTAGCCCGATCCTTAGCTAACTGACTCCAGTTGCACATCCCAAGTTGCTTGAGATTGGTTTCTAATTGTGCGCGCCACTTAAGGTGAGGTCTTCCTCTACTGCGTCCGACGTGTGGCTGGGAATCGAAGACTCTGCTAGCCGGCGTATTGGTGTCCATTCGTTCTACATGTGCCAGCTACCGCAAACTTCCAATGCGGAGTTTTTTGACCAGGGGCATGTCACTGTACAGCTCGTATAGTTCTTGGTTGAATCTTTGTCTCCATTGCCCGTCAACGCAAATGGTACCGAAGATTTTTCAAAGAATTTCTTTCTCGAATCGACCAAGAGTTTCTTCATCCTCCTCTGAGACGGTACATGATTCAGCGCCATAGAGCTGGACTGGGATAATCAGGGTCTTTTATAGGATCTCCTTAGTAGTTCGAGTGAATAAAACATTAACCCTGGTTTAGTCAATACTTTATTCATCAATTTTTTTACTTTAAAAAAGAAGCAAGGCCTTCTTTATCGATTGATTTATTGAGCTGTAACACATTGTTCACACTTTCTTCGCAAAATGATTGATGGCACTGATCCCATTATCAATACTTTATTATTTCCAGGCATTATTTCCATTAAAAGTATATATCGTAAAGTCGGTAGTCGCTCTTACAAACGCTCTAAGCAAATACAACAGCCTTTTATTGAAATTTGTCTAGTATTTTCCCACGCACTTATCCGTCTTTTAAAATAGAATGGAACCTTATTTTCTTTTTTCAAATTTGTTGTTTGGTGATTTATGACACCCAAAAAAGGCAGATATAACCATTTTATAATTATTATTAAATTCAAATTTTCTTATCGAAAACACAACATAGTTTTAAACCCGATTAGAGATTCATCTTGTCATATTCCGAGGAAAATTTGTCACATCATAAGAAAAATGGCCAATCATACCTCATAAATCTGTTTATCATTATTACAAACTATGTGTGAAGAATAATAAACCTGTATTGGATATGGTTCAAGAAAACAAAGGACTTAAACGTTTCTCTCATTTCTTACAGCCTCCCGATGCAGTCGTGATACCTAGAGGTATCCCTACTTACTTACTTAAGTGGCGCTAAAGTCCGGAATGAACCTGGGCCTCAACCAACATGCCTCTCCGATTAGCCCGGTCCTTAGCTAACTGCTTCCAGTCGCGCACTCCAAGTTGATTGAGGTCGGTTTTTACTTGTGCGCGCCACTTAAGACGAGGTGTTCCTGTACTTCGTCCGACGTCTGGCTGGCAATCGAAGACTCTGCGAGCCGGAGTATTGGTGTCCATTCGTTCTACATGTCCAAGCCATCTTAAAAGTCCAATTCGGAGTTTTTGACCAGGGGCATGTCGCTGTACAGCTGTATAGTTCTTGGTTGAATCTTCGTTTCAATAGCCCGTCAACGCAAACGGTACCGAAAATTTTTCGAAGATTTTCCGAAGAATTTTCCTCTCAAATCGACCAAGGATTTCTTCATCCGCTTTTGAGACTTCAGCGCCGTAGAGCAGGACTGGTAGTCCTCACTTAGTAGTTCGAGTGAGGGCTTTACTACTGAAGAAACAGCGGTTGCCAAGAGTAACTATTCGTTTAATTTCTGACGAGATGTTGTTGTCAGAGTTAATAGCGGAGCCGAGATAGATAAAGTCCCGTACTACCTCAAAGTTATATCTCTCAATGGTGACGTTCTGTTAAGTTCGTCGATGTTGTGTGTCCTTTCGTGTTGACAGCATATACTTCGACTTGCCCTCAATTACTGCTAAATCCTTTTTTGGCGCTTCCTTCTCTATACTAGCAAACGTATCATAGCCACGTTGGGTCCTACCAATGATGTCAATATCGTCGGCGCATGCTAGTAGTTGTACAGATTTTTGGAAAATTGTGCCTCTGGTGTTGGCTCTTGAGTTTTGCACAATCCTCTCAAGAATCAGATTGAAGAAGTCACATGACAGCGCATCGCCTTGCCTAAATCCATTTTTTGGTATCGAATGTGTCGGTGAGGTCGTTTCCGACCCTGATGGAGCAGCGAGAATTCTCCATCGTCATCCTACACAGACGGACGAGTTTGGGGGTATACCAAAACTAGACTGTATAGGTCGTCTCTATGAATGGTGTCGTATGCGGCTTTTAAATCGATGAATAGGTGGCGGGTATCGATTTGGGTTTTTTCCAGGATCTGCCGAAGTGTGAAAATTTGATCTGTTGTGGACTTTCCTGGCTTAAAACCACACTGATAAGGGCCGATCAGGTTGTTGGTAAACGGTTTCAGGCGTTCACATATTACGGCAGATAGGATCTTGTAGGCGATGTTGAGATGACTTATGCCTCTGTAATTGGCGCAGTTAAGAGGGTCTCCTTTTTTGTGGATCGGGCAAACGATGCTGAGGTTCCATTCTTCAGGGTTGGTGGATGTTACTTACCAAGTCATCTCCGCTCGGCGGGAAGGCCGTCATATCCGGCAGCCTTATTAAGCTTCAGTTTAGATATTGCTATCCCTACTTCACTTAGGTCGGGTGGTTGGCAGTTCTCGTTTTCGTTGCCAATATTGAATGGTACTTTCTGCCTGACAGCGGAATGTTGTTTGCCATCGCCGTTTAACATTCTGCAGAAGTGGTTCTTCCATATCCTCAGCATCGAATGTGTCTCAACTACGATATTTCCCTCTTCATCTCGACAGGATTCTGTTCGAGCCTCGTATCCTTGGCTTTGACGTCATACACTTTGGTAAAACTTGCGAACTTGGTTAGTTGAGCTCGATGCTGGTAGTATGGTGTCAATCGAGAGGTTTAGGGATACTAGTTGCGTGAAGGTCTTGGCGGTCTCTTGCGATTGCAGTCTTTCGACATTAAATTTTTTCACAGTATTTCTTCCCTTGGCTACAAGAAGGTAGTAGTCCGATTCGATGCTAGCTCCTCGGCTTGTTCGGACATCCAAAATACTGGATGCGTGCCTCTTGTCTTTCGCTATGTGATCAATTTGGCTGATCGTTCGTTGATCTATATACGAAATTTTATTATCCTAGCTCAAAATTTAAGGTATACAAATCGGTGACATACAGACGGACAGTACGGATGGACGACGGACATATTTACATATTGTAATCGACTGAGCTAGTGATTTTGAGTTGATTCAAATACTCTAAGGCATATCTAACTAAATTATCACTATGTTACAAACGATGTTATGGGTGCTTTTTTTACAGGTATAGAACTTCGAATTGAAAAAACCACAAGAAACCACAATTTAGCTTTATTGGGAGGATAATTTTATGCAATTAATGATCAAATATGATTTCGGGCAGTGGCGACCGCGGCTGGTTCGACTAAAGCCAAGTCTATAGGTCTAATTTTCAACCACTTTTTCGAACATTTGGGGCCGAACATTACGCCAAGAATGTTGGCTTTCAAGCCCCTAACGTTTCTGGCTTGTTGACGTAGACGAGCAACTTCACATATCCCCAATGAAAATAATCCAATGGTGCCAAACCACACGATCTTGGTGGCCAATTGACAGGTCCATTCCGCGAAATTGTGACGTGAGCTGCGTGGCATGTTTCACCGTCTTGTTGGAACCGCATCTCTTCCACATTCATGCCATCCAATTCGGGAACAAAATAGTCGGTTGTCATGGCTCTATACCGGTCTCCATTAACGGTAACTGACTCTCCAGCATCATTTCGGAAGAAGTATGGCCCAATGACTCCACCAAACACACCAAACAGTCAGTTTTTGTGGATGTAATGTCGTCTCAAGGGTTTCATGTGGATTTTCTTCAGTCCACATGCGGCGATTTTGCTTGTTGACGTAGCCATTCACCCCAAAATGAGCCTCATCACTGAACAAAATTTTGCGATGAAAATTATCTCACTTTCGGCCCATACACCAAAATCACGACGTATTGCATGGTCTCGCGGCTTTAATTCTTGCACAAGCTGGAACTTGTAAGGTCGTTAGCCAAGATCTTTGCGCAAAATCTTCCATAAAGTTGATGGACAAATTTCAATTGCTGTGCACGTGGGCGAATCGATTCATTCGGGTCCTCTTCAACACTTTGATCTACGGCGGCAATTTTTTCTTTGGTGCGCACTGTTCGACTTAGTATATTAGTTTTGGTACTTAGATACTTAGTAACATAAAGAAATAATTTAGCTAGACATACCTTAAAGTAAGATATATGGATTTTGAATAATTACCTGAGCAACATATCTAGACAATGTAAATGTCGACATTTTTTCTTTACAAAATTGTTTGACACACCCACCTTTTGGCGGCGTTTTCAGTCAAAAACGTTTTTCAGTGAAATTTTAAGCACTCCGAAAAAAAATTGATGCAAAATTAACATAAGAATTTCTTCCATAAAACATTTTAAGCAACTCCCACTTTTTGTAGGCGTTTCCATACAAAAACCAGTTTTATACCCTACCCAATAGCATAACCAGGCGAAAACGTTGTTTTTTGTCAAACCATGAAATATTTTGATAAGCTATCTGAACAGATACAATTGCAAGATTGTTATTGTAAATTAAATTCATTTATTAGATGATTTTTAGCAATTAGAGAATTCATATAAATGTTATTATTTAGATTATATATCTGAAGGAGATACAGACAACATTATTGTTTTAGCTCTTGTTCTCTATATTCATATCCCTTTTCTTTATTTCTAATTTCAGGTATACAAACATCAAATCAACTAAATATCTCCACAAGTTTGCAACAACAGCTGAGACAACAAGTTTCTTATCAGTCATTAGATATCAGTGCAATACAAACTGGCAGTACACCCTACACAATGCCCAACATTGTAGGTGACACTAAGAAAACTCCTGCAGAGAGCACACCATTGTCCTCTGCAAGTGAGAAATTATCACGTTCATGTGCCAATTGCTTGAGTGACGCAAAACTTCGAAACCCACTGGAAAGTGATCAAAAGTCACTTGATAACAAGCAACATCTTCAGCCAAAAACGCCAACACCACCGCTTCCATTAGCATATATGCACCATACGGAGACAGTGATTGCCCACATGCCTTCATCAACATCAGCAACAACACCAACAAATAAGTCTACAAATGTAGCCGACAAAATTTTAAATAATTTCTCTGCAGCAGCAAATAGATTGCAACTGTATCTCGATCAACAGGGTCTACCATACGAAAACACAGCTCAAGAGTCGCTCGACCAACAACAACACCAGTCTCAGCATCAGAGACTTAAGCGTCAAGCCGACAAGTCAAACGAACTCTCGTTTACGAGTAGCGGCGTACTAAGCAGTGAGGAATTCACGATCGATGAAAACAACAAGTTACTCAGTTCAAGTGATATTAAAAAAAGTGATATTAGATTAAATAAGACTAAGATAGCGTCCCCAGCTTCAGCTTCTTTTTCTCCTTCTTTGACAACATCGCAGTCCTCATCTCTATCTTTATCTCTATCTCCATCGAAATCAACATCCGATTCTTCGATACTAGCTTCCGTCCCAGCATTGTCTACTTCCGCATTAATTTATTCCCAACACTATCTGTCACAAGAATCGTTGTCATCATCCTTCGAGGACGAGATGACACCCACCAGTAGAAGTAGGAGCAGTAGAGTAAATAACAATTTCATGCCATTGATTAATTCAATGCAAATGGATGTATCGAACAATAGTCGCAATGAAAGGGCAAAGCCAAAATCTGTTCGAGCTATAAAGAAGAAGGAGCCGATAGTCATCATAGATGATGCCGAGGAGTTTGATAGCGGGGGTGGTGACAGCAGCAGTGTTGTGGGTATTAGGGAAAACGACGTGTCTGCTCTAGCTGCTGGAAGCGATGACGACACTGAATACTATTTAAATAGCAAGCCGATGGTAATGCCACTACGACCAATTATTCGTGGCCCTTATGAGGACGGACATGATGAAGAGATGTCTGTTGTGTATGCAGAACAGCATACTGAGGTTCGACTAGTGTGCGAGGTAGATTTGGATATAGCGATGAGCTCCTGGTACAAAAATGGACTGGTATGTATGATTTTTGGAAATAATAGAAATGAGTTAATTATTATGTCTGTTCCCGTAAAATGTATTTCTTTACTAATATTACGGATTTTTTTTAAATAGCATTTAATTTTTTATATTTTTTTTTGTTTTTGAATTTAGATAACACTACTTTACAAAATTGTCCTTTCTGCCATCTCCGAATCTACAGTTTCTTATTTTCGTACACCTTCCGCTTCTTAATTGTCATTGTTCATAATTTACGTTGTTTATTTGTAATTTTAATTGGTATCGCTAAGAATATAAATATATATATGAATATTTCAAAAAGGCGTTATTTTTACAATCCAACATATTTTTTCTATAATTGTGGAGAATATGTATTCAAAAATTACTTCATTTTGGCATTCGCTCGGATAAAAACGGCAAGTCCTGGGATCCTTTTTACTTACTTACTTAAGTGGCGCTACAGTCCGGAATGATTATGGGCCTCAACCAACATGCTTCTCCAATTAGCCCGATCGGCTACTTGTGCGCGCCACTTAAGACAACGTCTTCCTCTACCTGCGTTCGACGTCAGGCTAGGAATCGAAGACTCTGTTTTTCGTATTGTTGTATCTTTTTCTACTCTGTTCGACGTCTAGCTAGGAATCGAAGACTCTCTGTGTCGTATTGTTGTTTATTCGTTCTGCATGTCCTAGCCAGCTTAAATTTCCAATGCGGAGCTTTTTTTACCAGGGGCATGTCGCTGCACAGCTCATATAGTTCTTGGTTGAATCTTCGTCTCCATAGCCCGTAAACGCAAACGGGACCGAAGATTTTTCGAAAAATTTTCCTCTCGAAACGACCAAGGATTTCTTCATCTACTTTTAAGACGATCCATGCTTCAGCGCCTAAAACCACACTGATAAGGGCCGTACAGATTGTTGGTAAAAGGTGTCCGACGTTCACATTGTACGGCATATAGGATCTTGTAGGCGATGTTGAGGAGACTTATTCCTCTGTAGTTTAGATCGTCTCCTTTTTTTGTGGATCGGACAAACGATGCTGTGGTTCCATTTTTAGGCATACTCTCAAACGATCAGATTTTACTTGGTGGATGTTACTTACCAAGTCTTCTCCGCCGTCATTTCCAGCAGCCTTATTAAGCTTGAGCTTAGATATTCCTATCCTCACGTCAGTTTTCGCTGTTGTTGCCAATATTGAATGGTTCGTTCTGCCTGACAGTGGAATGTTGTTTGTCATCGCCGTTTAGCAGTCTGCGGAAGTGGTTCTTCCAAATCCTCAGCATCGGATGTGTCTCCACTACGATATTTCTTGTTCATCTCCCTTCTTCTCTGCCTATAGAGCTTAATGACAGCTCTCGTCTTCACCTGCAGCTTAGTCTTGTAGGACCCGTTCTTGGCTGCGAGCATATGTCGGCGTTTTTCATCAAACCAGGGGTTTCGTGCTGGTGGGCGCGAGAAACCTAGCATATCAGTTACTGTTGGTCTAATGGCTTGTTGGCATCGTTGCCATTGTTCTTCGACATTAGATGCTGGTGGAATGGTGTTAATCGAGAGGTGAAGGGATGCGCATTGCGGGAAGGTCTTGGCGTTCTCTTGCGATTGCAGTCTTGCGACATTAAATTTTATTTACAGTAATTCTGGGTTGTTGTGGCGTCCGTGGTTGTCCGAGTCCGTGTTGGCTCCTCGTATTGTTCGGACATCCAAAATACTGGATTCGTGCTTCCTTTCTATCGCAATGCGATCAATTTGGTTGACCGTTCGTTGATTTGGAGACTCCTTATCGAGGTGATAAAACAGTGTGCTAGCCATAGTGGCATTTCATTGCGTAGCGAAGGCAAGTAGCCTAAGTCCGTTACCAGACGTGTTGTCGGGTAGGCTTTGTTTTCCGACAGTACTGCTAAAGATGTGTTCTCTTCCTAGCTTTGGATTAAAATCTTATGTTAACATGATGTTAACATCGTACTTCGGTATTCGGTCATAGGTTTTGTCAAGGAGGTCGTAGAAGCATCCTTAGCTATATCATCTTTTTCCTTCGTCGGGGCGTGGGCGCATATAAGTCTTATATTGGCGAATTTGGCCTTGATGCGGATTTTGCGTCCGCTTATGTCTTGAAAACTTGCCTAAGTCTGGCACTTATAACAAATCCGCATCCGAAAAGCCGCTATTTCTGATCACTATAACATGGTCCATAGTAGATGTCACAGTTTTTAATCCTCTTTTTGCTTGGCCCATCCCAGTAATGTCTGCTTTTTATTAGTTTAGATCTTCCGCTAGTTGTCTGCTTGCACCTCTCCTGTTTAATGTCGTTATATATATATATAAATATATTACCAGTTATATAATATATATTACCAGTCGGTAATGCGCATATCGGTTTGTAATATTTCTAAACAAAGTGCAACTGCAAGAATATTATGGAAATGTTCTCTTATTATTTGGGATGAATGTACTATGTCTTCCAGAAAGTCATAAGAAGCTGTCGACAGAACTTTGAGGGACCTAAGATCAACTGATGCTTCATTTGGAGGCGTACCTTACTACAAGCAGGTGACTTCCGTCAAACATTAGCAGTTATAACTCAGAAAACTCGAGCAGACGAAGTTAATGCCTGTCTTAAGAAATTGACAATATTGCAATTCGTTGAAAAAATGGCTCATCAAAGAATATATTAGTTTATTTGCATAATGATACCGAAGCATTTGCTAATATGCTTCTGTAAATGTGAAATGGAACTGTAAAAGAAGAAACTGATTAAGTTACTCATTCCATTACGAAGCAAGAAACGAATATTAATAAATTGGTGAATTGCACATATCCCTCTGTTCAGTTCATAATTAGCAAAACCCCTTCTTGGTTCAGAGAAGGCTGAAAAATGAGACTGACTTAAGACAGATCAACGTTGACGTACAAATTTATCGATCCATCGAAACCGTTGTAAGAATAATTCAAAAAAAATTTCCAACAGAATTTTAAAATTCTACGGACTTAGCAAAAATACAAGTTATTCCAATGATTTTTTTGAGAAATTTGTGTCCCTATGCAATCGAACAAGGTAACTGGTTAAAACTTTAAGCCTAATGTAATTGAATGGATTATTATTATTACATGATCAAACACAGATGAGATTGTATTTATTCCACGAAAAACGATGATACCGTCGGACTACATATTTGCAGTTTCCAATTAAATTATGTTTCGCTCTGACTATCAATAAGGCTCAAGGCCAATCTGTTAAATTTATCGGCCTGGATTTGAGTAATAAATGCTTTTCGCATTGATAGCTTTATGTCTCATGTTCAGGAGTAAATAGGCTGGGAAATTCGCATATATTATCCCCAAAATGTTCAACCGCAAATGTTGTATACAAAGAACTACCTTAACTGCAAAAATACCATCTATGTAGTAGGTACGTATGTCTAATAATAAATAATAATAAGTACACAAATAAATGTAACTGTAAAGTACTAATTTTTACTTGTTAAAGCACAACTAATAGCCTAATTATTACATATTAATTGGAATTACAATTGATCGATGAAAATATATGTACTAATAATAATTTATTTATATAAAGCCAAATGTTTGTATGTATGTTAGCCTTTTATTCGAATCCATTTTAGGGTAATTTCAATGAAATTTTACAGACTAACAGAAAAATGCATTGAAAAATAAATTTTCAATGCCAAATGGACCAGATTTCAGTTAGATATTTATTTAAACTGCTAACGGCAGGCGAAGCAAGGCGTGCGTTTTTAAGCTAGTAAAAAAATGTTTTTTCTTATATATTCTTTATACCCTGTCCCATAGGGGTATATTAGTTTTGATACATAGTTTGTAACATAGAGCAATAATTTAGCTAGGTATACCTCAAAGTATATGGATAGAACCAGAATCGCTAGCAGGCCAACTTTTTAGAAGAACGAAATTTTTGGCCAAACAGTATGGAATTTAAAAAAAAAAAAGTCCGAACAATATACGTAGTGAATCTAAATAACTGTATTTTGCTATACAACTTTTTTGCCACGCCCACTTGTTGAGAGCGTTTTCAGTAAAAAAACGTTTTTCCGTAAAATTTTAAAATATTCGAAAAAACCTTTAATGCAAAATCATTGGGTTTGATAAAAAAATATTTCGTCCATACCTCATTCAAACCCATACCCCCCTTTTTTGGAGGAGTTATCATACAAAAACCTTTTGTATACCCTACGCCATATGCAGTTGATAAACTCTCTGAACTATATGTTGCGACAATGTCAATTTTAATATATCTTTGCCATAAAGCCCTACAATATACCCTTCCCATCCTTAAAATTAATATCCCTAAAATGAGGGCCTGTAACATAGAGAAATAATTTAGTCTGTAGGTCACCTGTTTTTAAGCCTTACATTTAAAGTTAAGATAATGAAATTTGGAACATGCGATCATTGTAGGAGCTGTTCGAACATGTGCACTTTATTAAAAACGTTCTTTTTAGCTAAACAGTAAGGAATTTTGAAAAAGTTGGGGGTGTTTTACTACAAAAACCATTTGTATAGCCTACAATATTACATAAGCCAGAGAAAAACGTTCTTTTTTGTTGAACAATAACAGATTTTTACGAACTGTCTGAGCATTATATTTTGACAATGTCATTTTTCATATTTCATAGCCATAAACCCCACATTTGGGGATATAATTTTTTAAGGATGGGATGTTATAGGTTAATTAACGATCCGCGGATTGAAGCCTGCCTTCTCATTTGTTTTTATTATCTGATAAATTTTCGAATCTATTATCTTTTTTGACCGCTTTGCTACACTTTCTGGGCTCAACATCCCTTTACAGCCCTACTTCAATTTTTCGTAATCTTTGGGGTAAACATGGCGGCCAATTCAATAATTCTAGATTTCCGATTGCAAATAACGACTTTACTACTCGCGCAGTATGGATTGATACGTTATCATGTTGCGAAATCCAAAAAAAGGTCCAAACAACTTGTTCAACATAGTAAAAGCCTTGTAAGACTTCCTGGTAATTTAGTGCTTCAAGTGCTTCATTATAGTTTTTGTTTGATGACGAGTTAGAAACAGATTTTTATTTTTTTTGTGATGAATCATGAAAATTGAAATTATAGCTATTTGGCCCGTATAAAATTATATTATCCATGAATACAACCATTCGGCAGCAATTCTTAATTTTTGACTCTTTCTTATAATCCAATCTGTGTGATTTTTCGTAAAATTTTAGGCAAAGTTTATTTTGCACGTCGAATAGTCGATAGCTGGCATTTTTGAATTTTGAATTGGATTTTTGATGTGGAATGGCTGGAATTTGAGGCACACGCATTGTTTTAAACCTACTAGCTGAAGAAATCACTCCAAATGTTGTTCTTTTGTATTGTTTTTCACAGAAATTTGGGTCTTTTGAATACTCGTTTGCTCTATCTCGACATCTATTTTTGCTCTCTCGGCTAAAGTTAACATTCTCCCTTGCCGATTTTATTAGCACTTCATATATTGTATCTCGAACTTTACTAAAATATAATTTTATACGGATCAATTGCTTCCATTTCGGAATCTCTGACTGATTTTTAGTTAGTGTATTCTCTTGAGAGCTTGTTAAACTTTGTTTCCACTCAAGAATTAAAACGGGTGCTAAAGGGCCGATGTTGAATATGAACCACACCTAAACGTCAAGTTTTTCGTATATTTCATTTGACATTTCTTAATTTCAGACTAATTAAATTTGAACCGTGGAAAGATACACAATCGAGAAACGCGGTAAAGTTATTTAGGCTTATTATGCAAATTGGCGTTCAAGTCAAAATGCATATCGTGCACTTCGTGATTTTTTCGGTCAACTTCGTGCAAAAATTCGAGCAAACCGGGTCTGTAGGAGATGTGAAAACACCAGTGCATGCTCGTACAGCTCGTACTACAGAAAATATTGCTGCTGTTCGCGATAGTGTTGCTGAAGAGCAGTCGTGCCCAACAATTGCACCTCTCACGCTCGTTGATGAACATTATGCATAAAGACTTACATTCACACATTTTAAAGATGCAATTGATTTAAGAACTTAAGCCTCTTGAGCATTTTAAGCGTCGTCAATGGCCAGAATGGGGACAAGAAATGGCAAAAGCGTAAAATTAATTTTCGAAGAAAATCATCTTCAGTGATGAGGCATATTTTCACATTTGTGGATTCGTCAATAAGCAGAATTGCCGCATTTGAGCGAATGATAATGCAAGAGTGATTGTCCAAAAACCAAAACCAACAGGACGGTGTCCCTTGCCACAAAGCTAACGAAACAATGGCTCTTTTTTGCGACAAATTCAATGGCCGTGTTATCTCACATGCTGGCGATGTCAATCTTGGCGGCCAAGATCCTCTGATTTGTCACCGTTGGACTTCTTTCTTTTGGCAAATTTAAAAGGAAGGGGTACGTCGAAAAGCCAGCAACATTAACGGCATAGAACCTCAATTATGCCTCAGCGTCATCGAAAATTTGGACCATCAGATTAAGGTGTGACGCCGAGGACGCGGCGGCCATTTGGCCGATATTTTGTTCCATACATAATTGAACCATACCAATATTATCGTAATAAAAAGAAATGACAATAATTTCCTAAATAATTTGTGTGTTTATTCAAAATTTTGGTGTGTTTTCATATAAAACTGCCACTTGCCACAAAGCTAACGAAACAATGGCTCTTTTGTGCGACAAATTCAATGGCCGTGTTATCTCACATGCTGGCGATGTCAATCTTGGCGGCCAAGATCTTGTGATTTGACACCGTTGGACTTCTTTCTTTTGGCAAATTTAATAGAAAGGGGGTACGTCGATAAGCCAGCAACTTTAACGGCATAGAACCTCAATTATGCCTCAGCGTCATCGAAAATTTGGACCATCAGATTAAGGTGTGCCGCCGAGGACGCGGCGGCCATTTGGCCGATATTTTGTTCCATATATAATTGAACCATACCAATATTATCGTAATAAAAATAAATGACAATAATTTCCTAAATAATTTGTGTGTTCATTCGAAATTTTGGGGTGTTTTCATATAAAACTTATTTGTATACCCTATTCCATAGCATATGCAATAGATATTCGTTGTTTTTTGTCGAATCATAAAAGATTTTGTTAAAATCTCTGACCAATATATTGTGGCAATATCATTTTCAAATGTTATCCTCACGCCCACTTTTTGGGGGCTTTCCACAAGAAAGTTATTTCTATAGCCCTTAGAAGAAGAAGCCTGCTTAAGACATTATGCAAAAAAAAATTACAAGCATAATCGAAGTAATGATGGTATAATCTCTGTAATGTTGTTTTTCAGCTTCCGGGGAGGTTTCGGTAGAACTTCGCAGGAAGTTATTCCGAAACAAAGCATGTATAGAGCTTACGAAAAAAATGCCCTAAAAGCAAAGGTTAAAAGATTGGGAAAAGGGTGAAAAGATCGGGAAAAGGTGAAAAGATCGGGAAAAATGTATAAAAATCGGGAAACTACCAGAAAATGAGTCGACCTGATTAAAGTACTTCGTTGTACCGACTGTACTTTCATGTTCCAGAGTACAGCCTAGCGGGTAGAGTGTTGGATTACCGCGCGAGAGAACGCGAGTAATCATGGTAAGATAGGAGTTATAATAATAATTTGCATTGAATTTCATATTTTCATACTTTAACGAATTGGGTTTGAATAATTATAAAGTTGCGATGAATAAAAGTAAATAATTTAATAGCATAATAATGTACAAACAAAAAGACAATAATAAAATATTTTCGGAGAGACAAACAAAGTTTTTCTGTAAGGCTTTGAAGAAGTATTTAAAGAAGTAATAGCTTCCTAAAAGTACGTCAAATGATTTTCCAAAAGACTTCTTACATTTAATATTGCTGGGAGAGAAATAGCTTCGATAGTGCTTTATTGAAGAGAAATTATTAGTTTGGTTTTGGTATCATAATTATATGGGATTCTACTCGAATGTTATATCCAATAGCAGCTACATCCAATAGCAGCTATGAGATCAGGACCGTATATATAATAGATCATCCTATGGAAGGCCTCACAAGGCAAACCATATGAACTTACGTTTAACTGCCTTGTTTCAAGTGGAATGCATTACGTGATAATATCATACGATAGCACTTTGTAGGGCACAGATTTGATCAGTTTTGAAGGAAATAAATGGTAAAACTTTCAAGTATTCTTCTACGCATTTAAATTTTAAAATAAATGTCATTAGCATACAGTGCGGTTCACATGGTTAGCCGCACCATTTTTCTCTCAATAAATTGCAGTTTTTCTGTTTGTTTTTTTCATGAACTACCAAACAATGCATTTATTGGAAAGGTTATTAAATTCTCTTCGAAACAAAACTTAATTCAAGATCAGTGAGAGACACTTAACGGTTGTTTTGATCTCTTTCTTCCCACTAGTGCAAAAACAGCTCAAAAAATCGGTTCACTTAGTTAGACGCACCTGTTAAAAGTTTGAAAAAGAAGAAGTTGATCGATTGCCATCATTTTTTTTGGCTTTTTTATTATTATTTTAATTATTTTGCACAATTTCAATACATTGTACAACCTCCGCGACTTGAAATGACAGCTGTTTGCAAAAGAGCTTTATAAGACATTCCTGTCATTTTGTGAGACACAAAAACCAACTCAAAGGCACCATAGTAAGAAATGGCCCCCATTACCATTACTCCTCCTTTCTTGGAATGGTTGCGATTCAGAAAGCATTCGTCTTTGCGGATATCTTGAACTTTTTCTCATCAGAAAACACCACAGTTCTCCAATTTGAAACACTCCCAACCTGAGTATCCCATGCCATATGAAGACGCGCGAATTCCAACCGAAGTTCCTTTCTTGCAGCGTTTAGTGGTGGTTTTTTTGTAACTTTTTGAATTTCAAGTGTGGAGCACCTTAAATAGCTCGACGAACAGTTGATTTGCTGGCACTTACCCCCGCTAATTGTCTGATTTTCATCGTGGAGTGTGCTGAATTTGAGGCAATTCTTATTATCTTTCGCTTCTCGTGCGGTGTTAAGGCTGTTTTTGTCCTTCCTTTGTTATTTTTTCCATAGGTAGCAGGGTTTGATAAAAAATTTCGAACTGCTTTATCACTTCTTCCTATTTTGCTTGCAAATTATCCGCATAGAAAAACCTTCTGAGTGGTAGGCCTCAATTTTTACCTTTTCCGCCACCGTCAACATTTTTTTTTCTACCCATATTCACTTTAAACACTCGGAAAAACTTTAATAACGTTTACTCATCAACAAAATTTAATTTGCATTACCCAGCATTAAGAAATAACTGTATAAATTCGTGCGTCTAACTAAGTGAACCGATTTTTTTGAGCTTTTTTTGCACTAGTGGGAAGAAAGAGATCAAAACAACCCCTAAGTGTCTCTCACTAATCTTGAATTAATTTTTTTTTCGAAGAGAATTTAATAACCTTTCCAATAAATGCATTGTTTGGTAGTTCATGAAAAAAACAAACAGAAAAACTGTAATTTATTGAGAGAAAAATGGTGCGGCTAACCATGTGAACCGCACTGTATATCAATATTTTGCTATCTCGTGCTTAAGCTTAATTGGAATATGGTCTAAGAGACTTCCTTCTGGTACTCACAATTATGCAATAAAAATATTCGACATGCAACCTTAAAATTTTACCTGATATGTTCCCAGGCTTAAGTATGATATGATGATACAAGTTATGACATCTTAATACCTACATAATTTGCACATCGAAAAAGCGGCTGCTTGTTGTAATAAGCGACAGCATTATCCCAGATGTAACAAAATCAATTCACATGGTTATAAAATAGTCTTGTAGGATGTCAACACCAACAACAATATCAGCTTTCAATGTAAACAACGTAACACAGGCCGTGTTTCAATTGCGTTAAATTTTCTCCTAGTGGATAATTTTTGACATTAGTATGGTGAATAGAGACTTTGAAGTTTTAACCTGCTCAACAGTTCGCTAAAATGTATCTACTAGCATATTTTTGAAATTTGGTATACCTAATGAGGAGTGAGAGAGATGGAAAGCACACTCGTGGGTTTATCGTCATTACCAGTATTCACATGTGGCGGAAAAATAGCACATCATTCAGTTTAAAAATGAAAAAGCAAAAAACGTTTATTTTTACAAGAAAATGTACTTACAGTTTAAAAATAAATTAAAAATTGGTTTTTGAAAATCGATGGTTACAAAAATGTTATACTTGCAATCGTTTCGCTATATACATGAAAACATATCATACCCCAATATTTTTGTTACTGAAAATAATAAATAATTAAGGGATTTTTGATGATTTCTCAAAAACCTTATTTTAAAACAAGCAAATATGAAGAAAGGAATTTTGTATTAATTCTTTTGGGAAACTATTCAAATAAAATACCATTTTATTCATTGACACAGCAAAAGCCATTTTTGTTACACCTGTAGAAATGTTAAAAAATTAGGCGGTGGATAAAATTTAACCCGCATTTTAACGCAATTGAAATACGGCTTTAGTGTTAGTAAAGAACACTGTCAAGAAACCAACGTTGCAGAATAGAATTAAAGCCGTACTAGTACCAGTACCAGCCACATTACTTTAAGTTTTTATTTTTATTTTGATTGTTTTAATAATTGTTAGTTGCTAAGTTATCGAGCAATAATATCGACCTCCTCATACAGGATTTTAAAAATATATTGAAAAAAAAAATGGTTTTACTATAAGACTCAGCGCCTGTATATTTATTTTACACTAACATAAAATTGTTTATTATTTATAATATTTACCTACATTTTTCGTTTTGTTGTTTTTGATTTCAGAGCGTTCACGCTATAGAGAGATCCTCCAGAATAACTGATTATCGTTTCGTAAAGGAAATTAATGGTGCACTTACTATTACAAATGTGATGATGGAAGATGATGGCAAATGGCAATGCGAAGCCGAAAATGCCAACGCTTATATTGAGAATGCACGCCCTGTAAAATTAGTAGTACTAGGTGAATACATAACTACATTATATTTATATTTTATACATAACCATATATATTTTATCTATGCCTAATACATAACCAATACAAATAACATTTTATGTCTCAAACGGCTCGTTAATACCCGAACTACTATGTTAGATAAGCTTTTTTTAGATAAAAATCACACAAACCATCTTGCAATGGAGTCCGTCTATGTATATACACATAAGGAACATGCATTTTAGATGTATTTTGTGTGTTATAGAACGAGGGTAGACTTTGATCTAATTTGGCGAAGCCCAGTGGTTGTAACTCTCACTACACATCAAATGTGCTTATTTTTAAACTCCAAGTGGTAACCATTAGATACTGGTCTCATCCAACTGTATTTGACTTGCTAAACGATAAGTGCGAGTTTTGATAGCAAGACGAAAAACAACAACACTATAAATAGACTGGTGAGAATGAAACGGAATGAATACCCGGCCTGCTGTATCAGGCGAACCTAGACAAGCTGCTTCGATAAACTCAGAAAATAGGTTGTCTAGGAATTTCAAGGGTAAGTCAGGCCCCTTGAACAGCGATGGTGCCGGCAGCGCTAAATTACGTAGTGGATACTGGCAACTAGCGGAAGATCTAAACTGCTACAAAGCAGACATTACTGTCATCCAGGAAATACAATGGAATGGGCCGGACAAAAAGAGGATGAAAAACTGTGACATCTAATACGTTAAAGTGAGTAGAAACAGCGACTATTCGGATGCGGATTTGTGATAAGTGCCAGGCTTAGGCAAGAAGTCTTGCTTCCAACACATTAACAAACGCAATGTTACAAGGCCAAATTCGCCAACATTAACCTTATATGCACTCATGCCCAAACGGAGGAAAACGATGATAGCTTAGGATTGCTTCTACGAGCTCCTTGACAAAATCTAAGAGCGACTACTGAAGTACGATGTTAAAACCGTGCTGGGAGATTTTAACGTACGATGTTAAAATCGTGCTGAGAGAAGACATGTTTATCAGTATTGTCGGAAAACATAGTCTACACGAAAACACGTCTGGTAATTGACTAATTGACTTCGCTAAGAAACGAAATGCCACTTTAACCAGCACACGGTTTCCTCAACTCGATATCCATAAGAGGACATGTTGGTCTCCAGATTAACGAACAGTCATACAAATTGATCACATTGCGATAGACTCCATAAACGACGTTAGCTAGTTTTGCCAAAGTGTAAGACTTCAAAGCCAAGGATACAAGGCTCGAACAGAATCCGGTCTAAATGAAAATGAAAATATCGTAGTTGAGGCACAGTCCATGCTGAGGATATGGAAGAACCACTTCTGCAGACTTTTAAACGGTGATAACGAACAGAATGCCGCTGTCAGGCAGAACGAACCATTCAACCTGAGTTGGCTGCCGGAAATGACGGCCTACCATCTGAGCTCTAAAAAGCCGGCGGAGATGCCTTGGTATGTTACATCCACCAACTCATAAGTCATATCTGTTATGCCTGAAGAATGGAACCTGAGCATCGTTTGCCCGCTGCACAAAACAGCAGACTGAAATGCGCCAACTACAGAGGTATAAGTCTCCTCAACATCACCTACAAGGTGCTATCTTCCGTAATATGTGAACGCCGGAAACCGTTTACCAACAACCTGATGGCGCCTTATCAGTGTGGTTTTAGGCCAGGAAAGTCCACAACCGATCAAATCTTGACACTTCGGCAGATCCTGGAAAAAACCCAAGAAGTCCAAATAGATACAAACCACCTATTCATCGATTTCAAAGCCGCATACAACAGCATTTATACAGACGGCCTATACAGAGCCATGTATTGTCTTGGTATACCGCCCAAACTCGTCCGTTTGTGTAGGAGAACGATGGAGTATTCTCGCTGCTCCATCAGTAACGGAAACGACCTCACCGACACATTCGATAGCAAAAAGGATTTAGGCAGGGCGATGCGATGTCATGGACCCAAACTGATGTCATAGCCACGTTTGCTAGTATAGAGAAGGAAGCGGCAAAAATGGGTTTGGCATTAAATGAGGCCAAGGCGAAGTATATGCTGTCAAAGCGAAAAGACACACAACATCGACGAATAGGACAGAATGTCACCATTGACAGATATAAGTTTGAGGTAGTACTGGACTTTGTCTATCTCGGCTCCGCTATTAACTCTGACAACAACATCTCGTCAGAAATTAAACGAAGAATTACTCTTGCAACCGCTGTTTCTTCAGGCTAAGAAGGCAATTCAGTAGTAAAGCCTTCACTCGAATTACTAAGGAGATCTTATATAAGACTCTGAGCATCCCAGTCCTGCTCTACGGCGCTGAAGCATGGACCGTCTCAAAAGCGGATGAAGAAATCCTTGGTCGATTTGAGAGGAAAATTCTACGAAAAATACTCGGTCCCGTATGTTTTGAAGGGCTATGGAGACGAAGATTCGACTAAGTACTATACGAGCTCCACAGCGAAATGTCCCTGGTCAAAAAACTCCGCATTGGACATTTAGGACTTGTAGAACGAATGGACAACAACAATTCGGCTCTCAGAGTCTTCGATTCGCAGCCAGAAGTTGGATTAAATTATTGGTTCGTTCCAACTTCGATTCAAAAGAAATATTGATTTTTGCAAAAATATCTTATTTCTGTAAGTTGGCTCATTTTATAAATACTCACACTATGGCTAGATCAAATCAGCTTTTAAGTGTGATTGTTGCACGCAAGTATAAATCATAATTAACAAACTCATTTGGAAACAGTAAGTTACAAAACGGAATGAATAAAAGGGAAATTTAGTTTAACTTAATCTTAGGGAAATACTGTGCTCTAAACTTCACATAACATTTTTTTGTAGATATTCACATTAATGATGAAATAAGGTAGTAAGTCACAGCATAGCTTTATTAGATAGGCTGGAGTCTGAAGTGCAACCAAAATTACAGAAAAATACAGCGTTTTTAGTTTAAATAGAACAATAATTGTTATACAAAATTATTAACATTTTTTTTTTATGCATCTAACAATAAAAAATACATTCTTCTCCACCTAATACGCACCCGCTTCTGCGAGTGAATAGAATACTATAGTGTGAACAGATCCATTTAGTGTCCATTTATGGTACATGCGCCCACTGGAATGAAACCTCCGAGAATATGCCATCTCTTTCTAGATCAGTATGCGGAGTGGTATAAATAGAGGTGAAGCGACAACCAGTTAGTTAGTCTAAACTGTGATCTGAACGTGATTTTAATAGTGTTGACTGAGTGAATTTCGGAAGGGTTATTGAATTGTTAAACGACAATAACGTCATAAGATAATTCTAGAAATAAGAGTGTGTTTAAATAAATTATTGTTAAATATAAAAGAGAAAAGTGTTTTATCCTTCGAAGCCCGGCTTCATTCTACACTATATTTGATTTATTTGATTATTCTAATAAAATTTAAACTTCGACTCCCATACAAGTTTTGTGGTCGATGCTCGCACAGTGTGAATAATGTTTAGATCATTTGAGTCAATGTGTATATTTATAAATAAAACTAACATATTAAATAAAATTAATTCTGTTTCTTACTTTTTCAGATGTAAATTTTCTTTTATCAATAATACTTTTTTCTCTGTTTTCATTTTCAGACCGTCCAAAACCCCCTTATTTATTAATAGACTCACGTCGTTTAGATGCGGGCAACATTTTTGTACCTGTGAAAGAGAATTCTGAACTCAATTTAGCATGTGTCAGTGAGGGTGGCAATCCCAAGCCCACTCTTACTTGGGAAGTTTTGTTGAGTCCTGGTATAGATAGACATGCACAAAAAGTTGCGGCAGAAGTTTTTGAACTAGAGGAGATGAAAAAAGATAAAGTAAGTCTATTGTGTTAATATGTTTTTTTTTACTTTGTAAACAAACCGTGTAACATAATGGTTATTAATTCCGATTACCTTGAGATATTGAACGTTACATAAATCGGCAAAATTCTATCGGCTTTTTAAGGGTAGGTTATATACCCTCATAATAGAAAAAGCATATTGTCTATGTTAGAGCATATAGCAATATATTTTTAAATAAATCACAAAAAACTTTTAGAACCCCACTATTTAAAAAATTGTTATTCCCACCAATCACCGTTGGTATAAACCACATAGCATGCCATAGTGGTATATTACTCAGTCCAATTCTTGTGGGATAGGGATAAAGTGGTATACAAGGTCCTTGAAACGCCTCCAGAAAAAAAAAAATATTTGGAAAACCATTTAAAACTAAAAGCTTTTATGTTGGTAGACCGCTATGGACTAAGGCTTAGAGTAAGACTATGCTGTTATCTCTTTTTCATCCTTTTTTTTTATAAACTATCCCATAAGGGTATATTCATTTTGATACATAGTTTGTAAAATAAGTAATATATGGATAGTGTGTCTGTTTGTCCTCCCGTCCGTCCGACCCTCTGCCTTTTTTTCACCTAATTTTTGGCCTTAAATTTAAGCAATGATATTGAAATTCGGTACTTAGGATCCTTGGCCGTGCCTACAGAATATGTCCACTGCCATGCCTACTTTTGAGAAAATCGTTGTTTTTCGCCAAACGTTTGCGAGTTTTGAAAAATTGTCTGACATTATCTATATCTATATTTCGTCCATACAAAGTTTTCTTCCATTTGTTAGCAAAAAACATTTTTCTATACAATTTTAATGAATTTCGAAAAAAATTCAATGCAAATACTTTCATTAACATAAGCAATTCGTTATTCGATTATTTTAACCCACGCCCACAACACTTTTTGGGGCGTTTTAATCACAAAAAAAATTTGTATACCTTAACCCATAACTTATGCCATAGAAAAAACGTCTATTTTTGTCGAATCGAAAAAGATTTAGATACTATGGAACGAGATGTGTGGACAAATTAATTTTCTTTATTTCATTTCCAATCAGTTTAAAGTCACGCCTAACTTTTTGGAACATTTATTTTAAGAATGGGATGGGAAAGGGTATTTAACGATCACAGTATAACCTTCTCATATGTTTTTTTTAGCTAGAATGATGAGATTCAGTTGCTCTCAGAAGAACAACTGAAAACATTTTCAAAATCAACCAACCATATCCACATTTTAGAAAAACATTATTTTAGGTAAAATTTTAAGGAATTTTGAGTGTGAATTTAAATTTCGTATGTTTTAATAGTTTAGTATTTCTTATGAATTTAACGTCGGTATTTTTTAAAAAAATAAACCCCCAGTATTTCT
This sequence comes from Rhingia rostrata, assembly GCA_949824845.1. Classification (NCBI taxonomy): domain Eukaryota; kingdom Metazoa; phylum Arthropoda; class Insecta; order Diptera; family Syrphidae; genus Rhingia; species Rhingia rostrata. Next base: position 76,242,371 of record OX463755.1, read on the forward strand.
GGAAAAAATGATAATAACTACAGTAATACACTCAATTGGCTATATAACGAATGTGAATTTGTTTAATCTAATTGAATCCTACTTCAAGATTGTTTGATAGTAACCCCAATGAATTATCTTATCTCGTAACCTTCCAAGTTAGTTGTTTTTCACAATTGAAATCTGGTTGCTAGTTGGTTTGATTGCAAAATGGAATTAAAACAAACAGGATTATTAACATATGAGAAGGATACAATCCTCTGTGCGAATCGTTCACTACCCATTACATCATTAAATTAAACATCCAAAAAATGTGGGAGTGGCAAAAATCTTAATGGGGATGAAATATGAAAATATAGTAAGCATCCTTCCCATCTCGAAACCGGTGACGTACAGATGGAGTACGAATATACAGTCATGGCTAAATCGACTCAGCTAGCGATTCTGAGTCGATCCATATAGAGGGTGGCTGATGAATATTGCTACATTAAGAAACTCAAATAACTTTTTTTTCAGTGTATGGAATTCATTTTTTTTATTCATGTCAAAGCTAATTCAAGTTTATTAAATATAGCTTATGTAGTTTTAAAAATAATGAAATCTTAATGCCCCCCTTGCTCGTTGATGCATGTCCGGCATCTTACGAAAAATTTGTTCATTACTGCTTGGAGAGTTGAGACAGGAACAGTCGCAATTGTTTCTCGAATAGATTTGCTTTATTTGTGACATCAAGTGGATTCTGTCTCATGGAGTATCTGTGCTTTGGAAGCACTCCATATTCGACAATTTTGTTTGTTTATGTTGCCGTTTAAATCGAAACTTGCCTCGTCAGACATAAAAAGATAATTCAACATGCTTTCTCCCTTTAAAGATTCTTCTGGAAAAATTCCAAGCGAATCGGCAAGTCTGCTGCATTCAGTTTGTTTTTGAATTTTATATGGGAATAAGTACAAATCATAAACTTCTTGTCGAAACTCTTGCAGCGATTGTTTCCTCTGTCCGAACTGAAGGGTTTCGATGGTAATATTGTTAACAAGTTTCATTATGGTCCATCTGCTCGGAGGATTGACGCCAAACGTGCACCCAGTTATCCGTTGTTGTTAAATCTATAAAATCAATCTGCGAAATAAAACATTTTAACCAGATTCATTAAAAAGAAATAAAGTTATTAAATTTTTTTTGGTAGCGGCTTTCATCAGCTACCCTGTACTTTAGTATATATCTGCCTAAAGGGCCAAACCCACCGAACAGCCCAAACCAAAACTTTGTTTTTCGTTATTTTACTTAAAATGCTTCTTAAACTAAATGTATTAATAAACCACAACAATCTAATTTATTTTAATTTTTTAAAATCTTTTTAGAAAGATAGATAGATAGTTTTTTTTGTATAGGAAAATTTACATAGGTAGTTTGTAACCGCACATTTTACAATATAATAACTTGATAATGATAATTATCTTTCTATTAGGATATATTTGATTTAATTTAATTATGCATTTTAGATAAGAAATTAACTTTGAGGCAAAAATACAAAAAAAAACCCCAATACAAACGAAAAAAAAACAAAAGAGAAAACAAAAAAGAAAAGCTAAAAACAAGTTAAATAAATATATAAAAAAAAAAATAATTGACTAGATTGTTCTTAAAAATAATAAATAAACAAATTAATAAATAGGTACGAAATAATATATAACAAAATAAAAAAATATCAAAACATTTTATTAAATTAACACAATCAAAAACTATATAATAAATAAACAATAAATAAATAATTAAATAAATAATCAAATAAATAGATAAACAAATAAATAAATAAATGAATAATTAAAAAAAAAAGGGAAATACATATATAAATAGATAACTAAATAAATAAATAAATTACTAAAAAAAATATAAATAAATAAATTAACACATAAGTAAAAACGAATAAAAAAAAAAAATAATAATAATAAATAAATAACAAATAAGGTTCGAGATAACATGAAGAAAGAAAAATACACTTAGAAAAATTTAAAACAAATAACACTAGATACACTGAGTATTCAATTGGTTTACAAGGGGATTATCAGAAAAGCTACATCTTAGTAAAAATGTACGCTTGAGTTTTTGGATTCTATGAGGGATCAATTCGACTTTCGCCTTTTCATGGAGGTCTAGAGTTGAATACCTCCATGGCAAATTGAGCATCATTTTCAACAATTTATTTTGCGAAATTTGCAACTTTTTAATATGACAGACAGCAGCGTCACCCCATACTTGGCAACCGTACAATAGAATTGCCTGAAAAATCAATTTGTGTAGGATAATTTTGTTTTCCATTGAAAGTAATGACTTTCGATTTATAAATGGATACAACATATTAGTTGCTATTCCGATTTTTTGTAGTGTTTTACTAACGTGTGTCTTAAATGTAAGTTTAGTGTCCAAATAAACACCCAAGTATCTAACCGAAGGCTCCCAGTTTATATTGCACCCATTGATCGTGATTTGGCTGCTGGGAAGAGCACAAGCTTTTCTTTTTCGTGTGAAAAAGATCGCTTGCGTTTTCCCTTCATTAAGCTTAATTTTCCACTTGCTATAATATTTCACCAGTACATCCATGCCATCTTTTAAATTCCTCTCAATATTGAGAGCGAATTGATGGGATGAATATCTTTTTATTTCATATAAAATGCATTTTATTTTTTTCCGTACCGAAATTCTATTTTTATATTTTGCAGTTTGCATTTCTTCGTGCCGAAACTCGCAACATTATTTTTCATCGTTGTAAATTCTGTTTGCGAAGTTTGTAGACGGCCCTTTTGCAAAATTTTGTTATTTTGTTTCTGTTCTGAAACATTTTTGGTGGGAATGAAATCTCAGAACTGAAAAGAAAAATGAATAAAATAAAAAAAATGGCGGTTTCGTTTGCTCGTTGGGTTTGGCCCTTAAATGATTTCCCTATGTTACAAACTATGTATCAAAATATAGTTTCATACCCAATCGCATACATACCCTATCGCATAGGATAAGAAACTCTGTTTTAAGCTGGATTTTGAAAAGTGGGATTGTCTAAAGCAATGTTATAAAAACAGAGATTTTCTTAAATAGGATTATAAAAATAGGATTCTGCATCGTAGTATCCCACACTGTTAATTTGTATTTATTACAATTAAAAGCGTTTTTGTTATTATTACTTTTAAGTAGATTGTCATAATATATAAAGATAAATAAATAGTTTATGCCAGTACTGTAAAACAAGTCACAGTACCACAGGGACCGATTTCCTGCATAGAATCATCGAAGAAACTGTAGAGTAAGTAGACCGGAAATGTTTGAAGCTTAAACGGAACCGATAAAACTAAACATGCTAATTGTTGCGATAATTGGTAGATAACCACACTCTTAAAGTTAGTGTGCCACCATTATGTATGATATTTATTTATTTAATTTCAAGACAAGAAATAATTTATTAAAACAATTTAATTTTTTTAAATATGTATGTAATTTTAGGAGAAACTTCCCTACAAAATGAATGCGGGAGCAAAAAGTGAAGCCCGTTTACCAGCCGTGTACAGAGCACATCACAATGCAAGGATATTGTGTGTAATGGAACACCCTACACTGAAGATTCGTCAGAACGCATCACTACTACTGGACGTACAATGTAAGAATGTCTTGATGTTAATAATTGTTTACGCATTTTATAATTTTCTCTGTTTGATGGACTATTCGCTTTTCGAATACGACATCCGTTTGTATCGCACTTACAAATTTAACCGAATTGCATATTATATCTTTATTTTTGTTTCTCTTTACCCTTAATCTTAGTTACATTGTAGTCGTTGCCTCGACTGTGACGGTCTGTCTTATCCATTCTATTTGAGTTTATATAAATATACATGCGACTTCCATTTTAATTTTGCATCTAGTGTCACACCGAGATATTTCGCTTCATTTGCAAAAGGCACTCGAACCTATTGAGAAATATTGGCAAATTGTTTGTCCATTTATTAGAAAAATGTGCATGAATCGATTTGCTCTCTTTAAGTACAATCCGTCAGGATTTTGTCCATTCATTAATCTCCTTAACTCTTGTATGTTTTTTTGTGAGATATTACGTGTAAATAGGAGGTACAAGTTTGGTCCAAGGACGCTTCCTTGGGGTACTCCTGCCAATATTTCTTTAAACTCTGGATATTCGTTACCAAGTTTTACACGGAAGAGTCTATGCTCAAGATCGAGTGCAACTTCTTTAGGCCTTTTATTTTCCAAAGACAAACTATTACAATGGAATCAGTAAGCCCTGGTGTGTTGATTTTCTTGTTTTTATAAGAAGCTTTTTTTTGTCCTCTTTATAACGGGTGTTTTCTTAGAGGTTGGTTTTTCGAACATAAATTAAAATGTCATTTCGTGGTCAAATCGGGCAACTTTAATGTCATGTCAGTTTGGTTTGTCATTTCATCATGAACAGGATGACAAATGAACAACGCTTGCAAATCGTGCAAATTTATTTTTGAAATAATGGTTCAGCTCGCGAAGTCTACCGCAAGCTCCGTCCATTTTATGGTCGACATGATCGTCCGTCAGATTAATTAATTCGATTAACCATGGATCGTTTTCGCACTACGTTTACTCTATGGGATAATAGGCAGCCGCAGAGACTTCGAACAGTGCGCACCAAAGAAACAATTGCCACCGTAGAATGTTGAAGAGGACCCGAATGAATCGATTCGCCACCGTGCACAGCAATTGAGCTTTGTCCATCAACTTTGAAAGATTTTGCACAAAAATCTAAGCTTACGACCTTACAAGATCCAACTTGTGCAAGAATTAGAGCCGCGAGACCATGCAATGCGTCGTGATTTTGGTGTATGGGCCGAAAATGTGTATGATCTCGATGCTGATTTTCATCGAAAAATGTTGTTCAGTGATGAGGCTCATTTTGGGTTGAATGCCGACGTCAAAAAGCAAAATTGCCGCATTTCGAGTGAGGAGAATCCACATCAGACCCTCGAGACGCCATTGCATCCACAAAAACTGACTGTTTGGTGTGCTCTATGGGCTGTTGGAGTCATTGGGCCATACTTCTTTCGAAATGATGCTGGAGAGTCAGTTACCGTTAAAAGAGACCGGAATTAGAGCCATTATAATCGACTATTTTGTTCCCAAATTGGATGGCATGAATGTGGATGAGATGTGGTTCCAACAAGACGGCGCTACATGCCACACAGCGTACGTCACAATAGATTTATTGAAGGAAACATTCGATGAGCGCATAATTTCGCGGAATGGACCAGTCAATTGGCCACAAATATCATGTGATTCGACACCATTGAATTATTTTCTTTGGGGACATATGAAGTCCCCAACAATATTCGTGGCGTCATTGCCGACATACGGGCCAAGTGCTCGAAAAAGTGGTTGAAAATTAGACCTCTAGACTTGGCTTTATTATTCGTACCAGCCGCGCCGGCCCGAAATCATATTAAAACATTTATGGCATAAAATTATCCTTCCACTAAAGAAAATTTCCAAAACCTTGTCCATTAAACAGGAAGAGTTGTATAATACTATAAAAGGTTCAAATCGGAATTGAGTAGACAGCCAGATTGCCTTTTTAAGGGAAGAAATTAAAAAACGAGTCCGATGTAGAAATGCAACGGAGTTCAAATCGGAACTTAAGTCACATTGGGAAAAGTCTTGTCGGATAGAAACAAAATTTTTGAAAGCAAATAATGTGTGGCTGAAAACACATATACTATTTCATTATTCATGACTCGTCAAAAGGTTGCATTTGAAGTATCTTCAGAAAGATCAAAACGAAAGAAAACCGAAGTTTGTTTCCACCGCTGAGTTGACTTACGCAGCTGAAATGGTTTTGAGAGCTTCGGGACAGTTAGATGTTGCAAAGTTATTTCATGACGTGATAACAATCCCAAATCATACTAAAAAGCACAATAAAGGTTCGGGAGACCCAATTTAACTTGCTTCAATGCTGGGGAAGAAGCTTTAGCAAATCTGTGAGACGTGAAATCATGAAGGCTTTACCTTTATTTTAAAACCTCTCAGGAAGAAGTTTTGTTAAATTGTTCACACAAACAATACTTTACCTCTTTTTCACGATGGAACAGTGAGTGCATTTGGCATGCCTCGCCCATGCCATCGTGAAACAGTAACGTCTGTTTTATTTCAGCCTAGGACTAAGTGCACCATCCAGTTGTTCGGCTGCAACTTTTCTGTTAAGCTTTCTAACATTCCAGGTGTAAATACTAGTTTCGTTGTGTCTTTTTTATTTAGCATGGTCGTCGACAGTTGATTTCCTAGGCTTTTGGTTTATTCGTAAGCATATGTTTAACTGTAAATGGGAAGTTTACCCAAATCTCAACACCCAACCTGAAAGGTAACTACCCATGTTATTGAGGATGGTAACCACTAGGGAACAAAAACAACCACAATTAGTGTAAAGTCAAAGTTATAACACCTGACCATCTTCTTAGCATATATTGATTACAAGCCTCTTAAGCCTCTTTATATTTTCATCTATAAACCAACTCAATCATATAAATATATAATACATTATTATTATATATTTACAATTATAGACACTCCCTCATTTGCAATATCACGAACCCCCGGATTCGGTTACCCACTTCGCGAAGGTATTGAGGTTTCATTGAAGTGCGATGTTGATTCCAACCCACCAAGTACACCTAGATGGCAGAAAGATGACGCCGATACTCCGGTAAGTTCCGATACATGTCTTTATTTTATAACTTAACAAGGAAAATTAATAAATAACATTATTGAATATAACTTGAAGCTCAGTTTCCTGGTTCAAACCCTCAAAATGACTTCGCCCTAAAAACTTTCTTAAATATGTTTCCGACATTTTTTTGCTCTAACGATATTTGAATAGAAGTTATCAGATATACTACATTCTGGATTTATTCTCAAAAAGGTGTGGGATTACAATAACGTTATAAAAAAACAGTTAAGTTATTTTTTGATGGTCGAAAAAAAAACTTAAAAAAAGTTTCTAAAAATGTTTTCCCATCCTGCAGAATGAAGATCTTTTTTTCAAATCTTTCCTTTAAGGATACTCTTTTCCGCTGACACAATTGATAAACAGTGCGTATAAAAAAAATATTATTCACACTAATAGGAAACTCAACACACATTTTAAAAAGAAAAAACTGATTTTAGAAACATTAAAAATATTTATGGTGTTTTCTATTGGTAAATCTATCCGAAATTACATGTTTTTAGTTACCAATGGAATATGATTTCTGATTGATATTTTTCCCTGTGTTGTTGTTATTTCGTGTCTGTGCAGTTAGTAACGGTGCCCAATGAAACACTAAAATGTTAAAATAAGTCTTTTGACAGATCTAGATCGAAACAAAGATTCATTTCTTACCAATCAAAAACACCATTAGTGTAGCTCAAACAACACTTGGTTCATATGAAAAACTTTGTCTAATGTATTCAAGAATCCAGTAATCTAGTTTGCTATTCAGATCTACCAACCAATCTGCAAAATTATTTGAGTATTACCATAGGACTCTGAAATGAAGCCGAAAATAAGATGGAATAAGATGAAAAGATGATGAAAATAAGAATCTAAATCGTGTGCCTGACTTGTGTTATATATATTTTTTCAATTGAAATCAGTTTTTTATAGCAATAATTATTTGAATAACATTTGCATTAATTAGTATGTATACAAATTAGAACATATACTAATAGACTAAAGAGATAATAAAAGTTTTAATCGAATTAATCGCTAAAAAACAAAATACTTTTTTGTTTTTTTTAAATTGACATGAAATTTATTTCATTCGAAAGATAATTTTCTGGCAATATAATTAAAATATGATTTCTGGCATATGGCCGTAACGGCTGGCTCAGACGTAGTCTAATCTGAAGGTTCAATTTTCGATTTCTTTTTCCAACATTTGTGGTCGTATATCGGCAATTACACTGCGAATGTTGTCCTCCAAGTGGTCATCGTTTCGGGCTTATCGGTGTAGACTACTGACTTCACACATCCCTTTAGAAAATAGTCAAGCCGCTCACCGAACGTTTCCTGCAACAAATCAATTGTGGCACGAGCGGTGTGACATGTTGCGCCGTCTTGTTAAAACCATAGCTCTTACACATCATGGTTGTTCAACTGATGAACGAAAAAGTCAGTAATCAGGGCTTAATAGTGGTCACCATTGACTGTAACGTTCTTGACATCATCGTTTTTAAAGAAGTACGGAGCAATTATTCCAAAAACCCGTAAAGCACACCAACAAGTCATTTTTTGTGGATGTAACGGTGACTCAACATACACTTGAAGATTATCATCACTCCAAATATTCTGCTGCCTTCTTAGAAAAGGAATAGATATTGCTTACGATAGCTATTGATTTGGTCCATCATAACAAAATAGCTACGCTAACAATCAGAACTCCCAAATTTTGTTTTCGAAACAAATTTATTCACAATTCTATCAAACAGATTACTAGTTGGTTACTTAAGGTAGAAGGCCCGTAACGACTCGTACAAATTGCCTCAGATATAGAAGTGTTTTCAGTTGGCTATAATCAGTTGTCGCCGTTCCTGGCCAAAAAAACAAACAAAAAACGAGTGGTGGGTGCACGACTGGGTCGTACGCAACTTTCTCTTTCACAGCGAGTTAATTTGACGTTTGCAAAAATTGGGCCAGAAAATACAATAATATTTATTTCGATTAATGATGCTTGAATGATATAAATAATGTCGAAATGAGATAACGCGAACGTTTATTCCGTAATTGAAAGTAATCGATGTTCATGTGAATAATAATAATTTTTCGTTATTGGCCAAAACTGAAATGCGTTTGGGGATAATTGGGCCAAAACCAATTATGCGGAATTCATGAAAACAGTAATAGTATTAAACAAATTAAATTTTATTCAATTTGGGAAAATAGTTTGCAAGAAAGTGACAATTTTTTTATATGGCCTAAATGCAAAAATCCGTTATATAGATTTTTTCGAAAAAAAAACTGGGTATGCAGTCTTGTTGAAACTAATATGCTTATAGCATATAAGACGTTTAATCAAAATCGTTAGAGCCGCTTTTGAGCAAATTGAGGTTATGTATGATTTTTATATGGCACTTACCAGTAATAACATCGCTTAAAGCAAACGAAAAAATGGCATAGAATTATAATAAAAAAAAACGCTGGATACGAAGTTTAAAGAAAATCGGTCAAGTCGCTTAGGCTGGGGAGACTTGTACAGACAGACGGACCGACGAACCTACGGACGGAATTCAAAAAAAACTTTTTTGAGTTTCGCTATCATCCTAATGTTAGAATCAATCAAAATCTCGAGGTCGAACATTTTCACGAAAACAATATCTTTCTCTTTAAAAAAGAAATTTAACAACGGTTAGACGTTCACGTGTCTTGTAGCCGAAATTGAAAAGACTTATGCCTCTGCAGTTGGCGCAGTTCAGAGTTCGGCATACTAGCATCCAACCAAATTTTGCTAATGAATGGGCGTGTGTTACAGATAAAATCATCTCCACCCAGAACATTGATTAATGAAAAGAAATGTATAAGTGTTTACTTGCAAGAATCCCTTCCCACCTTTAAAATCATATACCCACGGCCATGTACTATTTTTATTAAGACGAAAATTAGTATGCAACACAAACTAAATATGTGTTTAAGCATTTCACGAAATTTCAAACTTTTGCAAAAAGTTGTTTTCATACGAAAACACCATCAAAGGTAATTTTTGGATATTATAATGAATTTCTTTATACTTGTTTAGAAAAAAGTCTTTAAATGCCCCAAAACTGTCTATAAACAAAATGTAAAAAATAGTTACTTTGACTAAAATTACTTTTGATGAAGATTAAGATTAAGCATCACTTTTCTGGGAGTGGTTGTGAGAATTAGATAGGCGATAAATGCACAAATACTCAAAAACTGTTATTGATAAATATATCGCTTCTTCAAATTGTCAATTTCATTTAATATTCCGAAGTTTTATTTCGATCTTAAAATCACCTCTCAGGTCAGGTCGCTTCTCTCGCGTTATTAACGATGCTCCAAAAAAAAAATATATAATATATCACTCAATTTCATAATTTTTTATTTATTTGTTGCGTAAAGTTATTAATTTAATTTTTATTGTTTGCAGATACCACAAACAGGCGATGGTTTTCTTAATTTTACATCGATCCGCAGAGAACATTCTGGCTGGTATAAGTGTACATCTCGTCATTTGAATTTTCAATATTCAAGTATTGGATACTACCTAAGTGTCAGATGTAAGTATATTTTTAAATTTTCTTGAAGTTTTCTGAATATTTAATTATTAATTAAATTTATAAAGTTCCATAGTATTTATTTTGCTTTTTATCTCTTAAAATAATTGAAATAAAAAAAGTATTGCTTAGGCGTTGATATGTTGTTTTTTAGTTTGGAACTGAAGTGATTTTGAATAAAAATCCCTTAATACATAATCAAGGATAAAACTATAACAAAAAAACTTACTTAAATAATTTAGTGTTAATTATCACTTAATCAACGTTTTTTTATAGTTGTATAGTCACTGCTGGAATTAAAGAAAGTAAATAAAACAAGGTACTTCCGCACGTCTTCGCTTCCAAAATACAACTGCACTCTAATGAGAATATGCTTAAGACTAAGTAACAAAATAGTAACGGTTTAGCAACATGCGTTACTTTGACAAATACAGTATGAACATAGATAATATACTTAGGAATAAATAACAAAGAGAGTATTAGTTGGCAACATGCATTATCTTAACAGATATATAACTACTACAATAAATTGCTTCTTCTTTCAGTTAACATTTAAAATGTTTTGTCAACAAAATGTTAGTAGATTAGGAGAGTGTAATAAATAGGAAAATACTGCAATATACAAGGTGGGCCAAAAGAAGTCATCCCATTTTTGTTTGGCCATCGGTTGTGGCTCACGCATTGCGTGCTGTTGCTCCATCTTATTGGAACCACATGTCATACAGTCCTAATTCGTCCAATTGCGGAAAAAAGCTCAGTTAACGTCCACTGTTGTTGTTTTACCCGCGGGATTTTCTAAAAAAAAAATGCACCGATGACTGCTCCACCATGAACAGCGCACCATGCAGAGACTTTGAGCGGGTGTAGTGGCTCCTCGTGCATTACTCGTGGATTTTCGGTGCCCCAGAAGCGATAGCCTCATTGCTCTATATGATTTTGGTAGAAAAATCGTCCACTTCGATTATTCCGCGTTCTTGGGGAGTGTATCGCTCCATGGTTGGTTGACTTGTATTCTACATGTGTCTAGTCCACAAATTTCAAAATAGATTTGACATTGGCGGCCATTTGCGAAAATAAGAGCATCATCCAATAGGGTAATTTCTTTTGGCCCACCCTGTAGGTTCAAAGATATAACACTGTCATTTTGATCTAATTATATATTAGCTTTGTCATATATTATACAGAATATTGATAGATGTCATGTGTTAGAAAGCAATTATTATAGCTGATAGCCTGCCCTTTTAAAGATCAGCTTTTTGTTTTAATCGCAATTCTACTATTCGGTTAGATCTTCACCCTATAGATAAGCGAAGAGTTGAAGGACATATTTTCAGTGATTAGGGAGTAGTATAAATAAACATCAGAAAAGATGTTTAGTAGCTGATTCAACTTCTGAATGTCCTATTATTTTAAATTTTAATTTGCTATTAAATTAAAATCTTTTAATAGGTTTTTATTTCTGTCACCACCGATTTTGTGGATCCTAATGTATAGTGCTCTTTTTTTTAAATACAAATTATGTAAAACACTTCCGTTATATCAATTCACATTCATAAATTCATAACAAAAGTTGGATGACTATTAATTTTGATAAATTTAAAACTAATTGATCGTTAATGTTGATATCATCCCTCTCAAAAGAAAATGCAATAAATTGCGCTCAACTATCCGTAACTTTAGGTAGGTAACTTAGTTCCCCAATGCGTTTGTAAATTATCTCATAATTAAATTTTAAATATTCTGCATTCCAAAATTATGCGAGTTCTTACTCCCCTCAACTTAATATTATTATTTTTGTTTTCGCTGCCTTAATATCATGCACCGTAGGATCCTGTGAATTATTTCATTACCTAGTTATGGGGCTGGATGCATGATATGAAATGTTTGTTAAACTTCTTGTTAATTTTTCATTTCAGATGATTCAGTTGATGTGACATCAGAACCAGACGAACAAGATGTGTCGATAGCAGCATCACATAGCCCTAATAAAGGACACTTGGAAGTTCAGTTAGGTGGTGCGGTTACTTTACAGTGTCCACAAGGTAATTTTAACTAAATTGTCTATTGATGTTATACATACGTCGAAAAGGTTGACTAATGTTTTATTTAGTTAGGTGTTGTAAGAAGAGTGAATGCAGGAACTTTTGAGTCCCTTAAGTTTGCCTCTATAGTAGGTATTCAAAGCTGACGGTTTTTCCTGGCGTCCTTGTGTAGTTGCCGGATGTTTATCTTGTGGCAGGAATTTTTGATTTTCCAGACCATTCAGACAGTTCTATTTCCCTTTTTACTTTCTTTTCATGGCTTTATGTTTTATCAACGAAGGTTTTTTGGATTTATCTGGTAACCTAAATATATATTCATGTATATACTTAGCTAACTCTTTGATGATATTCTCCGCTGCATTTTATGCTGAGTTCCTGTTTGTATTCTATGCCCTTCGTATTGTTTTGTCTTTGGATATTCTAGCTACCACTTAATAATGGTTTGGCCATATAAATATAAAGAGCTATCTTATGTATAGCTATCGGAACCAAAGACTTTACAAAACAGGTAATTACCCAATCGTTGGTCTAGGTAGGAGGCACTCGAGCACATTTTTATCACAAAAACACTTCTCAGTACTTCTCCTACTGCCCTACATACATCATTAGGGGAAGTTTTTACAGTGTTTGCCAATTTTTTTAATCAAATCGATATCAAAACCTAAGTCGATCTTTATATCATGCCTGAAACCAAGCACACGACGATGTGATGAGTCACTTGATTTCAAAAAATGTTGTTTCAAGAGGTACTTCTATTAAATGTACTTAAATTAGTAGACCGGATGGTTTCTGAAAATAGTAGTACCTCCAAATGTATTTGAGAAAGTATGAGACACTAATTAATGGCATTCAAACACTATTGTCAATGGGTTTAAACCACGTAGAGCCAAACGCGGAGTTAACTCAGCATCAAAAAAGAGGGCTCCGAGCAAAAAGGAAAACATTTTTTCTAAACTTTAAAGCTTTTTCTCATGACATATTCTCCTTGACAGAAACGTGGCTTAACGCCAGTATATTTGACTCAGAACTCTTTAATCATGAGTTCTCAGTATACAGGAGTGCCCATCATATAAATAACCTAAAAGCGCTTGGTGGAGGTGTTCTTACTGCAGTCCGCAGTCATATTACTTCCGAGAAAATACAATTTCCATTCGATTGAGTTAATCTGTGTTAAAGTTTCTGTTGGAAATAAATATCTTTATGTTGCAAATGCGTACATACCCTTATATCGTCCTTCGCTCTGTATTCTGAACTATCGAAGGCTTTATAATACATCTTTGAATTATCTTGTTGTGACAGTACTATTGTGTTTCTGGGCGATTTTAACTTACCACACATAGAATAGGTGCCTTCGGAGCGAGAATCTCATTTTATACCATCAGAAGTCTCTGCAAAAAAAGATCTATCATTACTTGATTACATTTTATCATTTGACTTGCAGCAAACAAGCTGTATAAAAAGTCATAACAATCTAAGTTTAATTTTTGTTTCTTCTGACTCTGTTAGTACTGCGTTATTAGAATCTAGTACCAGCATTGCTACCATAGACAAAAATCACCATCCATTAGATATTTTTATTGACATAGGCGGACATCTGTAAGAAAATGCTAGCTCGTATGATCGTTCGTACTCTTTTGACTTTCGGAGAGCAAACTTTCAAAGGCTATCCGAAGAAATTATTCATTCGAATTGGAAGATTGTGAAGACTGTGAAAATCTTCTACACTCTAAGAAAGAATGGCATGAATAAGACTATCCCAGTCAAGTATTCTAAAAATGCTCAAATTCAGCATCCTTGGTACACAAAAGAGCTTAAATCTCTTCGTAACAAAATCGGGCTTGAAATAATTTTGTAAAAAGTCTGAATCATTACGACTATGTTAAGCTCCTGACATATATTAATGAATTCTCAGCGATGTCAAATAGAACTTTTTTGCAGACAATTTCAGCAAATTATTTATTGATAGGTACCCCTCAAGTCTTAGACGAGTAAGTTTCAGCAACGTTACATTTGACGGTGAGACACTACTTTAATATATTTCTTCACTAAATAATGACTATTCTGCTGGGCCTAATGGTATGCAAAGCTGCTCTTTTGCCATACCTTAAGTATATGTTTTAAAGCTCTATTGCCACCGAAGTACACCCAACACAATGGAAAAATGAATTTATTACACCAGTTTTTAAAAAAATGTCGAGCGAGCAGATATTTCTAATTATAGACATATCTCAAAGCTATATTGTATCCCTAATCTATTCGAACATATTATTTGTGATAAATTGGTCTTCCTTTGTCGAAACATTATCTGTAAAGAACAGCATGGTTTTGTTAAAAATCGATCCATTGTCAAAAATCTTAGGAATTAAAAAAGAGGTCGATTGTCGATGGATATATATAGAATTTTCCAAAGCTTTCAACCAGTTATGACATAGCATCATAATTTTTAAACTTAAGGCATATGTACTCCTTCCAGGTTTCATAAACTAGGTTCAATCATATCTGTCATTGAGAACTCATCAGGTAAAATTTGGAGGTTCTTAATCCAACCCTTTTGTTGCCCAATCTGGGGTACCCCAAGGTAGTCATTTAGATACTATCTTATTTATACTTGCTATTAACATTGCAAGAGATGGTATTCGAGAGAGCGAGATATTGATGTATGTCATGATATAATGACATGAAAATTATTAAATGTGTAGGAGATCTAAGCGACTCGCTTTTAAAAATTTTAAAAAATTTTAAACCGATTTAAAAATTTTTACCAAATGTTGTCTTAAAACGGTTTGAATCTGAATCCTACTAAATGCCAGCACATGTTATTTTTTTAACGAATTATACTCTGTCAGGGCACACTCTCTGTCGTGTAGACAGTTTGAAAGATTTAGGTGTTTATTTTGATCCTAATTTGCAGTTTAATTAACACATAAACGTTATTATCAATAAATCCCACTCTGTGTTGGGATTTTTGAAAAGGTGGTTGAAAAAGTTTAATAACCCTTATGTTACTCTTTCACTATATAATTGTCTAGTTTACTTGGAGTATTCCTCACAAGTGTGGACATCCTTCTATGAAGTTCATTCAAATAGAATTGAGGCAATCCAACATAAATTCATAAGATTTGCTTTGAGAGGACTTCCATGGGATGATGTATATAATATGCCTCCGTATACGTGCCGAAATAAACTACTGCAGTTGTTGCCTTTGTCTCAACGTTGACTTAACAATGCCATAGTTTTCTTACACCAATTGTCATCAGGACAATCAGATATTCCTGGTCTTTTAAGTACTATTGGTTTTAATACGCGGTGTGGTTCATATAACCTGCGTAGATTAGATATTTTACAAATAATTTATCATAGGATGAGGCTATTAGTCGCATGAGTAATTTTTACAATTAAAAATAACGATGTAATTGAACTACATATTAGTAAAATAAGTTAAAAAGCACTCTGCGAAACTTTGTGCTAGAGCCGTAATAACTGTATGTAAATTTTGCTTCTTGCTTAATAAGTATATGTACCTAACTTTATTAAATTTCGTGTAGGGACTTTATTAGTTATTAGTCAAACTTAATAACTTCTATGTTCTGTTATGTCCCACTAACAAATGCACTAAATGATGAGCCTGTGGATGCTATGGCAAATCTGTGCTCGTAGATGCTGCTTGTATTAAGCTCGCTACGACACAGATCTGATAGTATTAAAAAAAACAACTAGCTTTCAGCTTAGTGGGTACTTTTTTTTATCACATGATATACTTGTATTACATAAAACGAAAGGGTATAGAACTAACTTCATAGAGTGAATGATACTGACACCCCAGCGAACACATTGCTACTCCAGCATCAAACAACAGCATAGCCGACGCATACGATCGAAGAAATTTCTCCTTCGTACTTATGGCCCGCGTTTGAAACGGCTACAAAATTATTAGCTGTGATGCTTACTCTGTGTAGTTCTATACTATAGTTCTATACTTTTTGATAAAACAAATCGAGCACCAAGTAAACAATACAGAAGTAAACGATAGTCACGACAAAGTGCGATTGTGTAAAACGAGAAATATTTATGACAGCTCAACGAAAACGACGAAAACGACTGCCAAATCGAAGTCGTAAGAAATTACGAGTATCGTAAAACCAAGAACGATATTCGTTTTATGTAGTCAAATTTCAACGTGAATGAAGGGATTTGAACGATATAACGTTTTATAAAATATGGCCCTGACATTCATCTATTAGAAGAGGGATTGTGTTCATGAAAATATTCGACCTCGAGATTTTGATTCATTCAAACATTACGTCAGTTAATCTTCGTATTGTGATTTTGTTTCGTCGCAATTCATTTTTGCACTTTTCGACATTGATAAACGTTAACTCCCATAAAACTGGTCAAACGTCAATTTTCTCGAAAGCGCCTCGAGAGATTTTGATTAAACATAATCTATGAACAAAGTAGTTCCAACAAAACGACATCCCCAGTTTTTCTTCCCAAACTATTTTGTCAAATTGAATGAAATTTAATGTTATATTACTTTTACTGTTTGCAATAATTTCATTTTATTCGTTCTGCTCCAACAATTCCTTAATGGAGTTTTTAGTATAAGCAAAAACGGAAAATCATTATAATTTCGTTCAAATTCCAGAAACTCCTCATAATGTTTATCTGTTAAGTTTTAACTTTATTGTCGGTGAATGTATATGATTTCTATAATTTGCTGAAACTATGCCCCTGTCACCCGTTTCTTGTTGTGAAAGATTCGTTCAATGAAAGGAATTTTGATAGTTTGTAATATTGCTGCTCAAGGTTCACCTGAGACATTTTTCTTTTCCGTGGGCTGGGGGAAATCTTCATAGACACTATGAGCACGTACTCACAGTAGTGTGAGAGTTTTACTCACTAAAACCACCACCCATTTTGTGTTTGTATTGCAACTAGATATGCGGCTTAACTAGCATTTTTTTTATCTCGAGTGTAGATAAATGTTTGGCAGATTACTTTCCTTTGAGCGCTCATGTTTTAACCGCAATTTAGAGCTCGGGCTAATTTCTTTGAAGACGCCATAACAAATTTGTTTCGTCAAGAATTGGGAGGACCGCTGTGTTAACGTTTCTTAATAAACGTTTATTATGTTATTGTGCAATTTTTTCCGTTTCATCTGTGTATCACGGCGCATCGAAGAATGATCTTAACATTTTGTTGTCAAAAGTTTGTTGAATGCTTAGATTCGTTTCATTGGTACAACCCCATAGTTGTATACCATATGTCCAAACCAGTTTTTAAACTTGATTATACTAACATTAGTAGCTTGTTATCAAGGTACAGTTCTCTGTATCGATTTTTAAGTTCTTCGCATTTCATTTTTACATGTGACATCCATTTTAATTTTGCAAAAGGGACTCGAACGGTATTGAGAAATACTGGCAAATTGTTTGTCCGTTTATACGAAAGATCTACATGAATCGATTTGCTCTCGTTAAGTGAAATCCGCCAGGGCTTTGTCCATTCATTAATCTCGTTAAGAGCGTTTTATAATTTTTTATTTGTTTCCTCTATTGTTGTGCCAACTGCTAGTATAGCTGTATTGTCAGCAAACGTGGCAACTATAGTATCGTTAGTTTGTGGGATATCACGAGTAAAAAGGAGGTACAAGAGTGGTCCAAGGACGCTTCCTTGGGGTTCAGAACAGAACTTGTCTATTCCAGACTTTGTTAAAAGCTTGCGACACGTCAAGAAATACGGCTGAGCAAATTTTGTTTTCTTCGAAAGCTTTCTTAATTACATCAGTAATTCGATGAATTTGGTCCACAGTCGAATGTTTAAACCTAAACCCAAATTGATGGTCAGGTAAAAGGCGTTTCGAATCAATAATGGGGTGTAAGCGACCGAGTAATATCCTTTCAAAAAGTTTTGAAATTATTAGAAGAAGCGAAATAGGCCTGTAAGATTTTATAAGATCTTAACCATAATCACTTCTTCGACCTTTCACTGTCTTGGTATGTAATATAATCTGATTGTTGCATTAATAATTTAAAGAAGCTTAGTTCAAGCTTACCGATCCAACATTTTGAGAAGTTCTTCCGTAATCAGGTCATAACCCGGAGCTTTTTTAGGCTTAAGAAACTGTATTTCCCATTTAAGCTTGGCCAAATTTGCATATCTTACTGTATTGTTATCGTTTATAGTCTCGAATACATTATAGTTTTTATGTTGCACTGGACCATCAAATGGCTTAAATGTTTCCTCGAGATGTGCAGCAAAAACGTCTGCTTTTTCCTTATCGGCCTTGAGTTACATTAATTGGTGGCACAGCTTTTTTTGCCGGTTTGTGACTCTAATTGCTTTCCATAGCGAATAATTCGATTCCTTTCCAGCGGTTAGGCTTTGAAGATAAGTTTATGCTGCATGGTTTTAAAAATTTAAAGCAAGAGTGTGGTGCCATCTTTGATGGGCTTTTCTTTTTTGTTTAACCAAATCTCTTATTTCCCGTGGTTACTTGAAATTATTATTGCTCACGATAGCTATAAAGGGATCAACCACGACTTGGAGTTCGAATATTATTTTCAATATCTTTTTCGAAGCCTTCCCGGTTAGTGTTCCCGTTTGTTAGTCTCTGCGGGTTTTCATTTGCAATGAGTAACTGTCTCGTTGTTAAAATGGCCGGAGAATGATCAGAGAACAAATCAAAGCATCCCTTAACTTTGATTCGATTGGACGGCAGACCTTTTACTATGAACAAATCGATGTATTACGGTATTTTCGTAACATAAGCTGGCCAGTAAGTTATAAATAGAAGATATCTTCAAAAATGATTGTCTGCTTTTGACTTGTATAGAGCAAACTTGCATTGTTTCGGCTTCTAATTTAAAATCAATCGAATGTTCTATGCACACTTTTATATAGAGTGGTGCTCCATCTCTAGAATTGTTTGGTGGATGTAGAGCATGATAAGCAAAATAACCGTTAATCTTTAAGTGATAACTACTCTTTGCGTGAGTTTCGGATATTAAACCCATGTCGATATCTTTTTTCTGCATAAATAATTCAAGTTCTCCAAGTTTCTGCCAAAGGCCATTGGTATTCCATGTAAGAATTTCAAGAAATCGGTTCATGATGAAGGTAGACTACGTCTCTTGCGAATACTATTTTCAAGCTTTACTAGCCTGTCTAAAGAAAAATCGAAAAACGTTGGTAACGGGGTCTGGTGAAATATATTTATCGGGTTCTATAGCTTGGGCATAAGTTTGTACATTTGGTTTTGGATGTAAAAGATCTGATCGCATTTCTAATGGCCGCGATATTTGTTTAAATGTTGTTATTTTCCATTGTTGGCTGTTTTGGCTTTGAGACAAATAGAGGCGGAATTTTAAGCTTTTGCTTAGGTTAATTAAATTTTTGTGAAATTTTTCTAGTAAATTTCGTCTCGTTATTTTGGCAACTGTTTAGCTATTTCGCAGCCGTGGTAATTTGCATTATGATTGCCTTTACAGTTAATGCAAATAGCAGGAGTTTTCTTATCTAATCTGCAATCTATCGTCAAATTATCTCCGGCACATTTTACGCACCGCGTCTCTTTCTGACAATAAGCTTGCGTATGATTGTATACTTGGCAGCACCTGCAGTGATGAACTGCCTTTGAATTATTACGCATGGGTTCGGTTTTAATAACAATATTTAGAATTTTTTTGATTTCTTATATTTTTTTCCAATCTTTATGTTTTATGGAATGTGACTATAAATAGAGGCAGGTCGCGTTTTTTACACTTTGTTCATCGTCTTTATTCTGTTTTTCTCATTTAAGATTATTAACGGCATCTGTAATTTTATATTGTCTGTTTTGCAGATCACTAACTATGTCATCCATTAAGCACGACGCATGTAACCCTCTGGCTACAACGCGTAAAGGCCTTTCAGATTTATTCTCAAATGAATAACATTCTATTTTATCGTTATTAAGCTTGCGAGATAATAGACGGTAACCTTCAGGGTCTTTGAAGCAGACTTTCCGTGTATTTTTGTAAAGCGAAGTTACATGGTAGCCTTAAACTAATATTTTCCGTATCGTGATTAATTTCTTCAGTGAGGATACAGTTTTCCTTTTCTTCACCGGTGTTTGTTCTTAGAATCTAGTCGGTTTCGCGACTAAGTTCTTCTTCATCCGTATGGTATCATGAATTAACAAGACAGTTTGGTTCATAAGATGATTTTATTGAACTTCTTAAGGAGGAGAATTTCTTTCCGAAGCTCTACGCAGAAAAGTTCGACTATATTTAGTCTTTTTCGAAAGACGTCGTTTTCCTCTTTAAGGTTTTTTTGTATTGAGTCTCACATTTCATAAGCCGGCACTTCTGGCGTTGTCGAGCTCTTAGAGATGCATATATTTTTTAGGTCCAGATGAATGTGACCTCATTACCCTTTAACTCTCCCCAAAAGGGTTACAAAATTACAATAATTAACTCTCCCCAGAATCCGTAGAGGTGACCTCTGAAGAGGGTGGATTTTCCAGTGAAACTGGATTACCATCTGACGTGTTACATCTTTTTGTTGTATTCATTGCATTTTTTTGTACACATTTTCAACTCGGTATACGGGGGGATACGATAACCCGCTACAACATATTATATAAAGCATCTGCTACAGCTATACATGTACTTCGTTTAAGTTGACACACTTTTACACATAATTGTTTATAGCGGTTAAGCTTAAGCCACATGAATATGTTTCTGGTTGCATTGAACTTACCCATCACATTCATTTATATAATTTTTCCCCTAGTTTTTATCTGCGGTTTTGGACAAATTGTGCGGTCATCTATTGTGATGTCGTAACTATTTATACCATTTTATATACATGTACGATTGAGTACCAAGAAATGAATCGAACCAGTTTAACAATTTCATTTTCTGTATTACAAATCGTATTTTAGGATCGCTTGGTTGCTGGTCTCAACTTGACCCTGTAACAGCTCGACTACGTGGATTGGGTCATGGTCTATCCACACCATCTGGACAATTTTCCCTCAAAGATGTGGTTTATCAAGATGCAGGTACATACAAATGCATTGGGCAATCGCCAACTAACAAGAAGAAATTGGAAGTCCTTCAAACTGTCGGAGTCCATGTTAAAGGTAAATTCAATTATTATTACAGATTCTTTTTTCTAGTTTTTCCTCCTTCAAGCCAAAAAAATATTACAGTATTTCGTATTTAGATTTATTCTTTATTTTATGCAGTCCTTGATAACATCAACAAAATACTTATAAAATATACCACTGCTTCCACAATATTTTAATTTGAAAATTGAATAGCCTTCGAGTGCGTTTATTTTTTGTTGTAATTTGTAAATATTTCAAAAAAACGCTAACAATATTTAATAAAAAGCCATTGATATGCAAATCGTTGTACATTGCAACCATGTCATGGACAATGCAATAACATTGAACAAACGTGCACATTTGACAGATAAATTAGTATTTTAAGATGAAATAAAAATTATATGTGTTATATGTATGGGTATATATATTAATTATAAAATTAATGAAGTTTCACGAATCGAAAATGAATAATTTGTCCTCGACCGATTTAATTGTTATAGTATACCAAATAAAATACCTTACATACTAACTTATTTAAGTGGCGCTATAGCCCGGTTGAACCTGGTTGCGCACTCCGAGTTGGTTGAGGTCAGCTTCTACTTGTGCGAGCCATTTAGGACGAGGTCTTTCTCTTTTGTGTCCGACGTCTGGCTGGGAATCAAAAACTCTGCGAGCCGGAGTATTGGAGGCCATTCGTTCAGATGTCCTAGCAATCTTTTATGTCCAATGCGGAATATTTTGATTAAGGGCATGTCGCTGTACAGCTCGTATAGTTTTTGGTTGAATCTTCGTCTCCATAGCCTGTCAATGCAAATGGGACCGAACATTTTTCGAAGATTTTTCCCTACCGAATTGACTCACTATTTTTTTAACCGCTTTTGATACGGTCCATTCTTCGGCGCCGCAGAGCGGGACTGGGATGATCAGGATCTTATATAGATTTTCTTTAGTAGTTAGACTGAGGCCTTACAGTTGTTGCCTTCTTAGCCTGAAGAAACAGCGTTTGGCAAGAGTAATTCTTCGGTTATTTTCTGACGATATGTTGTTGTCCCGTAGCACCTCAAAATTATATCTGTTAATGGTGACGTTCCATCCAATTTGTCGATGGTGTGTGTCCGTTGGTGTTGACAGCATATACTTAGTCTTACCCTCATTCACTGCTAAACCCATTTTGCCGCCTCTTTCTCTATACAAAACATGGCTATGACATCACGCTGAGTCCTACGAATGATGTCAATATCGTCGGCGTATGCTAGTAGTTGCACCGATTTTTGGAAAATTTGGTGTTGGCTCGGGTGTTTTGCACAAACTTCTCAAGAACCAAATTTAAGAAGTTACATGACAGCACATCGCCTTGCCTAAACCCGTTTTTGGGTTCGAACGTGTTGTTGAGATTGTTTCCGACCCTGATGGAGCAGCGAGAATATTCCATCGTCATAATACACAAACGGATGAGTTTGGGCGGTATACCGAAACTAGACATGGCTTTGTATAGTTCGTCCATATCAATGCTGTCATATGCGGCTTTGAAATTGATAAATAGATGGTGGGTATCGATTTGGAATTCTTGGATTTTTTTCCAGGATCTGCCGAAGTGTGAAAATTTGATCGATTGTGGACTTTCCTGGCCTAAAACCACACTGTTAAGGGCCGATCAGGTTGTTGGTAAACGGTTTCAGGCGTTCACATATTACGTAAGAAAGGATTTTGAAGGCGATATTGGGGAGACTTATGCCTCTGTAGTTCGCGCAGTTCAGAGGTTCTCTTTTTGCAGAGCGGGCCAACGATGATGAAGTTCCATTCTTCTGGCATACTTTCATTCGATAAGTTTTGGTTTACGAGTTGGTGGATGTAACTTACCAAGTCATCTCCGCCGGCTTTATAAAGCTCAGAGGCAAGGCCGTCATTTCATGCAGTCTTGTTAATCTTGAATTTAGATATTGCTATCCTCACTTCACTTAGGTCGTGGTTGGCAGTTTTCGCTGTCGTCGACAGTCTTGTATGGTTTCTTCTTCCAGTG
Organism: Rhingia rostrata; assembly: GCA_949824845.1. Lineage (NCBI taxonomy): Eukaryota > Metazoa > Arthropoda > Insecta > Diptera > Syrphidae > Rhingia > Rhingia rostrata. The sequence goes on from OX463755.1 coordinate 76,265,796, forward strand.
GAAAGTTGTTCGTCATCACCGTTTAACAGTCTGTAGAAGTGGTTATTCCATACCTTCAGCTTCAACTCTGTTTCAACTACGATATTTCTTTGTTCATCTCGACAGGATTCTGTTCGGGCCTTGTATCCTTGTTTTTTTTTTTTGGTAAAACTTGCGAACATCAATCGTAGGAGTGCAAGTTCTCTATACCATCAATCGCTCGCTTTTCCTGCTCTTTTTTCTTTTTTCTTCTTTCTGCAAAGCCGGTGTTCTTCCCTTTAGAGCTTAATGGCAGCTCTCGTGTTCAACTGCCACTTAGCCTTGTAGCCTCGTATAGTCTGCGAGTATTTTTCGTCATTCCTCTTCAACCCAGGGGTTTCGTGCTGGTAGACTCGAGAAACCTAGCACATGAGTTGCGGCTGATCTAAAGGCTTGTTGCCATAGTTGCCATTGTTCTTCAACAATCGATTCTGGTGGTATGGTGTTAATCGAGCGGTTAAGGGATATGCGTTGCGCGAAGTTCTTAGCGGTCTCTTACGATTTCAGTCTTTAGACATTAAATTGTTTTACAGAATTTCTGGATTGTTATTAAATGCTGGATATCCGCATTCTTACATTGGCTGCAACAAGGCAGTGGTCCAAGTCGATGTTAATAAAATATAAATTTTAGCGTAACAGAATCGTTAAACCCAGGTCAGAGCTTTCTCACAACCATTCATGTGTGCGTACTTCATGCACGATGGCGAACGTCCTGTTTTATTCCTATTCCGAACGGCGAATTTGTCATAAGATTTTCTTTATGATCTGATAAATAAAGCGAGTAATAGGTTGATTTGTCAGACCATCACCAGAGGAGGGCCAGTGAAAAATTATTTATTTATAATTATTAAATTACTGGGAAACGAACGAACCATTGCACCCGTTGAATACTGGATGCGTGTCATTGCCTATCGCAATGTGATCAATTTGGTTGACCTTTCGTTGATATGGAGACCGCCATGTCTCCTTATGGATATCGAGGTGAGAAATCTGTGTGCTGGCTATAAAGTCATTTCGTTCCGTAGCGAAGTCAATTAGCCTAAGTGCGTTACCAGACATGTTGTCGTGCAGACTATGTTTTCCGACAATACTGCCAAATATGTCTTCTCTCCTGCCTTTGCTTTAAAAAAATCCCAGCACGATTTTAACATCGTGATTCGGTAGTCGCTCATAGGTTTCTTCAAGGAGCTCGTATTGTTACAATGTCTTCGAAACATAAGACTTATTGCCAAAGTCTGTAACTTATAACAAATCCGCATTCGAATAGTCGCTGTTTCTGCTACTATAAGACGGATGTCACAGATTTTCATCCTCTTTTTACCCGGTCCAACCGATCGTAGTTCCTCGATGGCAGAAATTTCGGCACCTCTCCTGTTTAATATTCTCATATATCAGGTGCAAATACGAACGTCGTTGTCCATTTTGCGATTAGCAGGGACGTCAACAATAAAATCAGTTCTTTTTGAAGCTGTTGGCCTTTCGGTTCATCGGCCACCATCTCTTTTCAAAGGGCCTATTCGCCTGGAACATCAAGGCGGGTATTTATTCTGTGCCATTGCGACCTGGCTGTTGATAGTGTTGCTGTTTTTCGTCATGTTATCAACACTCGCACTTATCGTTTAGCAAGACAAATCTGGTTGGATGAGACCAGTACCCAAAAGTTACCACTTGGTGGTAAAAAGAAGCACATTTGCTGTGTAGGTAGTCAGAGTTACAACATAATATGGGAATTATCAAGCTAAAGCCAATCAGAGTCTTCCCTCGTTCTTCATCACCCAACCATCAATGAGAACTTTCACAAGAAAAAAATGACAAACGAAACAAGAGTATACAATTATCGTATATTTAAATCTCGTAAAGTGGTTGAATGCACATTTGGTCCCCTCAATAAAGTGCAAATAATTACATTAGCGGCCTGCATAATTGGATTACGGAAAGGGAAAGCTTGCTTCAGAAAATATATATTGAGCGTGAAGCGATGGAATACGAACCTTAAGAAGAAACACATGGAGATTTTGGAAAAGCAATACCATTAAATGCTGCACGTCACATTCACAATCTGTATGTTCAAAATTTTAACAACGGAAACAAAAATTATTTTGTCAAAAAATATGAGGTTTTGCTTTGGTTTTTAAGTTTTGTTATATTTGGTGTTCATTTGTGCCATTAGGAAATTATTGTCAACGAAGTTGGATCGAAACAGTTTTGTCGCATTCGAAACATGCGTTTTGTTTCGTTTTCCTTGTCTTTAGTCTCATAAGAAACAACGTTGTCTTGATACAAAACAAAAAACACGTTTTGATTTATTCGGTGTAGTTTTAGCCTATTTAAGTCACCGAAACTTGTGACGCACTATTTGTTTTTAAAGGAACGCTCTACAGTGACTAAATTTGCAGGAGCTAGACTTTTATTGACAAACGCCAGTGCCAATCGGATTCGTGCACGCAGTGAGCTATAAGCAAATAAAAACTTTCTTTTAAGACACCTTCTATATAAACAGTGAGGTCAAACATATATTACCCTATCGAAAGATGTTATAACTTTGGCAATTGTCAGACCTGTCAGTTTGGTTTAGGTATTTGTGAGGTGAATAGATGCTGAATACACTTCGCTAATCCATGTATGTACATCAAGATAGCGAAATACTTCTTTCATACTGATTAATTTGTCAGTGACATTACGCTACGTAATTTTTGAGCATACTTTTCAACTGTCAAATACTAAGATAAAGCTAAATTAGTTTTATTTATTTAATTGTCAAATACCTGTTTCTAGTTTTTCTGAATTTAGAACAAAATTAAAAGGAATTATAAATTTATTAATATATTGGAATTTTTCGAATTTGTATTTATAAAGGTGTACCAACAGTCGTGGCCCGAAATGCAACACCAGTTGCCTATCCAGGATCTCCACTGCATCTCTCTGTCGAATTCTGTGCAAATCCACCAGCGCATGCTGCCCGTTGGTTGCACGGTGATAGAGTTTTTACTCCTGGAAATCAGTATGGCAGTACAGTTCTTGCTTATGGTGTCACGGTAAGTACTCTTATTAATATAATATAACACATTGTTATAGAAGTAATTGAAAAAATATTAATTTTTACAAGTAGTTCGAGTGAAGACGAAAATAAAAATATTCAAATTTTTGGCGCAGCGGACTAGTACTCAGGGCCTAGCCTAGTTGCTATGACTGGGAATCGAACTAGGCCTTATGCGCGGTAGTTGAACTTTTGATGACAATTCTTTGCGTATCCGTGTCTAGCTTTAAGTGGTGCGATTGTTGTATCCATTTCTGTTGACAACATAAGTTATACATTTTACCAACATAGTGAAATAGTTTCGATAGTTGTATCTCAAAGTATATGGATCGACTGAGAATCATCAGCTGAGTCGATCTATCCATGTCTGTCTGTCTAGACCTCAGAGTATATGAATCGACTCAGAACTAGCAGCTGAGTTTATTTAGCCATGTCTGTCTATCCGTCCGTCCATCCGTCCGTCCGTCGTTCTGTATGTCACCGATTTTTGAGCCTGAAATTTTGAAATTTATAAAGACTCCCTTTCCGCCGAAGCAAAACAAGTGTAAACATTTTTTGAAATCCGCCCACAGCCACGCCCACTTTCTAGAAAAAACGTTGTTTTTGGCCAAATAGTAGACATTTTTGATAAAGTGTATAAACAAAAAATTTATTTGGTATATTAACATGAATATTTCGTCTATATATCATTTTAGCCCACGCTCACTTTTTGGGGGCGTTTTTCTATATAAACCATTTGTATACATCACCCCAAACCACAATAGATTTTGATAAGCTGTCTGAACAATATGTTGTGATAAAATGTCATTTTCTATATTTCCGCGCCATATAGCCCACATTTTGTTGATATTAGTTTAAAGGATAGGGTAGGATAGGGTAGGTTAGGGTAGGTTAGGGTATTAAACGTAGCCTTCACATATGTTTTATAATCATAAATGGAAACAATTTTAAAATGGAAATTCAAAAATGAAAAATTATCCCGAACTACATGATTCGCTTTCCATCATTAGGCAGGCTTTTAATGGAGGCGTTCAAAGTGATCCTTACTATGTTAAATCTTAGGCGATATAAGCTGTAATCAAGAATGGATTTAGACTATACTGGCTACCAGAGACCATTTAAGTCGGGTACAGAGATGAAGAAGTATTGACTTTTGCTTATGTTATCTTCATTTTAAGAATCATGTTTTATACCCTATCCCATAGGGGCATATTAGTTTTGACACATAGTTTGTAAAATAGAGAAACAATTTCGGTAAATATATCTTCAAGTACATTGATTGATTCAAAATCGCTAGCTGGGTCGAATTAGCCATGCCTGTCCGTCCGTCCATCGCTGGTTTTTGGGCCTTAAATTTTGAGCTAGAATTATGAAATGCAATACACGTGCTCTTTGCTGCTGCCAGCAAAACAGCAAAACAATTGTAAACATTTTTGAAATCTGCCCACTGCCACGCCCCCATTTCAGAAAAACGTTTTTTCTGCCAAGTATTTTTTGAAAAAGCGTATTATCAACATATATAGATAGTCTCAATATCTTTAATTCGTCGAAAAAGCCCATTTGATGTTAATTCATTTGTTATGAAAATATAAACATTTCGTATATAAATCATACCCATTAAACCCAGACCGCCTTTTATGACGGTTTTCTAGAAGAACGGTTTCTAAAGCCTGTCCCATAGCATATCCACAGGAAATCGTTGATTTTTATTGGACTAAGAAAGGTCTAACAGGTTGGAAACCCTTATTAATAAGATAGGATGGGATATGGTATTCAACGATTCGCAGAGCGGATTTCATATGTTTTTTCTTGAGTTTCTGTTGATGAGCTTTTGGTTTGAGAGCTTTGAAAAACTTCCTAATGGTAAGTTGTATCGTAGGGATCTTGTTTCGATTTTTAGCATTTCTTTTAATATACAAAAAATACGTTTAAGATTAGTTACAGGTCGAAATCAATTTTATTTACTTTCAACCAGCACATTAATGGTAGCTGCCATATAAAAATTATATATTAAATCAATTTTCTCGAAAATTGCTGTAATTAGGATTAAACTTAAACTATGCCATAAGCATATTAGTTCCAACAAAACTTCATACTCTGTTTTTTTTTTTCGAGAAAATCTATGTACTGGATTTATTGCGTTTAGGCCATATAAAGAAAAGTGTCAAATTTTCACAAACATTTTGGTTAAATTGAATAAAATTTCAATAATATAGTATTTTTATTGTTTTTAACAACTCCGCATAATAAGTTTTGGCCCAACTATCTATGAACGGAATTTTCAGTTTTGGCCAATAACGGAAAAACATTATTAGTCAAATACGCAACGAAAAACTGTTAATCACCTTTCGACATTTTTGTCATTTTTACCGTCAAAAAACAAAAGTAAAATAAATAAAATTCTAAATGTCAAATTCTCCCATGCTTGGCATTTGATCTAACGCCCAACTGGCTGTGAAAGAAATATTTGCTTACGACCCAGTCGTGCACCTACAACGGCATGAAAATTTAAATCGACAAAAACCTTGCATAATATTTTATATATATATATACATATATATATATTTGCTAATGTGAAAACGAATGAATTCTAAAGAGACAAACACCCCTATCTTTCCTGTACCTACTGTCAATTTATGTTGGACAGAGTATAGAGTGTTAAAATTTGGGATATAGTCTCTCTATCCGACGAAGCAGAACGAGTGTAAACATTTATTAAATCAGCCCTCTGTCACGCCCATTTTTTTGAAAAGACATTATTTGGCAAAATGTTTAGAAAAAAAACTTTCGCTGCAATAACATTAATAAAGTTAAGTTTAGCATTTCTGATATAGCTAGTTTTTTTCTTTGAGTATGTTTCTACAAAAATCATTTCTTTACCCTAACCCAAGGCATATGCAAACAAAAAATTTGTCCAACAATAAAAGATTTTGATAAACTGTCTGAATATCATTGGGACAATATCATTTTCTATGCACACTTTTGGCCACGCCCACTTTTTGGGATCTTCAATTTAAGGATGGAATGGGATAGGTTTAATATTCGCGCATAAGGATGTTAAGAAAGGAAATTATTAGAATGAGCTCGTTTTTTACATGAAATCCGAAAGAAGATAAAATGGTTGTTATTATATTATTTTATTATATAAAATATAGTAAATAAAGATTATTGTAAATCAATTTCATTTCAGGATCTACCAACCCCATATTGCAAGGAAGCTCGCCTTACATATGTGAGCATGCACGAGAGGGTTCCTAGAATATTTTATTTCATTGTGTCCTCACCAACTGGAGTAGCTGAAGCTGTGTTCAAAGTCAATTTTACAATGCGGTATCGTACAATATCGAATAGCGTGGACGACGAAGAAGAAGAACTTAGTGAACCGGAAGAAATTCATTTTCCAGTTTTTGGATCTAACGGCGTACTTAAGTTAAACTATAATTCGCTATGTTTCCTTATCCACATAATGCTTGTGGTGCCACTGACATTTTGTTTTATTTAATACCGATTAGTATGTTTTTAGACAACAGTGGCTTATCTCCCAAATATTATTTTATGTGCAAGGGTGCTTCAGTTCAATTTGATGTAATATGGGCAATCGCATGAATAATTGACAATTGTTTTCAATATCCTGTCGATTTGTTTAGCTCATTTATGGTATGAACAAATGAATTTATAAATATTTAATTAGCTGAGAGCAGGTCTACATTTCTGCTAAACAAAAAGTGCGTACACAAAAAAAATGTTTTGTTATTTAATCTATAAAATAAAAATCACGTTTGTCTGCTATTTACAGCTGAAACCCATTTATCTAAATTTCCGTATTGTGTACAAATAAATTTAAAATTCATAAAAACAATTCAGCACAAGAACGCAGCGTTTCGTTATGACTTTTCAGCACGCTTTCTTGCTGTGTGCATTCCTATTTTAGCTTGTGAACAAGAGTTAACTAACTTATAGTGGCTCACACCAACAACAGCCGTATTTTTTTTTCAAATGTGTCTCACAGTTTGTTTAGTTTAGCATGGTTAAATATTAAAATTGTCTTTAAGCAACGTTGCTTAAATTCTTATTTATAATCGATTTTTCATTGCTAACTGATGATTGTTTCAAAAAACGTAATAAAATGTATGAATTTACAAAAAGTGAACTTTAATACATGTTTATATCTATTATTTGCTCAGACACTATTGTTCACATTTTTACGAATTGCGATATCTTTGAGGCAGATGCTTTTGCAACCTTCTTCGACTACTGACAAAATCGGTGAAAATCAGCTCCGTCATCTTGTTTTTAAAAAGGGTATAATGGAATGGAACTAGTAACCCGAGCGACTTCGTCGAAGAACAATTTTAATGCAACTCAGACCTCGAATGCTCCTCGAATGATCATCTTCTGCATTTGATCGAGCAATTTTGCATACACGATAGCATTTCCAGGGAAATTCAGATCAAAACAGTGCAAACCACATTGAAATCCGTTTCATATGAGTTTTGGGTCCTTATTTTTATTTATTTATTTATTTATTTATCTACCGAGCTTAACTCTAACAGATTTGGATTTAAATAATATATCTTTTTATCATATTTACATAAATAATTAAATTAATTCATAAAAATTACATTATTAGCGATCAGCGGATTTATTAAAGTTCAAAATTTATCTTTTAGGATATATTTATATTTAAAATTGACAGTTTAAATTTTATTCTATCATCACACAAATCTATTTCAGTACAAACAGAATTAAAAAGTTTTATGCATTTTGTTAATGGTTCATGAAGACCGTAATTGTAAAAATGCCTAGGATTCAATAACAAATTTCTGGTTCGAAGACTTCTTTCTGGTGCATATTACTTAAATTGTTCAAGGATATCGGGACAAATTATACGATAAGAAAAAACATCATAAATAAATAGTATACAATGAACATTTCGTCTTTTTTCTAAGGAATCTAAACCATTTAACGCACATCTTGTTGAATAAGACGGCATTCTGTCAAGGTTCCATTTCATTTGTCTTACAACAAATCTTGTAAAAGACTTTTGCACTCTTTCTAGTCGCATTTGACAATTCGCGTAGATTGGACACCAGACCATAGAACAATATTCAAGGAAAGGACGTACTATAGACATATAAACAGACTTAAGGGCATATGGGTTAGAGAACTCAGCACATGTTCGTTTCAGGAAACCAAGCATTGAATTTGCTTTAGCAACAACGTAATCGATGTGAAGTGAAAAAGAAAGTTTCGTGTCAAAGATCACACCAAGATCTTTTATTTCAGTTTTTCGAGATATGCAGGTTCTGGATATTGTGTAGTCATAAATCATAGGGACTAATATACGATACACAGAAAAAGAATGACATTTATTTATGTTTAAGGTCAGGTGATTAAGCTCACACCAATAACCAAGTTTGTTTAAATCATTTTGAAGACGTTCACAATCATACATACTTTTAACACGCAAAAAGATCTTAAGGTCATCGGCATACATTAGGCAGTTAGCATGACTAAGCAATGAGGGGATTTCATTAATAAAAACATTGAAGAGCATAGGCCTAAATGGCTGCCTTGGGGGACACCAGATAAGACCTCAGTGAGCCTAGATTGAGAAAAACCAATTTTTACGTACTGCTTCCTATTGGAAAGATAACTCGAAATCCATTTAAGAAGCATCGAGTGTATGCCAAACGATTTTAATTTTGTAATGAGGATATTATGACATATTGTGTCAAAAGCTTTTGTGAAGTCGGTGAAAATAACATCCACTTGATATCCTGACTCCACAGAGTCAAAGAGATATTTTGCAAAGAGTGTCAAGTTGGTTGATGTGGACCTACCAGAAACAAATCCATGTTGTTGCAATGATATTTGTTCCTTTATTGAAAAGTAAAGTTTTTTTGTAACAATAGACTCAAACAATTTAGGAACAGCTGAAAGTTTAGAAATTCCACGATACTTTTTGTCGAGATCCAGCTTTAAATATGGGAGTTATGAATGAAAATTTCCATTCATCTAAAAACATCCCAGACTCTAAGGATAAATTGAAAATTAATTTTAATGGAAGGCACAAGGATAAATTGCATTGCTTAAGCACATGAAATGGAATACGGTCTATCTATTATTTGCTCAGACACTATTGTTGACATTTTTACGAATTGCGATCTCTTTGAGGCAGATGCTTTTGCAACCTTCTTTGACTACTGACAAAATCGGTGAAAAGCAGCTCCGTCATCTTGTTTTTAAAAAGGGTATAATGGAATGGAACTAGTAACCCGAGCGACTTCGCCGAAGAACAATGTTAATGCAACTCAGACCTCGAATGCTCCTCGAATGATCAGCTTCTGCAATTGATCGAGCAATTTTGCATACACGATAGCATTTCCAGGGAAATTCAGATCAAAACAGTGCAAACCACATTGAAATCCGTTTCATATGAGTTTTGGGTCTTTATTTTATACTACGTATAGATACTTCATTTCGATCCCAATATCTTATAGCAGTATCTCTTGGAGATCAGCAGCGGATCGCACAAGGTTGATAAGCTTTTCCATATTGGGCTTAGAAAATCGATACTTATGCCGAAAATATTTGTCTTGAAGATAAATTGGGTTAACTGTCGGTTTGTACATTTTTGGTCTAGTAGCTGTTGGTCTGTTTGAGTTTATTACATTCGCTACATTAGAATTATTTACAAAAGAAATGTAGGTTGAGTCCATTTTTATAATATTCAACACACTCAAAATAACTACAAAAAAAAACAATTTTTTGGGTTCCGCTATCATCGTAATGTTAGAATCAATCAAAATCTCGATGTCGAACATTTTCACGAAAACAATATCTTTCTCTTTGTAAGAGAGCTGTGAGCTTTCAAAATTCATTTTAAAACAGCTGGATTAAGCGACCTCTAAGCAACGTTCCTTACATGTGAAAATGGATTATAGACACAGGTTTTGCATTTAAGTGATACTTAACAACACAAATGTATACCCAAGACGAACACCGATCGTAAAACGTGTTACTTTTCGATACCATTGATAGAAATATTTTAAGGTCTATGAATCGACTCAGATTAGATTAGGATAGGGAGTTGGAAGCAAGTTACCATATCACTGCGGCCACAATTGGCCTATTGCGATTTACTCCAAATAGAGCTCACTCATGATACCGGACTTTGTGATGAATCCTAGTTAATCTTTGAGTGGGCTGTTAGATATGTCCTCTGCTTCAAGGTAGTGTTTACCTAAATGGTGTTGACGTAATCTGATTAGGCAGTTACAGTGACACAGGATGTGTTCGGCTGATTCTTCTTCTTCATTGCATAGTCTGCAAGTGTTGTCTCGAGTTATTCCCATAATGAATGAACCCTGTGATAGTTCGAATCTGACTCCTAGTATGATGTAAGAGTTGTTTCGTTCTTGTGTGGGAAATGTTTGGCATGAACATTTTGGCTTGTCTGTTACCTTCAGCATTAGTCCAGTAATGATTGGACCTGTTTTTCAGCCATTTTTTAATATGTAATTTAGCAGATGTGAGTAGTTGTAGGTAATCCCATACTAGTTTTGATGTTATCTCGTAACTTCGTAAGGCTAGGAATGCTGCTTTGCTGTCAGAGAAAATATACATTTTCTTGTTTGTTATGGATGTATTTAAAGGAAAGTTTTTTGCTTGAAATACGGAGTAAGTTACATATCATCATGCTTGTGTAGATGAGCGTTTTTGTTTTAATACCGCATACTCCATCTCCAACTACTTCATTTGTTTTTGATCCATCTGTGTACCATACATGAGAATCGTTGGCAAATGTTGGATTTACTTTCCCTAATGCTGACGATTTGAGAATGTTACCTTGAAGTCTTGGCTGAAGTTGAATTTGGGTAAACAGATATCTGTCATGGTGATTCCAAGTATTTTATCTATATTAAGTTCCATATCTATTTCAGGATGGATTAATTTGGTGTTATCGGCATTATCAGACATGAGCATCAAAGCATTTGTCAAGGCTTCTTTCTGTATCTGACGATGTATAGGTGGAAGGTTTATGAGAACTTCCAGCGTTGCAGTGGGAGTTGTTCTCATTGCGCTCGAAGTGCATACACAAGCTAGTCTTTGAAGTTTGTTATGCTTGTCTTGTGTTGACTTTTGCTTCGTTGTTTGCCACTATGCGGGAGCTGCATTTGTAATAATTGGTCTGGTTTTGGCTGTGTAGAGCGGTAGTATAATTTTGGGTTTTATACCGCAGCTTTTACCAATTAGACTTCTGATGGTCCACAGGGAGATCCCAGCTTTGTCAATGCTTTTTGTGAGATGAGAGTTCCAAGTCAGCTTTTCATCCAGAGTAAGTCCCAGGTACTTGACTTCTTTAGAATACACTATTGTTTCACAAAGCAAAGTGGGTTTGTCATTCGCTTATCCTGATTCCGTCTTTTCGGGAATGCAATCAAGTTACTTTTTTTGGGGTCGACAGTAAGGCCAACATTTTTTCACTAGTCAGCAACGAGGTTTAGTGCCCTCTGTTGAAGTTCTGAAATAGTTTCTTCTAATTTTCCTCTGATTGGGATCGCAACATCATAGGCGTATCCTTGGGCAAGGAAATCACCATTGCTGAGTATGTTTGGAAGCTCATTTACTACGATGGACCATAGTAGGGGGGATAAAACACCTCCCTGTGGGCAACTAATCGCAGCCCCAACGCTTATCCTGTCATTGCCTAATGTAGGATTTATATTTCTACTGTAAAGCATATGCTTTACTGTCTACGCCTGTGTTATGGATGCATCGGTCTACTTGGGCATGTTCGGTGTTGTCAAAAGCTGTCAAAAGCTCCTTCGTTGTCAAGGAAGCAGCCTACAGCAATTTTTTTGGCTTTTTAGGGATTTCTCAATTCGGGTAGTGAGTTCCTGAAGAGCATGAGTTGTCGATTTTCCTGGTTGATAGGCATATTGGTTTTTGTGTAATGGACCATCCCTTATGTGTCTATTATGTGTCTATCAATGATTTGTTCCCTTATTTCAACGAAAAGGGAGGTGGGGCTAATTGGACGGTCAGATTTGGGATGATTACTTGGTCTACGAGCAGCTTTTGGTAGTTATAAACATGACCGTTAACTCTATAGCAGCTTTTTGGTATGTTACCCAATACAAAGCTAATTCAGAAGATGTTGACGAGAAAAGGGGTTTTTTGTGCGCTACATTTTTGGAGAAATGCTGGGAATGTTCCATCTTCACCAGGGGATTTTAATGGGGCAAATACGTTGACGGCTCATTTTATTTCTCCTTCATGAAAAGTTTCCTCTGACTTTTCGCAGAATCTATAGCTGAATCGGTATGGCCATGTCCACCACCATTTTTCAGATAAACGTCCATTTTTGTCAAACCGAATGGAATTTCGAACATTCATTTTCCAAAATAAACGATTTTAATTTCCTAGCGAATATGCATATGCCAAAGAAGTACATACAATAGTCCCTCCGAAAATGTTGACCTAGGAAAATTTTTTATTTAAGCTCTTGGTCGTGTCTTCTATTTCAGAATAAAACGTCGATTTTGACCAAACACCCAGCAATTTTGAAAAAGTGATTAAGCAAGATATTTAGTCAATGTGATTTTATATTTTCATTTATGAAGTTGTTACCCACACCTAATATTTGGGTATGTTTGATTTAAAGATGGCATGGAATATATTATTAAACGATGTGTTTCAATAAATTTGAAAAATAAGACAACACTTGCATGTTGTTTGTCATGGAGCTTATTCCATTGAACTATACAGTGTGCTTAACTTCGATACTCGTGGATCGTTCATCGTGGACATCCCATGACTGGTTATCATTGAATGGGATCCAATATCTGTTGCATCTTTCTGAACTTTTATTATATAATGATTTACATTGTCAGCACGACCCACAACCTGTTGGGCCAGTTCCATTCAATTGCCGCTAGGTAGTGGAGCTATGTATCACGGCGTCATTATCTACTAGAAGCCTTTTGGGCACCTTTTAATATTGGTAAGTGTAGGTCATATAGGATCTCCACCTGAGGTTGACAGTACATAATAAAGTTGACTTAAATGTATCCATTGTTATCTAAAGAAAATAAAAAGTTGTTTTATTAAAAGGGCACATTTTTTGTATTTTAAATAGAATGTGTAGTTGTAATTTATTAATTTTGTTTTCATATTTTTATTGATCATAATTCTTATATTTTTACGTTAGTATGATGTTCACGTTATTAAATAAGTTAAATTTTCTTCCTAAAAAAAGATAAAATGTTTTGTTTTAAACGAAATATTTCCACATTAACTGTACGCATTAAAAAAACAATTTGAAATATTGTTAGTACTATACTGGTTTACGATAACAAAATGTTCTCAAACCAGTCTACATGTAGTGACTTTCGACAGTTGATAAAATGTTGACTTTATAAATGATTGTTCAAAGATATATTACCGTCTCTTTGAATTTTGAACACCATATCCAAACAAAATAAATAATTTCCAATGCCATAGCGGGAGAAGCCAATTTAATGTTTTTATTTTTTTTTAAATTATTAGTTGCTTTATTTATTTTTGTAACATTAAGTGAAAGTAAAATAATATAAGATCCTGTTGTAAAAATGTAAGTAAAAGGAGAATGTATTTAATATTTAAGTTGGACAAATTTTTAAAATTAAAGCGCAAACATATTTTAGAATGTTAAGCAAATATTAGCCAATATCAAATTGGAAATAATAATTTTTTATACGTGAATTTATATACATAATATATATGTATAGGTATATTATATACAAATTAAAATAGCTATTTAGATATTAAAGAATGTATAAACAATATTTTTTAATTGAAAAATGTTAAGATACAAATAAATAACCAAGCATTCGTAAAGAAAGGTTGGAGTACATTAAGAACCGATCTATCCATATGTGAAAAATGTCATAAGCTTAGCGATTTGTAGTAATTGCATTTTTTTTAATTAAAATTATTTCTTCATAATGTAAATTTACCATTATGAAAAAACACAAATTTATTTAACGTAATTAACAAATTAATATTATTGCCTACACTAGTACAACAGTTTTATAATTTTATTGTTTTTTCGTCATTTAACTACTCCTGACGAACTAATCAGAAAAACTGGTAAACGATGTGCTGAATGTTTATATAAAAGGAGTAACTAGTCTAGGAAGTCATATAGTTTTAAAAACATCTTTTTACTCAACATATACTAAGATATTTGAAACAAATCTCGAGACCATTATATATCTTTGTAAGTGAATGAATGAATTTGAATTTGTATAAGCACGATAAATGTTTTACCTCCAAAAAGCTTGAACTACTTAAGAAAAACTGTTTGTGCTTTGGCAAAATATAGCTAACATTTAAAAGAATAAGCCCAATATTTCTCACCCCAAATTTTGAAAATTAGCTAATCGCTAATCTTCTAACTAAAAAGTCTAAACAGACACTTAGTGTTAATGATAATGGCTAAGCGATTTTGGTTTAAATGATTTCAGTTCTGAAGGTTTTGGTTTTGAGACTTTTTGTTATTTGCAAAAAAGAAGATTTTGAAAATGTTACAACTAAAAATGTGACTAATAGTAATACATATACAAATGCATTGTATTGTATTCCTTATACATATCTATATACATATTTTTGAAGATAAACAGGGTTGACAGCTTTCACCTAAATTATCATTTTTGCTCTACATTTGTGTCGTGTAGAGCTTAATAAGCAGCTTCCTCGAGCAGAAATTTTACAAAGAAGTTATTAAGTTTGACATGTTTGAAGTAAGTAAACTCTTTTAATTATACTCCAAATAAATTACAATCGACCTGGACATCATGTTATCATCTTGGCACCGAACAGAATAATACCACATCTACGTAGATGCGAATATAGTAGTCCATACCCTTGCTGCAATCGATAATGTGGTCTATCTTACTGGTACCACATATTCTTCAGGCACATTTAATGAAATTGACTTATGAAAAATAAATTGATTGTGGCTTTGTATTGCTGTAATGTCATAATTAATTCTCTTAAAAATGTATGTCTATGATCATTACCATACACCCTGGTGGGCAGCTTTTCCAGTAATGTCAACATAATTTAGAATTTATTGTAGGTACGTAAAAGGTATTATTCTTGAAAATGTTGTGCGGAAACATATTCAAAAAGTATTTTATATTCTGCATTAGCTTGAAATTGGTAATATATTGTCGAACTGTTATGTGCTTTCGTTTTTTCTTCGTATATACAAGGCTTAAAAGTTGTATTGTTCCTTAGGTGCAGAGAGAAAGAGAAAACAACAACGCACGATTGATGCTTCAATAGCTTTTTATTAGAAATTCATCTAAAAGAGACCCAGAGATTCCACATACAAAAGTTTTTAATAATCCGTCCAGTGGTTTGGATTCATGGTACACAAAAAAACGCATTACGACGATATGATCGACACAAAATTTGTATTTTTTACTTACGTCGATGTTGAATTTTTGACGATCAAGTTGTTATGATGTTAAAAGTGCTTGTCAAAGATTGGAGATTTGAAAGTAGTATAAATTATAAGTTTGAAACGATTGAGGTATCTTTGATAGTCTTGAGTTAAGTATAAAGCGTGTTTTCGTGAGAATTATACAAAGCAAAGTAAAAAATCATAGCTTTTGAACAAGTTTAGATATTTTGATATGTATTATTAAAATGAAGGTGAAACCCACAGCTAGGTAAAAACTGACAGCTGGTTTCCTGTGTAAGAAATAATTAAATATTCAATTCCATTGAGTTTAGATTAAAGACTCTGAAGTGACTCAAAGTCAAACCATTTAGTAAAAAACAGCTTTGCAAAATCTTAAAATCTTGCAATATTAAAAAAGGCAATTACAAATGGTGTTTTTCATAAGATCAAAAAATCTTTCGAATGACTTTGAAGCTTCCCATATTTCCTAATCTAGTAAATAAATTAGTTTTGGATTTCAAGGACATGCGAAATATAATTTTTGCAACGGATTTGAAAAAGTTGAGTAGGTGTACTGCCTATCCCAACTCAATTTTACCTTGCACAGAAGGGTAAAGGACGGGCTCAGTGGCGCGATGGTTAGTGCGATGAACTGCCGTGCAGAAGGTCTGGGTTCGATTCCCAGCCGTAGCAAAACCTAAATGATTTTTCACTGGCCCTCCTCTCGTGATGATCTGACAAATCATCGGAGTAGTATCAATTGTCAATGAAAAGCTTATCTCAACTTAGCCGTTCGGATTCGGCATAAAACAGGAGGTCCCGCCATCGTGCTAAGAAGTACACACGCACACATGAATGGTTGTGAGAAAAAAGCTAGGCCCTGGGTACAAACGAGCCTGTTACGCCATAAATTTATTTATATTTTTTCTACAGAAAGGTAAAGTAACTCCACGTCATATGTTGCATTTGAACTCCTAGTGAAATGTAACTTCATTTTGTAGCGAAATCTCACGAAAACATTGCACGAAATTAAAAAAAAAACTGAATTTTGTTTAGACAAACTGAAAAAAAATCAAGAACATTTTTCATTATAACATTTGCAAGCAGCCTTAAAATAATTTTGAAAGTATCCAGCAATGATATTTCATGAACTTTTTATATCACACAAATTTGTATGTTAAATACATTTTAAAATGATGATGATTGTTACCCTCACTGTAGTACAAGGCTTGAGGTTATTTCCTTATCTTTCTCCCTTAGAAGGAAAAAACTATCAAAAATTGGTCCGAGGATGGGAAGCGGATGCAGGGCTTGAGGGTGAGTTCCTCCTCTTTCTCTTGTATTATCATACAAACCTTTCAACCTTAGAACTATACAAACCGCAGATCATAAATACCTCGTCGACAAAACAGCATTCCAACAAATACAATGCTTTGGATGATTTTATTTTCTCGCAAGCAATTAGTCATAAAAATTCTACCTTAAGGGCTAAACCCGAACAACCGAAACTTTTTTAAACTGCCTCTTTCTTCCACGTCGCTGGGGTTTTCAGTTAAAAATACCTCTTAAATAAAAGACATCAATAAACCAAACTAATTATTTTTTTTTAATTTATTAAATTAATGCAAGACGAGAGCTCATTAGCAATCGCTCAATAATCGTCTGTGATTTGACGAAACCGAAAATGATTATGTTGCAAGACTAACATCGAAATGATGAAATCCTCATACGATAATAATTTACGGAATGAGGCCCTGGTATTAAAGCGAAGCCGTATACAATCAACAGCGGAAGATTATCTAGAGAACTGCACAGTGGCTCAATCGATTTCCATTCTTTATATCTGTTGGAAATTTTCTACCCAGAAACTTTTACGACCTCTGAACAGGTACGTGTTTAAACTTACGTAAATAAGAAACGACCGTTGAAATTTGCCGTGGTCAAACAATGAACTACTTAAAAAATATAAAAAGCAATTCCACTAGGATGAGGTCATATGCAAAATCTTCGAAAAAAGGAACAAACGAATAAAATGTTTATATTACAACATTTATTTATTACGTTTTTCAACATTAATGATGAGTAGCTATGCCCTCAATTTTTCGATAAGACCTCTATAAGATGGCCTAGAATACAGTTTTTTTTAATAATCAAGAGAAATATTGGCTCAGCATCACGAATAGTTTCGAATACAAATTGTCCTAGTCTTCAAATTGTATGCCACCCTTATAAACTCTGCAAGATAACCACGGCCAAACAAATGTAGTTATTTCCGTTTTTTGTTGTAGATAAAAACTCTGTATAGACTTTTTCTTGTTATCCTTCGGACCGTGGCTATGTTGCCTAATACATCGCTGTTGGCCATTATTTTAGTCCCTGGTAGAGTAGAATTTGACGATTGCCATAGTTTCTTTTTATTTTTCACATAGTGTTGTGAATCCCCAAGATAACTGTTTACAACAGTCTTACTTCTATTAAACTTCCTTACCATTTCTCGGCCTGAGAGTCTTAACTTCTAGAAAGCAACTATTTTCCTTCTTTCTGTCAAAGTCTTTCGCGACCCTTTTTTTAAACTTCATAAAGTCGGTTATTTTCAACGCTATTTTAAAAACTCGCTGATGTGAACTCCTGCAATAAAATATTCGCGATGGCCTCATTCTACTGGCGCGTCTTTTTATACGCTTTTCGTTTGATATTGGGAAATTTCAAAGGTCGTTTTTTATTTCTGACTTACTGCTTTAAAAATATGTACCTGTTGACAGACAGTAAAAGTTTCCGGGTACAAAATTACCAACAGATATAAAGAGTGAAAATCCATTGCAAAACGTATGGCCTCATTCTTGTGATCGCCAGTGTATATTTTGTCAACTTTAATTGAGTGTATGACAAATGTTCATACTCTTCGAATACCTACAATTATTTTTTTTATTATCTCTTGATATTAAAACTCCTAGTTATAAATATATTAATAAAAATAAGCTCCTTATTAAAAAACAAATGCCAGGACTTATCGCTTTGCAACACTACTTCGTTAATTTGATTTCTTCAATTGCCGTAGATATTCCTAACCTCAAATCGGACCATTAGGTTTGTTAAAAAATCGTTGGCACTTCCCAATTGATTAATTCTAGGAATTATTCATGATCATTTGAATACAATTATTTTGAAAACTCGACGTGTTCACCTTAAATACCTTATGCAAAATATTGAACGGTGGTGAATTTGGACATGCTTTGCAGCGTCATTCCCATTAAAAGCGCAAGTTCGACGTCAAAAAGCATCGATTTTGTGTTACCAAAACATCAAAAACTATTTGCCATCAGTCTCTTTGTTTGTCATTAAACCTTTCCCATGTATTGTAAAGCTTCTTGCAATTTTATTAAGCTAGGTATATTCTAGTTCAACATTTCAACCAAAACAAATTTTATTTTAAAACATTTTAAAGTTTACATCAGCACAACTTTCCTAAGCGCTTCTGATTTTGTTCTCCAGTTTTAATATTTTTACTTTCTATCGGTTAAAAAATAAAAGAATAAAATAAGTAATAATGTGGCTCACAAGGAAATTAATGTTTTTAATGGTTATCGAAACAACATTTAAAAAAAATGAATAACAACAATATGCTGTTAAATTCTTATTATTGAATTCATATATGTAATTCCTAATACAAATAAGAAGTAATATGAAGGGGAAAAGACATTTTGTTGTAATAATGTAGGTACCTACTTGTATAAAAATATATACATTAACTTTTGTGTTGCCTAAAATAGATCTAAAAAGTTAAGAACATAAATGCTGATGACTATGTTCAGACATTGCGTATTCTTCAATTTGACACCCATCGCTACTCAGAGTTTAAGCGAAGATATGCTAAAATCCAATTACAGTTTGAATACAGAATTATGTGATTATCTCTAAAATAAAAATAAAATACACATAATAAAAATGCTAGAATGTTCTATGCCTGAACGATGTCTAACTATGACTTAATTGAACGACGAAAAAAATAACTGTAAATGAATCGAATAAAAAGCCACTGCATAAGCTTCAAATTTGACTTGAAGTCCCTGCAGTGAGCTAGTCATATGTTAACTATTATTGCCATATATAAAAAAATTAGAAATTCTATATATATATATTTATATATTTACATACCTATATATTAACTATCCGTTTACTATTAAAAATGTTAATTACGTCTTACAAAAAAAATAATAGAAGGACATCTTTAACAAAACAAAATGAACAATGTCGCAAATTAATAAGTAAACTAAGAGTGAACAAATTGTAAATTGTAACAAAAGGGTCGTCATAATATTATCAAATATTAATTAAACTAATATTTGAAACTTAAATTTAAACACAGAAACACAATGAAACAAATAAAACTGAAAATAGCCAATTTAGAATAAAATCTGACTCTTAATGAACGAACAGCTGTCACAGAGTAATGCAGAGGTATGTATACATTTAGTGTAAACGGTCCGACACGACTCTAACATATATTTTCAGGTATTAAAAAGAGCTTTGACTTTAATGACCTATAAAATAATATAATTTAACTATTTTACATATACTTAAGATTCTATCTATTTAATAAAAATAGTTGTAGTCATTCCTGGGACAGGCACATTTTTTACGAACGGACCAGTTATTTTCGAAAAAATTTTCGCTTAAAACGACCATCGTTCGCTTTTGATACTGTCCACGCTTCAGCGCCTAAGTGTCGGTCTGGAAGAAACCTTTCAACCGTTCGATGGTCAATAAATTCATGTCGATATCAAAAGAACGTAACAACTACAGAGTGGCCTAAAAGTAATTTTCCTACGTATATTTGAAATAACTTTTGAACGAAAAGATAAAAACTAATAACGTTGATTACAAATAAAAGTTTATTTCATCGAAATGTTTGCATCATCTTTGAAAAATCAAAAATCAATTAAAGGACTGATTTTATTGTTAACGACGCTGCTAAACGAAAAATTGACAATGACGACGTTCGTATCTGCACCTAGAATGTGAGAACATTATATTATACAGAAGAGGTGAACTAGCGAAAGCCCTAAACTTCTACAAAGAAGACATTACTGCCATCTAGGAAAAACGATGGGATGTTCCGGGCAAAAAGAGAATGAAAAACTGTGACATTTGCTAGGGACCGTGTTATAGTGACCAAAAACAGCGGCTATTCGGATGCGAATTTGTTATAAGTGCCAGACTTAGGCAAGAAGTCTTATGTTTCCAAGACCTAAGCGAACGCATTGTTATAATCCGCATCAAGGCAAAATTAGCCAACATAAGCCTTATATGCGCTCACGTCCCAACGGAGGAAAAAGATGATATAGCTAAGGACTGCTTCTATGAGCTCCTTGACAAAACCTATGAGTGACTAACGAAGTACGATGTTAAAATCGTGCTGGGAGATTTTAACCCAAAGGTAGGAAGAGAAGCCATCTTTAGCAGTATTGTCGGAAAACATAGCCTACACGACAACACGTCTGGTACCGGACTCAGGCTAATTGGCTTCGCTACGGAACGAAATACCACTATAGCCAGCACAGTGTTTTTCACCACGATATCCATAAGGGATATCGATATCGATATCCATAAATGATAGCGATAGACAAGAGGCACGCATCCAGTATTTTGGATGTCCGAACATTTCGAGGAGCTAACATCGACTCGGATCACTACCTTGTTTCCGCTAAGGTTAGAATGCGGATATCCACCATGCCACAACAATCCAGAAATACTGTGAAAAAATTTAATGTCGAAAGACTGCAATCGCAAGAGACCGCCAAAACATTTACGCAACGAGTATCCCTAAAAATCTCGATTAACACCATACCGCCAGCATCGAATGTCGAAGAACAATGGCAACGATGCCAATAAACCAATAGATCAGCCGCAACTGATGTGGCAGGTTTCTCGCGCCCACTAGCAAGAAACCCCTGGTTTGATGAGGAATGCCGACAGATGCTCGCAGCCAAGAACGAGGCCTACAAGGCTAAGCTGCAGGTGAAAAGGAGAGCTGCCGTTGAGCTCTATAGGCAGAGAAAAAGGAAAGAACACCGGCTTTTCAGAAAGATGAAAAAAGAGCAAGAAAATCGCGCGATCGAGGATATAGAGAGGTGCCGCTCCAGGAACGATGTTCGCAAGTTTGACCAAAGTGTAAAACGTCAAAGCCAAGGATACAAGGCTCGAACAGAATCCTGTCGAGATGAACACGGAAATATCGTAGTAGAGACACAGTCTATGCTGATGATATGGACGAACCACTTCTGCAGGCTGTTAAACGGCGATAACGAACAACATTCCGCTGTCAGGCAGAACGAACCATTCAATATTGGCAATGACAGCGAGAACTGCCAACCACCTGACCTGAGTGTTGGAGTTGTGGCTGCAGTTTCGTTTGCCAATGCGGAAGAGTTTAAGGTAAAAGTTGGGTTTTAGGTTGCGATTGCGGATGCAGTTGGTGTTGCGGTTGTGTTTGAGGTTGATGTTGAAGTTGAGGCTGATATGTTCGATGACGAACAACATGCCGCTGTCAGGCAGAACGAACCATTCAATAGTGGCAACGACAGCGAGAACTGACAACCAACCGACCTGATTGAAGTGAGGATAGCAATATCTAAACTCAAGCTCAATAAGGCTTCCGGAAATGACGGCCTTCCCACCGAGCTTTATAAAGCGAGCGGAGATGACTTGGTAAGTAACATCCACCAACTCATAAGCCGAATCTGGTCGGAAGAAAGTATGCCTGAAGAATGAAACCTCAGCATCGTTTACCCGATACACAAAAAAGGGGGACCCTCTAAACTGCACCAACTACAGAGGCATAAGTCTCCTCAACATCGCCTACAAAATCCGATCTGCCGTAATATGTGAAAGCCTCAAACCGTTTACCAACAACCTGATTGGCCCTTATCAGTGTGGTTTTAGGCAAGGAAAGTGCACGACCGATCAAATCTACACACTTCGGCAGATCCTGGAAAAACCCAAGAAGTCCAAATCGATACCCATCACCTACTTATCGATTTCAAAACCGCATACGATAGCATTTATAGAGACGAACTATACAGAGACATGTCTAATTTTGGTATACCACCCAAACTCGTCCGTTTGTGTAGGATGAAGACGGAGAATTCTCGCTGC
Organism: Rhingia rostrata; assembly: GCA_949824845.1. NCBI lineage: Eukaryota > Metazoa > Arthropoda > Insecta > Diptera > Syrphidae > Rhingia > Rhingia rostrata. Next base: position 76,288,463 of record OX463755.1, read on the forward strand.
TCCATAATGGTCGGAAACGACCTCACCGACACATTCGATACCAAAAAAGAATTTAGACAAGGCGATGCGATGTCATGTGACTTCTTCAATTTGATTCTTGAGAGGATTGTACAAAATCCCGAGCCAACACCAGAGGCACAATTTTCCAAAAATCTGTACAACTACTAGCATACGCCGATGATATTGACATCATTGGTAGGACTCAACGTGATGACGTTTGTTAGTATAGAGAAGTAAATGGCAAAAATGGGTTTAGCAGTAAATGAGGGGTGTCAACACGAAAGGACACACAACATCGACGAATTGGACAGAATGTCACCATTGACAGATATAACTGTGAGGTAGACAGGTAGTACGGGACTTTGTCTGACTCTGCTCCGCTATTAACTCTGACACCAATATCTTGTCAGAAATTAAACGAAGAATGACTCTTGCCAACCGCTGTTTCTTCGGGCTAAGAAGGCAATTCAGTAGTAAAGCCCTCATTCGAACTACTAAGGAAGTCCTATATAAGACCATGATCATCCCAGTACTGCTCTACGGCGGTGAAGCATCGACCTCATAAAAGCGGTTGAAGAAGTCCTTGTGAGATTAGAGAGGAAACTTTTTCGAAAAATCTTTGGTCCCGTTTGCGTTGGTGGGCTATGTAGACGAAGATTGAACCAAGGACTATACCAGCTGTACAGCGACATGCTCCTGGTCAAAAAACTCCGCATTGCAAGTTTAAGATGGATAGGACATATAGAACGAATGGAACGACTCGCAGAGTCTTCGATTCCCAGCCAGACGTCGGACGCAGTAAAGGAAGACCGACCTCAACCAACATGGAGTGGCGCCACTGAAGTAAGTAAGTAAGATTATTTCTTGTGAGGTTATATAAAGTCATTAGTCTATGCGGACAAGCCGAACACGATTGAAGACTTACAGGATAACATTACATGCGTAATTCGTGGAATACAGGCCGCAATGCTCGAAAAAGTGACGCAAAATTGGACCTTCTGAATGGAACATTTGAAACGGAGCCGCCGACAACATTTACATGAAGTTGTCCTTAAAACGTATTTGGCAAAGGCCTATTTATCGATTACAATAAAGATTTTGAATATTTGATGCAAATTTGAGTGTTTTATCCCATTAAAAAAATCGCTAAAAAAAATCACCCGTTATATCTAACTGCATTATTTCTCTATGTTACATACTATGTATCAAAACTAATGTAACCCCATTGGGATAAGGTATAATCATATAAGAAGGGTACAATCCACTTTGCGAATCGTTGAACACCCTATCCCATTTCATCCTCAAATTAAACATCACAAAAAAAAGGCGTGCAATTGTCACAATATATTGGCCAGACAGTTTCTCAAAATCGTTAATGGTTCGACAAAAAAACAACGCTTATCTACAGAATATGCTATGGAATTGGGTACAAATTTTTTTTTTGACCAATAAACCCCAAAAAATGGGGGTAGTTTAAAATTTCCTAAAGTCGAAAGGTTCACATTAACATGATCAATTCTTTTGCATAGAACGTCTTTTTTAAATGTTCTTTAAAATTTTACTGAAAAACGTTTCTTACATCAAACGCCCACAAGAAGTGGGTGTGGTGAAAAACGGTATATGGACGAAATAAAATCCTAACCGGTTGGCAAACGCAAAAAAAATGCTTTTTTTTTCTGAAAAGGGGCGTGACAGTGGTCAGAATTTAAAAAAATGTACACTTGCTCTATAGGCTCGGCCAAGGAAATAAAATATTTCATGTTCTTAGCTCAAAATGTAAGGAAATAGGTGACATACAAACTAACGGACAGATAGAAATGGCTCAATCGACTCAGTAGCGATTTTGAGTCGAACCATATACTTTGAGGTATATTCACCTAAATTTTTTCTCTATGTTAAAAACTATGTACCAAAACTAAATACCCGTATGGGACAGGGTATAATGGTATGCTCAAGTGTATTCTTGGCTGTCCTTTGATAAGTTGCGCATGATGGCTAATTACGACAAGTTGTCGCAGCACGATTACGCCTATACGATATCCTTGAATCATATCTCGGGAATAGACTGTTTCTTGTTAGGCATAGAAACGAATACTCGGAACTTTAAAAAAGAGTTCGTTCGACGACCGTTCCGAAAAAATTGAAAATATAATTAGTAATTCATTGTAATTGTAATAGTAATTTGTATTAGTAATATATTTTTTATCATTCTTTACAGCTACATTTGTGATTGCTTGTGACTTAAGCATTTTCGTTTGCCATAAAACCGTTATTGACATAATTGAATTAAACAATTTTCGTATATACAATAACTTAAATGAATTTTTTATTTTTAATTTTTCAACCTTTAGAGGGAGCGGCCGACAAACCCGCTTCGATTCAGGCCTTGGAGGAAAACATCACGCGTGTCATTTGCCAGTTACCAGTCGAAATGCACGAACGAGTGATCGAAAATTGGACTCAACGGATGGACCATCTGCGACGTAGTAACGGCCAACATTTGATAGACATAATCTTCAAAAAATAAATGCCAAAGAATGTTCTTTCAAATGATAATAAACATTCTCCATTAAATTTTAATTTTCTGTGTTTTTTTCTTTAAAAAAAGTAGGGAACCTCGAAATGGATCACCCATTATTACAAATCTAAGTTTGACGACTTTTTACAAACACTCACAACACACAAATTATTGTGGTATAATCATATGGCACAAATTAAAGTTGTATCACCATTGAAACTTACCTATATACTAATCTTCTTACAAGTCAGTAAAACCGCCATATTTAAATCTAAGTGTTGGCAAGTATATTTATGTATGAATTATTAAATACTTTGTATATTTTGGCACATGAGATTAGAATAAAGGGTTCAACAACTTCTTGATTAGTCGCCATATTTTGTGCTTTCTAACGGTAGTCCTTGATCATTTATTTCCAACGAGGGCACAATTGGGGGTTTAAAACCATATTCCACTCGAAAGTGTCGTCCAAACTCGGGGCTCCTCTTTATGTAGCGACTCTTGGTACCACGTTTAACCGGCTGTTGACCCCAATGGAAGTATTGATTATTTTCGTTCTGAAGCGGGGTGTCATCCAGCAGAAGGATGTCAATATTCTCTGGAAGTGTTTTATATCCGTGTTTGTCATCGGATGTAGGGGGTGGTACTAATTCAAAAAAATCTTCAATTGCGCCTTCAGCTTCAAGGGCTGCTATTTTTTTCTTCGAATCCTGGCTGTTAGTTAGAGCAACGGCCACTGGCACACCAATGGGTACTGGGATGCGTATGGGAACAGGACGATTGATGATCTTCTTCACGGTAATGGGTCGATCCACGTGTTTTTCCACGATTTTTTCAATCGGTTTTTCTACAATGCGTTCCACTTCAATTGGAACGTGCTTTTCTATGATTTTCTCTACGATTTTTTCTACTGGATATGGTACATGTATAGGTTTCTCTACTATCTTTTCCACAGGGTAGGGTCGATCTATAAATCGATGAACTGGAACAGGAACAGGGACAGCTACCGGATATTGAACAGGATATGGTCGATCAATGAAATGATCGACTTGCACTGGATATGGAATATGAACAGGTCTGTCAATAATCTTCTCCACTGGGACGGGTCGGTCTATTATTTTTTCCACAAGCTCCCTTACTGGATATGGCACATTTACTTGTTTTTCAACTACGCGATCCACATGGACCGGCCGATCAATTAATTTCTCAACGATGTGTTCGACTGGGTATGGTTGTGGCACTAGCTGTTGTACAGGGTATGGAACAGGCTTTTCGATCACAAAGTGCGTTGGTTCCTGTTGTTCGTTTCGTTGTTGATCGTATTGTTGTTGAGCTTCGTGTAGTTGCGTCTGAACGAATTGCCGATGTTCCTGTTTTTGTTGAACGTGCTGTTGTCCGTAATGTTGTGGTTCGAATTTTTGTTGCTGTTCGTAATTTTGTTGGCCTTCATATTCTTTTTGTGGTTCGAATTTTTGTTGCTGTTCGTAATTTTGTTGGCCTTCATATTCTTTTTGTGGTTCGAACTTTTGTTGCTGTTCGTAATTTTGTTGGTCTTCATATTCTTTTTGTTGTTCGAATTTTTGCTGTTGTTCGTAGTTCTGTTGCTGTTCATATTCTTTTTGCTTATCGAATTTTTGTTCTTGTTCGTATTTTTGCTGTTGTTGTTGCTCGTATTTTTGTTGTTGCTCGTACTGTTGTTGTTCGATTTTTTGTTGTTGTACGTATTTTCGTTGCTGTTGATACGTTTGCTCTTGCTCGTATTTCTGTTGTTGTTCGTATCGTTGTTGTTCTTGTTGCTGTAGTTTTTGTAGTTGATCCCTTTCTTCGTAGTATTGTTGCCTTAGCTCATATTGTTGCTGTTCGTTTTTTTTCTGTTGCTCGTATTTCTCTTGCTGTTCTTGTTGCTGTAGTTTTTGTAGTTGTTCTCTTTCTTCGTTGTATTGTTGCTGCAGCTCGTATTGCTGTTGTTCGTATTGTTGTTGCGATCGATGCAGTCCTTGTTTTTCTTCTTGCTGCTGATGTGGTTGAAGAAAACTTTCTGGTTCTACAGCACTCTCACTCAACTGAGGCTCATCTGCTTGAGCCACTCTAATTGGGTGTTGTTGAAGGGAAACAGGAGTAGTAACATCCATAAAATTTAGTGGTGGCTTGTATTCAAAATATGATGAAGGTCTTGTGTAAATCTCATGTTGTTCTATAAGTTTTCCATTTTTTTCCGTGATATACTTGTTGTGGATATTTAATGACTTTTGAACTTCGACATAGTTCGGAGGATGATTATGAATCCTTGGGTATGATGTGGTTTGACTTTCAAGATCGTTTGAAAATCCCCGGGTGACAAAATTCTTTCCATGTGAATTCAAACTGTGGTCAAAGGAGTTTGGTGAATATATTCTTCCATTGTTTTGGTTTTCTGAGGTCTGTGTATCTTTTTCTTCTTCATACGATGATTGGATTTGATTCTCTGTTGAGTGTGTGTTGGATTTATTATATGGGTTATGTTCCTTTAAAATTCGATCAAATTCCGAAGAAAAAATGTATGTATGCAAATGACTTTCAGGGTGAGATGGCTTTGGTTTTTGCTGCGTTTGAACTTTTTCTTCGGCATTCTCAGCAGGTGGTGACGATTTGTTTTGCACCAAATAATCGCTAGGGATTGAATCTTTATCGTGCTCAGATGAAAAAATATATGTATGAAGCAGACTCTCAGGTTTCAGCTTATCGCTTGTGATTTTATTATCATTCATCAGATGAGGTTGTGGTTGCGGTTGCAGGTGCTGTTGGAGTTTTGGCTGCAGTTCCGTTTGCGAATACGGAAGAGTTAGAGGTAAAAGTTGGGTTTTAGGTTGCGATTGCGGTTGGTGTTGCGGTTGTGTTTGAGGTTGATGTTGATGTTGAAGTTGAAGTTGAGGCTGATATTTTATTTGGGAGTTCAATGCTTGTGGGCGTTCAATATTACCTTTGAAGTGTTTGAGAAACGTTCGTGAAGCCGCTTCCGTTTGTGTGCTGATATCATTTGGATTAAAATGTTTTTCTGCTTGCTCCTGGAAGTCATCAAGTTGTTTGGTTGGCGAAAAAACAATTTTTTTACCATACCCACCCAAGGTGTCTTGGATAATTTGAACATTTATTTGTCGTTCTGAATCAGGACGGGTATTATGATTTGCTTTTTCGTGTCGCACTTCCTTAATTTCCATCTCATCGGAAGGGTAAATTATCTGAGTTTTTATTTCACGTGAAGGGGCAATTAGATTATCCTCATCTAAGTTTAAGCTTTGATCTTCATAGTCTAAATCACTCTGATTTTCAACAGCAATCGGTTTAATAAAAAAAGCTGTGGAGTTGGGGAGATTTCGATTAACCTCTTGAAATATTGCTTCTGGAATGGTGTCTTTGGTTTGAAGGTTTTCGAGCTCTGCTGCCTGATTTATGTCACGGACATCTTCGCTGGTCATTCTATTTGAACTATTTCTACTTGCAGCTTCTATGGGTAATGATTTTAATGTGGGACTACGGGTATGTAACACTTTTTGTTCAACTCCTAACTTTGTTAATGGCTGTCTACCAATTTTGTTTTCACTTTTAGCTGCTTTGGAATTTTGATGCACTGCGATTTTTCCTTTAAAACTTGGCGGTTCAGCAACATAACTAAAGCGAAAAATATCGGCTATGCCTTTTGGTAGCAAGGTAGAGACCATCTGATTGAATGATGAGAGGTTGTTTCCTCCTTCGGATGCAGCACTTTCATCACCATTATCTTTCCTTGCTACTTCATCGCTAACATCAAACTCAAATTCGATAAATCCTTTGGATTTGTTGCCTACAGCTGGATGTTCTTGTTGCTTGACGTGTATTATATTTCTATCAAGGGTAATGTATCCACTAACTTTACTATTGTTGCACTTCACAGAGTCTCTGAAAAAAATAATTGTTAATTTTAATTGTGTTTACAAGAGAGTTTTCTTTGTACCTGGCAACAGTATTATTTCTGAGCAAATCTATCTTTTCGAAGGGAAACGATGTCTTATTAGATTCATCAGATCCGTAATCTGTTGTGGAAGCATACGAAATATTCTGAAAATTAATAAATATAATGAATTAAGTATTTTAGAAATCAGGTAAGCCTTTTTGAGAACTTACCTTTGAAGAAGTAGGTGTTGTGATTCCATTGCTACTTTTATTTTCAGGAAATGGCGGTGTTTTTAAAGTTGTTATTGTTTCTTGGACTAACACTCGTTCGACTGACAGTAAGAATATTAGAAATGAGATTCGCTTCATCGTGGTTCTGAAACATTCACAAAAATCATCTGGTCAGGAAACATTAAAATTCAATATGTAGCATTGAATTACAATCGAAATATTTATTTTTATTTTCGGGTTTTTAATTTGTTTTCGACTTTCTCCTAATAGAGAAATATTGGTTTCGTGAAAAAAATCTGAATTAGGTCAGTCGGTCAATGTAATCATCCAGAGGATTTACTTCAAATTTCATATACGAGATTCTAGGACAAATTCCCAGAGGAGTTTTTGGAATTGGTATTGTAGGGTCATAAATACTGGTGCCTGGTACCTGTAATTGGGCCTGCACACACGGGTGTGCTTCTACCATTGTCGTTATGGTTACTTTCCAAACACACGGGAAAATATTCAACCGGTTGAATATTATGCAATATAACAGACTTTATATGTAAAGGGTGATTTTTTAAGCGTACTGTTTTATTAAACCGAATAAAACATTCAAATTTGCGTCAAATATTTAATATTTTCATAGTAATTGATAAATAGGACCTTGCCAATTACGTTGTCCGAGGCTCCGTTTCAAATGGTCCATTCGTCACTTTTTTAAGAATTTCGGCCTGAATTCTACGAATTACGAGTGTTATATTAACCTGTAAGGCTTCAATCGTGTATGGCTTGTTCACATCGACTAACGACTTTTTATAACTCACAAGAAATAATCAAGAGGCGTCAGATCGCCTGAGCTTGGCGAATTCATCCTTCAACATTTTTATTGTTTCACGAGCTGTCTGGCATATGACACCGTCTTGATGAAACCACATGTCAACCAAGTTCAGCTCAGCCAACTGGGCAAAAAAAGTCACGTATCATGGCTCGATATCGTTCGCCATAATATGGTCGTAACAAACGGTGCACATTTTTCACAGAGTACGAATTTTGATACTAAATTTCAATAATTTGCAATCGTTGCTAGTTTGTAAGTCTTTCCATGATTAAATGGCAGAGTATATTGAAAGCTTTTAACTTTGACAGATGACGTTTAGACGCCATTACTCCCAGTGCTGCCAACCTCGAAAATTCAACTCTTAAAAAAATCTGAGGTTATGTATAGTGTGTACTGTCCTGGTTGGCTTTCAGTTTTGATTTCCGCGATAATATAGTTGCATTACATACAATAAAAATAATTTAAACGGAGTGGTACCATTCGGTATGCATTTGTAGAAATACGTGTTCGTTTTTTTATTTAAGTTTATTGACACAGAATATTTTTATACCACAGCTGACAGAAACACATGCTTGTGTTGGTAGATTACACCTCTTCAACCACCTAATTTTGATGAAAAATGCCTCTCCAGTGGCTCTCAAACTGTGCTTCCTCCTCACCTGTCCAACCAACAAACATAAAGTTCACGCTGTTGAAGCATACTCCTGTGGGAAGGCCCATTATACCGATTTTGGAAATATAGACATTTCTCTGAGACTCTACCGATTTTGATCAACTTGAAATTGCGAATCCCGTTTTTATTGCTCAAAAAAACTCGAGTGAAATCATCAATTTCTCTTGAACTGTACTGTCTGAATGATATCGAAACTGATGGTTTTTATAATCGATTATAATTTTGCATTATACGAAATTAATAAATAATCTATCTATGCCATTAAAGCTAGTAAGTACGACCCAGTCGTGCACCCAATATTCGTTTATTTTTTCCAATGTATTTTAAATAACAAGAATAGTTTTTAACGTTCTCTTAGAAGAATAATATTGTTTTCGTGAAAATCTTAAACAAAAAAATCATTTGAATTCATATGGACACCAATTTCCTTCAAATTCCCACATAGCTAATGTTTTCTTTTATGTTTTAAAATCAATAACCAAAACGAATGTAAGAGTTTTTATTTTTCCAAACTATAAAAATCGACCAATTTTGATTAGTATTTGATACGACGCTAAAATTACAGTGAAAGAGAAAGTTACGTACGTCCCATTCGGCCACCCACCACTCGTTTTAAGATGAAGTAGGCGCCGCTGACGGGCTCAAAGGCGAAGTGTGATGAACCATTGTGCCACTTAGATGAACTGCCGCGCAGAAGGTCTGGGTTCGAATCCTAGCCGAAGCAACACCTAAATGATTATTTACTATTTATTTACTGACAATTCATTCGAGTAGTATTAATTGTCATGAAAAGACTTTATCTACCTAGCCGTACGGATTCGGCATAAAAGAGGAGGTTGCGCCATCGTGCAAAGAAGTATGCACGCACACATGAATGGTTGTGAGAAAAAACGTAGGCCCTGGGTACTAACGAGCCTGTTGCGCCATATTTTTTTTAGGCGTGTGCGGTGGCTCATAAAAATATGTTGACGGAATAACTTATCTTGATATCATGACTATCAGAACCTTTTTCAATTTTCCATAAGGTTATACCAAAAGAGCGGATTCTAAAAATGATGTGAATGTTTTCGTTAGACACTTTTTGTATAATAAATACGGTTTGACAAAAAACGGCAGATTTTATAATTTATGAACCAAGGACAATGCTAGAGTACCTACGCCAAAATTATATTTTTCGTAACCATTACGAACGAGACATTTTTTTGAAAATTTGTTAGTGCTGTTTGCTTTGAGGAGCAGTAGTTTCTGTACAATAAAGATTATATGAAAAACACCGCGCCATTTGTGTGTGTCTTGGGTATGAAGAGGATAAAGACTACAATGATCCTCGCAGTAAAACGCAGTAAAAGGAAGACATAATGCTTTAATACTTTAGTTATCTAACTGAAAAACGTTATCTTCTTAGTATACTTGCATAAGCATGCGTACACCTGCCCCTATTAAAGCTCTCATACAGTATCCGTTTTGTACATTATAATTCGTGAAAATCGCAGAGCAATGTACCAGTTATATTCTTTTCTTCTGTACTACAAAAAACCAACATATTGCAATCGGATTCGCAATAGGACAACACTTACTCAACTTCGTAAATTCTCAAAAGATTTAAAAACAACACAAGCTCAACAAAACCTGATAAAAAACATATGAGAGGTTACATATTCCAACCCATCCTTTATATTTGTATCCCCAAAATCATTCGCGATAAAAAAGGAAAATGTACATCATCTTTATGGTTCGATAAAAAAAAACAACGTATTTCTGTTGCAAATGACTTTGGGTAAAGTATACATATGGTTTTTGTAGGAAAACGCCCCCTAAAGTAGGCGTGGGTAATTTATGTTTTTGCTTTGGAAGTTTTTTTTTTCAAATTTCATTAAAATTTTAACAAAAACCGGTTTTTACAAAAAATGCCCTCAAATAGGAGGCGTGTCAGAAAAATTAGTATGAACGAAATTTATGTAAGATTGTATAATTATCTTGTTCAGAAACTTTTTCAGAATTCCTTAAAAGTTATTAAAAATCTATTATAGTTCGACAAAAATCAACGTTTATCTCCTGCATATGCGGTATTGGATAGGTTGGGGTAATGGTTTTTGGATTAAAACGAATTCAAGAAAATTATATTTGGACGAACATTTTTATAAAATCATAACCAATGTTTTTGCATCAGAAAAACGTTTTTTATTAAAAACGCCCTCAAAAAGTGAGGGAGGCAAAAATCTTTGTATTGACGAAAGATAGACATTAATGTCTTAATATGTTCTTTTGACACTATTTCAAACTGTGTAATTGCTTGGTAAAAAACAAATTGTAAAAAATAAAAAAAGGGGCGTGGCAGTGGGCGGATTTAAAATGATGTAACACTTGTTCTGTAGGCAGATACAATGATTCCATATACCACATTTCGTTATCCTAGCTCAAAATTGAAGGCCTAAAAATCGGTGACGTACAGACGGACGGACGGACAGACATAGCTTAATCGACTCAGCTGGAAATATACATTCAGGTATATCTAGCTTAATTATTGCTCTATGTTACAAACTATGTATCAAAACCAATATACTCCTATGGGATAGGGTATACCCACCCGCCCACTACGGATTTTGAGATTTTGTACACTTAATCTGTAGGCACGAACAAGGATCCTATATACCAAATTTTATCATCCTTACTCAAAATTTAAGGCCTTAAAATCATCGACGTACAGACTGACGGAACGAAAGCCAGATAATGCTTAATCGACTCTGCTAGTGGTTCGGAGTCGATCCATACACTTTGAGCAATATCCAGCTTAAATATTTCTCTATGTTACAAACTATGTATTAAAATGTATGTACCATGAATGCACATGAATTGAAGTCGGCAATTCTGCTGTCCATAATTTCAACAAATAGAATCGTAAGTAGATGGCGAGCACAGAATAATATAAATAATTCCAATACAAAAGTTTAATTAAAAGAAAAACATATTCTTATAACAGCTATAGTAAAAACTGTCTATTAAGGAACAACATTTTTTATATATATATTGTTTTGTTTCGGTAAACTAATAAAGCTTATCTGCAAATGGCACAAACTACACAGACGTCCACAGCAAAAGGAACAGAAAAGATTCGTATACTTAAAAAAAAGTAATTTAAAAGCCTACGCTTTTTTTTAATAATTTATTACATATTTTCTTATTTGATTTTTTTTATCTATCTAATTATATTTGTTGTCTTAATCTTATTATTTATTATTAAATTTGTGTATACATTTTTTGTTATTTATTTATTCTCTTATTTATTTAATTATTTATTTATTTAATTATTTATTAATTTACATATTTATTTATACATTTTTTATTTATTTATATATTTTTTTTGTTAAATTGAGGTTTTTCTTTTCGTTGTTTTCTCAAAGATTTGTTTTCTTCAAATAATTCTAAAATGTATATATAAATATTTAATTATTTCTCAGTGGAAAGATATATTGTTATCACATCTCTGTAAATGCAAATTGTGCGGCAATAAGCTTTTTTGTAAAATTTGAACGAAATAATAAAATTTAAGTTAAAAGCCTACCCGAGATCTCAAACATAATCAGTTCGAAAATGAAAAGTGGTATCATCAAAAATGCCCAAAATTATTCTATGGAACATCATTTAGGATGGAAAGCATGGAACACCGCGAACGCTAGCGGTAGGCAGTAGTGGATAAAATTATTAAGGTAGTGACGGAATACAACATCATCAATGGTGGCGTGACATAAGGCCAAATACATAATTTGGTATTATGACGCTTTGTGAAAGTGAGATAAGCCCAAATTCTAGCATTTTCTATTATGACACTTTGATGAAGCCTCAAAAGGCCAATTTGGCTCTATGACACTTTCGATTCCATATTAAATTTGCTTGACTAATACGTGCATATACAATTTAATTTCGGCTTTATATCACATTTATAATTTGGCCTAATGCCGCTTTATCGAAGTGTCATAATGCCAAATGCATGAATTTGGTCTTTTTCATTCAAAATTATTAAGGTAATGACGGAACAGAACAACATCACCAATGGTGGCGTGACATAAGGCAAAGCGTGATAAGGCCAAATCTATAAGTATGGTTTCATGACACTTTGTGAAAGTGAGATGAGGCAAATTCTAGCATTTAGTATTATGACACTTTGATGAAGTCTCATAAGGTCAATTTAGCTTTTTGACCCTTTCGATTGCATATTATATTTGCTTCAATAAAACGGGTATATACAATTTTAGCTCTATTCGGCTTTATTTTACTTTTATAATTTGGCCTATTGCCGCTTTATCGAAGTGTCATGCCAAATGCATGAATTTGGTCTCGGTCTTTAAAAACTATTAAGATAGTGACCGAACACAACAACATCATCAATGATGGCGTGACATAAGGCCAAGCGTCATAAGGCCAAAACTATAAATTTGGTCTTAACCGGGAATAAAAGGGTCTTTACATTTTAATAATGATTGACAGTTTTTTAACTTTTGGCTTGTGTTATTCGTCACCAAATTATAAATTTATCGAATAAAGCTTTATAAATTAATAAATCTTGCAATTATTGCTTTGACATGCGATGGGAAATCGAAAATTATTTAAATAGTTGGATAAAGTGATGATGGTTATGATCTTCCTAATTGAGACTACAATTTTCCCGATGAAGAATGAAATGCAGAATTCACATTATGTTATTCAAACTCAAAACGGCTATAAAATAACTGCAAATAAAACAAACTACCATCAGCAAATTAATTAATGAAAATATATAGTCATTCCTGCAGTCATTAATGTAAATATATACTCTTAATTATTAGAAAACTTTTAACTGAATATTAGATTGTATATTAAACTGACACACTCAATAACTCAATCGTTACTAAGTATCATAGCTCTACACACAAATTAGTAAATATGTAATTGGAACTAATTGAAATTTATCTCCAACTTAAAATTTTTTATAATATCTAATTCATATTAATTAATTATTTGTATTAACCTATCTATATTTTTTTATTTGTCACAGATTTGTAATTGATATCCTTTTAACAATTGTTCATTGTGTTCATGTTTCTTCACATATTTTTGACACTGATTTTACCATGCGAATATGTACATTGTGTTTATTTAATCATTACATTTTCTCAAAGGTAAATAAGAAATGCAATTACGATCACCACACCGATAGACTGTTACAAATAAACTGAAGTAATATTCTGCACTTGAGTCATGTTATAAGGCACTTTCCCCAAAGCATTGCGACGTGATCTGCAATTTTGCAAGTATACGCTCATAAAAGATTGCGGCGCGCAATCCAGAGCTCACTTGTGCTTTCCTTTCGCTGAATTTTCCTTCATTACTATATTTTCCAGGTGATTGAACCTTACGATAAAAGACAGGGTAATGTAAACTGAATGCGAATGACACTAAAGAACACCAGAAACTCAATCAGGTGTCAGCGTTGCCTGTTTGTTACTAGGGTATTATATTGCTACTACTTTCAGGGTACACTAACATTATTCCTATTGTTCATTTGCTAATACCATTTTGCATAATATGTCTTAGTGATTCATGAATATTTCAGTTGATTCATATCTAACATTAATTAAGTCCTATAGACACGTACCAACGAGTAGGTATGCGGTTAAGGTAATGGTATTTTAAAAATTTATTTCGACTAGACTCCGAGAAACATCCGTAATGATAATAAACAAAATGGCGTAAATAGTCGACGCAAAGATCGTGGTGGAATATACGCCTCCGTAGTCTATCAAAGCAAATTAAAGCGAACATTTTTTTTCAAACGAATAACGATGATGAGCTGTATTAATAAATTTAAATTGTCTATTGGTACATAATTCAAATGTACATATGTATGTAAGGTACAAACATTTTTGACGAAGCGACTCTGTGCATACGTAGTTTTATAAAGTGTGTCCATATTAATGTTTTGTTTAATTAACCTGAGCTGCACACAAGATGTTGAAGTATGTTGTAAGTATGAATAATGTTGAGGTAAGAACATTATAATCTCTAAGAGAACAAACTCTAATGGCACAACGATCTGTTTATATTTACATGGAATACATAAGTTAGGTTAGGTTAGGTTGGTGGGCTGATGAGGTACTCGGTGTGCGTCATCCTCATCACATTCAGGTCAATATAGACCCATTGTGATGGCCGTTGGGGATCCACGTATGTGGTTGGTTTTTCCTTATCCCGTTACTGTTCATTGTTGTTAGACCCTTTTCAGCCATCCAAACCTAAAAAGATTAGAGAGGGGGATTTCGGATAGATCCGTGAGGTCATGGAAAAAGTATTTTTCTAAGGTTCTCGTTCCAGGCTGAGGCCTGGGCAGTGGCACAGAAAGTGGAGGGTATTCTCGTGTGTTTCTTCATAACCGCAGCCTTTGCAGAGGTCATCATCTATAAGATGCATTTTCAGCATGTGACTTTTTAGTAAGTTGTGTCCAGTTAGAATCCCTACTAGAATCGAGACAGATTTCCTGTTACTTCGAAGTAGCTAATGGGTTCTGGCTTTGTCAAACTCAGGCCACATCCTTTTGGAGGTTTCACAGGTGTGGATAGTGTACCACATGTTTTTGGCAATGTTCAGTGTTTTACGTCCCACACGAGATTTCAACTCACACAGTGGTGGTTTGACAGACTGGTCTGCCTGGTCAATGTTGGAGGTAGATCCTTTTCTCGCCAGTTCATCAGTAATTTTATTGGCCTGTATGCCTCTGTGTCCGGGGACCCAGCAGAGCTTAACATTATGTTAAACGCCCACGACAACGCTTCGAGAGCTTAGATTTTATTTCGACAGCAGAGATGGCTTTTATGGCAGCCTGACTGTCAATAATGATGGCGATATCATCTGGTCGTATCGCCAGCATTGAGGTCGCTTTGGCTGCCTCTGCTACTGCTGATATCTCGGCCTGGACACTGCTGTGCTAAGGGAGACGAAAAGTGCTGTTTAGCTTTAGCGTCTCTGAAAACACTCAAGCTCCAACGCCTATAGGTACATCCATTTTTTAACGACCCATGTAGATGGATATGGTTTCGGTGCCCAGTTCGTTCCTCTTCCACATCTCTCTGCTTGGAAAGATGCAGGACAATGAATTTTACAAGTCATGGCGAGGTAGCATGTATTCAGAGGATACAGCTGAGCCCAGATATATGTGTAGAATTTGAGCATGTCCTTCTGAGTTAGTTTTCCAGCAGTTGAGCTGGCTGATTTTTAGAGTACTTTTGACTGCAGATTCTTGCATGTAAAGGTCTAGCGGTAGTAGGTTAAGGATGGTTGTCAGTCCTGCTATTGGTGTGGTTCTTATTGTGCTAGAAGCACCAATACATACTATCCTTTGTATGTTAGTCATATTTTTCAGATGGGTGACTTTATTTGTGTATTGCCACCAGACAAGCCGCCCATGTGTTAATATAAGTCTTACAAGGGTCATGTACATCCAAAGTATGATCATACGGTTCGGACCCCAGTTTTTTCCGAATATTCGGTTACAGGTATAGAAAGCGAATGTGTTGTGCTTACGCATACGTGAAAGTTCCAGTTGAGTTTTCTATCAAGAATGATACTCAGTTTGAGGGTAATCCCGTCAATAATTTTCGAATATTGCAGGTGGATATGGCTCAGAGGAATGCGTAGTTGACTGCTAAGCCAAGCGCTGCGGGTTCAAGCCCCAGCTTCGGCAGCATTTGTTTTCTACGAAAATTGACAGCTTATCTGAGGCCACCTGTGCGATATGATGAGACAATATAAATCGATGTCTCCTCCTCTGTGCCACGTAGGTTTATGTTATATGTCTTTCCTTCTATGTATCTATCCGTCTCTCTCTGTTTGTATAAATGTCTTGATCTGTCTCAGCCGATGGCCTCAGTCGCCAGTGCTCTTATGTGTCTGTAGTTCGTTGCATTCATGTGCGAAGTACTGTGATGTCAATGTCAATGTCAATTTTCGAATATTGGTATCTTTCTCTTAGTACTAAAGAGACCGAGTTCTGTTTTCTGGGCTATGATACCAAGTGCACATTGCTTAGTAGCTTAATGATAGTGGGAAGGAATTTCCCTTTTACAAGTATCGCTAAATCGTCTGTGTAGGCTTGATAAGTATCCCATTGATGACTATTGGCTGTGTTCCACAACAAAGGTGAGAAAAGGCCTCCTTTGGTGTGCCTCTTGATACTACTACTTTGAGAGGTATTTCTCCCAGGTTTGCGTTTATATTTTTTTGGCTGAGCATACTTCCATTAGTGTGTATTAGAGGTTAATCCACGTCTTTCGACTCCCTTACCTTTCGTTAAGGCATGTTGTGCCGAGGATATGTGTTGGAGGTCGAGCTTGTCACGAATGTAGATATCCATTAGTTTTTCGAGGGTTTTTATTACGAAGTATGTAAGAATTATTGGTCAAAAGTCCTTCACAGTCGTGTGGCTGGGCTTGTCGGCTTTTGGGATAAGGACTACCTTAACTTCCCTCCAACATCTAGGGATGCTACCGCATTTTAGATGCAGAGATGCTAGGAATACTGTTACGAGGTGTTCCTATTTGTATAGCATGATCGTGATAATACTATCGACCCCTGCGTTTATAGGGAGAGAAGGAGTCAATTGCCAAAATGATTCATTCTACACTATCTATATCCTCCATTGTTGCTGTCACAGGGTTGCTATTATGTTTGAAGTCTCACCGGAGTATGAATCACATCCTGGGAAGTGGGTTTCCAGAAGATGTGTTATAGATTCATGGGTGGATTGTGTCCCGTCCCATTAGGCGAGCTTGAGAAAACTTGGCACAGCCGGTTCTTTGGCGATCAAATAATATATAGAAAACCGATAATTAAATAACATATTACTATTAAAATAAAACCGATTGGATCGTACACACCTTTCTCTTTCAAAGTGAGTTGGGAGATAGGTAAAGCATGCAAGAAATTTACAATTTTCATAGTTTGACCAAAATTCACAATAATATTAATTTTGGTTATTGATATTAAGAACATTTAAGTAACTAGCTGGCCCGCCAAAGCGATGGTTTGACTTATAAATTATTTCTAGTGAATATTTTGTTGCTTCACAAAAAAAAAACATATGAGAAGGCTACAATCCGCTGTGCGGGTCGTTGAATATCCTATCCCATACCATTCTTAAATTAAACATACCCAAAAAGTGGGCAAGGGAAGATCTTTACTAAGATGGTACAATGGTGTCAAAATATATTGCTCCGAGAGTTTATAAAAATATTTGTATGGTTGGACAGAAAGACAAAATCTTCCTATAACATATAGGGGCTGGTTTATACAAACCGTTTTTATACGAAAACGCCTCAAAAGGTGGGCCTGAATTAAAATGATCTATAGATGAAATATTTATGTTAATATTACCAATGTTTTTGCGTTGAACGTTTTTTATCGAATTTCTTTTAAATTTGACAGAAAATTCTTAAATACATAAAGCGTGGTTTTTAAGAGGTATAGAACTTTGAATTAGAATAAAATCATCGGCGTAGACTACCGAATTCACATATTCACACAGAAAATAGTCAAGCGGCGTTGTATCGTATGATATTGGAGGCCCATTCACAGATCCAAAACGCGAAATTATGCGCTCACCGAACGTTTCCTTCAACAAATCAACTGTGGCACGAGCTCTGTGACATGTTGCGCCATCGCGGTTGTTTAATTGATGAACGAAAAAGTGAGTAATCATGGCTCTATAGCGGTCACTATTGACTGTAACGTTCTGGCCGGACCAATTATTCCACCAACCTATAAAGCACACCAAATAGTCAGTTTTTGTGGATGTAACGGTGTATCAACATACACTTGAGGATTATCATCACTTCAAATACTGCAGCTTTGTTTACTGACGTATACATTCAACCAAAGGTGAGCTTCATCGATAAATAAAATTCGCTTATGAAAATTGGGATCAACTGCAATCTTTTTTTCGGCACATTCACTGAATCTAAGCCTTGCTAGGTGATCCCGTGGCTTCAATTAGTATGCACGATGGCGGATGGACTGATTCGGGTCTTCCTCTACGCTACGCTCTACAGCAGGAATTACTTCTTCTGTGCACAGTGCACGACGTCGCTGTGGATGCGTTTTATCATTAAGAGTAAATCGAATTATTTGCTCTGAAGGACGTCTATGTTAACCGTAAAATGGACGTAGTGCGCGACACGTATTTTGATTCGAACAGAACCATGGTTTTCAAAATAAATTTGCACAAATTAAAAGGGTTGTTCAGACGTTAGTCTACTAATGTTGAAAAGCCAATACAAACCAAAAATAAATCACTTGACAGGTAACATAATGGCCGCTAGTTAAAAAAGTGTTGCCAACTTAAAGTTCTGTACCTCTAAAAAAAAACAAAATATGTGATTCAGAAACTTTTTCCTAATAATAACGTTTTTGTGAAAAGTGGGTGTCATTGAACGGTTTTAAAAATTTGTACACTTGATCTGCCGGGAGCAAAATTCAACTTTCAAATTTCGTAGAAGCTGTGGTGGCATACCAGGCAAATCCAATTGTGTTGGGTAATTTACAGCTTCGTTGGCATCGCAAACTGAACTGAAACCGATTTGTGTGATGCCAATAATGCCGTTTCTTGAAGTTCAAATCGTCGAGGTCCACATTTTTTAGTTCATTTTATCAGTTCGAATGGCCAAAGTTGATATGATAGATATTGAAAACCATCATTGTCTCGAATAATAATGATTCCAAGACATGTTTAGTCTGCGAAATTCATAAAAGTCATAGTAGTAATAGTTGCAAAAATATAGTAGTGTTCCTAAAATACAACTTTATTCCAAGTTCTAATAATAAATTGCATATCGCCTTTGTTACTTGACGTTTTGAATTTCAACACATATGTTAACCTCGGCTAAGTGTTCGCATACTAAATTGCATTAATTGCATTAACGTTAAATACTCTATACCTGGCGACAAACAGGCCGTCAACTCTTCTTTTGATCTTGAGAGCCATTTCACACTTAGCCGGCTACCGGCTAGCCGGTTTTCTAGAAAAATAAGTATATTTTCACACACACGTGGCAGCCGGCATGAAATGTGAATTCTGTTCCATTCGTGGCGATCGACAGTATGTTTCTCGTTTTCATTTTGTAACACATGTGTGATCAAGTGAAATAACAGTTATCTAAAATTTAATGATTTTGATCAATTTTGTATTTCGAAAGATATAATTAAACTAAAACTATAAGTAAGTAGTTGTTTCGCTCGTTGTTTCTTTATTTTTTCTTGCATTTGATAGTCTTTTATTAGGGTCTTAGAGAAAGTAAATAAACTAAAAAAATAAACAGAAAAAAACGGGAAAGAAAGCGACATAATTTAAACGTGGTTAAAGGAAATTGAATCACGACAAACATCTTATACAAAGGCTCAAACAAAATTTGGTACTAGAACTTTTAGGATTTGGCCTATTGGAAATACTTAATTGAAAAAAAAACGCGTTAAGGTTAGACATAAAATTAAAAGTTATATTGTACATGTCATGCAAAAAATGGCATTTTTTTGTGCCATTTCAGTCTTTCAACATTTGTAAGTTTTGTCCCAAATAACGGGCCTTGCTTCAATCAAGCTGATTAATTGTTCAATTTCAATATCCATTAAAAAAAGTATTTATATCAATATTCACCAAAGAAAGATAATTAACACAAGAAAAAACAATCTCCTATCTTATCCACAACGATTGGAAAACTGAAAACCGGTTACGGTAAACCGGGTATGTGTGAATTCGCAATTTGATTTCATGTATCCACTACTGACTTGAGAACCGTTTAGCCGGTTTAGGGTGATTTTA
This sequence comes from Rhingia rostrata, assembly GCA_949824845.1. Lineage (NCBI taxonomy): Eukaryota > Metazoa > Arthropoda > Insecta > Diptera > Syrphidae > Rhingia > Rhingia rostrata. The sequence goes on from OX463755.1 coordinate 76,308,459, forward strand.
TTCACTCGAAGTTGAACACAACTCGGGGATTTTTATTCTCAACTTGAGAAATTGTTTTTATTCACTCAAAGTTGGCACGCTCAACTTTGGATATTCCGAAGTTGAGAAAACTGAAAGTTGATCAACTTTGGATTTGCTCAACTCCCCGAAATAGTAGAAGTTGTAGAGCAAACTTGGGAATTTTAACGTCAAATGTCAGATTTTTTTTTCTCATTTCTGTTTTTGACTGTGCGAACATCAAATCAAGTGGCGAAAATAATCAAATATTAATTTTTAAAACTTAAACAATGTATCGTTCAAATTATTTTTGGGAGGATTGGCCATCGTCTGATTCGGGCAGCGAAGAAAACGAGCGCAATTTGGTCTGTGAAAGACGTCAATATAAGATGCTACCACGTGTTGGACTCGAAAAATGGGACGACCGCGACTTCATATATCGTTTTCGTCTCTCAAAACGGACGACAATGATGGTGCTCCAACTTATAATGAATTCGTTGCCGTACGACGAGAGAAGGTATTTTACGTCGAATATTGTACCTATATTTCATTAAGATACGTGGTTTTATTCTTCGATAGATCGCGTGAATTACGACCAATAACCCAATAACGTATTACGGTACTATGCACTCGGATCAATTCAATTGGCGGTGGCCGATTTCATTGGCGTAAGCATTGCCACCGTGCATCATATGTTGAAACGAGTGTCGAGAGCAATTGCCAATCTTGCGCCACAATTTATTCGGATGCCGGAAACGCAATTGGAACTGCTGCAAGCAGCATCTAACTTTTTCGCCAAAGCAAAATTCCCTCGAACTATTGGCGCGATTGATTGTACGCATATCCGAATTCAATCACCAGGTGGAACTGACCCAGAAAATTTTAGGAATCGTAAGGGATGGTTTTCCCTAAACGTTCAAACGGTTTGTGATGCAAATTTAAAGATAAACGATATCGTCGCTCGTTGGCAGGTATAGCTTACATGAAAAATAAACATTTCAAATCGGTTTTAATTTTGTATGTATTTTCCTTAATAGGGCTCCACTCATGATCAACGCATTTTCAACCTGTCGAGTTTGAAACAACGATTCGAAAGAGGCGAGTTAAAGCAATTTATTCTTGTTGGTGATTCGGGTTACACTAATACAAACTATCTTTCGACACCTCTTCTGAATGTCACGAACTCCGTAGAAAATTTATATAATGAATCGCAGATTCGCACTCGCAATTGCGTAGAACGTTCGTACGGCATTTGGAAAAGGCGTTTTCCAGTGTTGGTCACTGGCTTAAAGTGCAGAGTGGAGACTGTACAGTTGATTACAATTGCTTGTGCTGTTCTCCACAACGTAGCTATTGACGAGAATGAATCAGAACCACCACCGGAAGTGAACGGATTGTCCGATATGTTAGCCGCCACATATGTTCCTTCGGCTACGCCTTTGCAAACAACAGCAGCACCCACTAACAATGTCCGCTCTCGATTGGTTCGCACATATTTTCAGCCGATTTTAGATCAAGCTGAATACAGTCCAATAAATGAAGAAGAATGAATGAGAAATATAAACAAACGTGAAAAATGTATACTTTTTACATAATTCATTTTAAAAAAATGGTATCTTCTAATGAACTTAATCACGAAAATATTCTTTTTTTGCTGCTGCTGTTGGGAGTGATGATAACGTTCCCATCGGATTTGATGGTGTGTGACTGAGCGACACGATTTCAACGTCCTTTCCTCTATTTAAAGCGGCCAAACGAAGACGATGGAACTCTGTGTCGTGAAGTAGTTGAGCCTTTGACCGCTGTAATTCGATGGCCGAACGTTCTCGATCCAGTGCAGCTCGATCCCGATCAAGTTCAGCCCGTTCACACTCGAACTTATACCGCTCTCTCTCACATTCCAAAATTTCTATTTCAATTTTCTGTTTTTTTGTTAAATGCTGCTGCTTTTGCTCTGATATTTTTGCTGGTTCCGATTTTGATTTGCACCGGCGGTTGTTCAATAACAAATTCACCGGTTTGCGCAGTTTGCTTGGATTCATTTTCTCCCAAGTACGGTCAACAGCTGCACCATCTTCCGACAACATTTCACCAACAGGTTTTTGCAGATTTGTTGCAGTTTCAGCAGTTGCCAGAGCATCAGCACTTGAACACTGCTGATAAGTCGGATTCGCCATCGCATTCATGTCGTCGGAAAACAAATTATTATGATTAGCATCTCCTAAGTAGTATTAGCCATCATCGACGGAAATCTCATCAAAAACATCTACTTCTATCATACTCATACCAGGAGATGCTAATTTGCGGCTGGCGGATTGCAGTGCCAATTGGTTGGCAATTGTCACATCGCTATCTCCGGCAGTTGCAGCAAGACCAATAGTAGAGGGCATTATAAGCTCAGCTAACTTTTTCATTGGTTCGCTTAACGGGGGAAGTTCCTTTTTGGGTGGACCGCCACCGGTCTTTTTTGCGTCCTTTGAAAAATAATACGCCCGATCTTTTAGCGTTTGTTTGATTTTCTGGTATTTCTCACGCAATGACTTGACAGCTCTTTTCTGTACAAATGATAGAGATAAAGGAATAAAGCAACATAAATTGAAGAACTGGTCCGCACTTTGACTTTCTCGTTTATTGCAAATTTGTTTTCATCCGAGAAAGCTAAAAATACAAATATGGATGCAGAAACTTACCCGCCCGGGGGAAGCAACATTGAATGATTTTGTTATTTTCTCCCACGTCTGCTCTTTGTCGCGATTTGTGGCACCATCGGTTTTTTTATTTTCTATTATACCACGGTGTTCTAAAACATTGGTAACTAGCCAATCTTCCTCCTCATGGGTATATACGATTTTTGACAATTTTTTATTATATTTTTTTTCCATTTTAAAACGAATCACACTACACAACGAAAATAACGCTCGAAATACAAACCGTAAGTTGAAACTGTCATATTATGTGTCATGTGTCACAAATATCCCAGGGATATTTTACAAACTGCAAGTAGGCGAACTTTTGAATTTCAACTGCGAAGTTGAAAATAAAAGTAGTGAATAAAAACAATTTTCAACTTCCCGTTCAACTCTCGAGTTGAAATCAACTGCGAAGTTTACCAACCTCGGAGTTTTCGGTAAGTTGAACAATAGTGAATAAAACGACCCGGTTAACCGGTGACGGCTCTATGTGTGAACGCTTATCGATTTACTTGGAAAAGGGTCGTTCTACGAAGCAGGATATGGCTTTTTTCTCAAAACCATTAATCTGTTCGTACTTAACTGATTATTTCAAACTTCCTGTATGCATAAAACAAAATTATGTAGATAGCAGTGGCAACATTCCTGCATACCTTATCCATATATAATATTTTACAACATAATAATTTGCCGATATAATTAAAATCATCAAATTCTCACATGCATGTCATTTGATCTTACATCCTACCTTTTTTATTTTACCTTTCAGTGTAAGAGAAAGTTACATATGACCGAATCGTGCACCCACTACTCGTATTCTATAATAAATTGTTTTATAATAGAGGAAGTACTTAAATAACTTCCTATTAAATGTAAACGACACTTAAACCAACGTTTAGAAGTAGGCCATATTTAAGTTGTCGGCATTTTAGCCACATTTTCAAGCTTTACCTCTAAAAAATAGTGCCACCAATATTGTGCTTAAGTTCCTACATCGTTCTTTAATTTAATGCATAACATACATTTATGTTTATGACACCGCCATTAAATCTGAGATAGGTATAAAAATAAACGAAGTTCTCGGATCTAATAGTCCGTTATTTTATCAATTGTTCCGTTTTTTATCAGTTGTAGGCTTGTATATAACATACCTACAATTTACAATACAAAGTAAATAAATAAAAACTTGTTATAGGACGTACGAATGTGATACTTAAATATAATATTATTTTTAATATAGTAGTAGTTTTTTGCAGAAAATTCCATATAACAAACGATGGTAGCAACACTGGCTGATGTCAACGTCTGCAAGATACAATTCGCTATACTACCCACCCGACTTAATGAAAGTGAAATAGAAGGGCTTTCACTCTCGTTTGGTTGTTGAAACCCGTCTTCACCTTGAAGAGTAGTTGGGAGAACCTGTTAACGAATGAAAGAAACAACAAACATTCGAGTATTCCTTTTTGAGTGCACAGCACCTCTGAATCAATAAATTGATTAGTTGCATTTAATAAGTTATGTGGTTTTATTATCGATCACATATCCAATATAAATATTTTATCAAATTGATGCTGATTTTTAGGTAGCCTTGACGATGTTTAACCAATATTCGACTTAAAAATTAAATAGCAACAGACAGATATAAGATGAATTGGAAATTAAATAGAGTTGAATATTTCGGGCTTTAAATTGCACTTACTGCATAGTAAGTTAAGGTAAATGCTGTTTGCTTTTAATAAACATAGATATTAAGGTGTTTCATTTTGTAAGGAAACAATGTCTTTTAAATATTGCAGACTATGGTTACGATCCGAGTCTCAGTGATGTCAAATGAATATATTATGCAAAATCCGCCGGGATGGTATACTACTTTAATTGTTTATAATTTTTGATTAAATGAAAGAGAATGGATCTAATATTGATAAATATGTCCCTGATATTGAATACAATATCAGGTAAATGTCCGCCTCTGTTAGTCTCACAAATGAGAGCCCTTTTGAGCACATTTTTCGTTACATTCTCACACATTTCACGCGGTATTTCATTAATTTTATCACGAATATTTTGTTTGAGTTGCTCAAGCGTTTCTGGCTTGCTTGCATAAGCATTGCTTTTCAGATATCCCCAAAAAAAGAAGTCCGGATCAGTCAAATCAGGCGACCGTGGAGGCCAATCAACATCACCTTTTCTTGAAGGAACTTGTTGTGGAAAGAAGTCTCGCAGTTATTCCATTGTAATCCTGTATGCGATGTGGCACCGTCTTGTTGATACCTCATGTTAATGCAGATGTGGCGTTAAAAAGTTTTCAATCGTATCACTATATCGCTCCCCATTCAAAGTTACCATTACGCCGATTTCATTTTCAAAGAAGTAAGGTCCAATGATTCGTCCTGACCAAATTGCACACCAGGCTGTAACTTTTAATGGATGCAAAGGTGACTGATGAATAATTTGAGGGTTTTCGATTGCCCAGCACCGACTATTCTGTTTATTCACATATCCATTCAAATGAAAATGTGCCTAATCCCTCATTATGATTTTTTCATGAAAATCGGGTTTGTCATGGGCTAGCTGTAACATTCTATTGGCATATGTACGGCGTCGTAAATGGTCTTGTGGAAGAAGCTCTTGTGTCAACTGAATCTTAAATGGAAACAAATACAAATCCTTGTGCAAAATTGTGACCAGAGTTGCTCTTTGAAGACCAAGCTCCTAAGCAGGGCGTCGAACTGAGGTTGATGGATTGTTTTGAACACTTCCTGGAGCAACAGTAATGTTTTCAGCCGATTTTGCAGTACGTTGTGGGCCATGCTTGGGCCTATCACCTAAAGAACCTCTTTCTTCGAAATCATTCACTACACGATAAACAGTGCGTTTTGTTGGCACATTCTTTCTTTGATTTTGATAAAATGATTTAACGATTAAAATACGTTGTTTTATCGAATATTTTTCCATAATAAATTTTCCACGTGTCTACTTCACGACTGTTAAAATAATATGAACTGCCAAGACTAATGTTTACCAAAATGGGGACAAAACAAAGTCGTATGCCTTCCCGGCGGGCACCCTGTATTTAAAGGTCGCATGCTTTGATCAGTTTTGTAAAAGTAGGGCAAAAATAAAGTTTTTAAATAATAGTAATATTTATTGGAGAAATTAGAAAATTAGACCCTCTAAGTGTAAAAATGTTTGAAATCCGCTCACTGCACGGGCACTTTTAAACGTTCTTTTTGGCAAAATGGTAAAAAATATTGAAAAGAATTTTGAAAGAAAATACATTTGAAAAAACTTTTGATGCAAAATCATTGGCTATGATAATACCAACATTTCATCAGTACATCATTTTATCCCACGACAACTTTTTGATGAAGGTGCCTTAAGACCAATCTCCTAGGTACAGGACAGAGAGTTGTAATAACTATTTGTAGCCTTTTGAATGACTTTCGTCTTTAAGGAAGAAAAATCTGGATGGTAGAACGACTTGAGGGCAACAGTTTACTATCTCAGTTGTCATGAAAAGCTCATCTCAACTAAGCCTTTCGGATTCGGCATAAAACAGGAGGTCCCGCCATCGTGCTTAGAAGTACACACGCACACATGAATGGTTGTGAGCAAAAAAAATTATTTTTTAATAGCCCGAGCTCGGTAAACGGCAGCCGGAGATACAGATACTTTAAAAACATCATGGTCAAGGCTCCTTGCAGTTGATACAAATGAAGTAGGTGCTTTCTTGACAAATAGATAGATTATAATCTACTTAAACTATTTTGTTGGGTAAGTAGATTGTGGGTATTGTAGAACGAGGTAGACTCTGATTGGCTTTAACTTGGCAATGCCCAGTGTTGTAACTCTGACTACACATCAGGTGCTTATTTCTTACCTCCAAGTGGTAACCATCGAGTACTGGTCTCATCCAACCGGATTTGACTTGCTAAACGATAAGGGCGAGTATTGATAACACTACGAAAAACAGCAACACTATAAACAGCCAGGTCAGAATATCACGGAATGAATACCCGGCCTGCTGTCCCAGGCGAACTTAGACAAGCTGCTTCGACATATTCGGACAACAGGTTGTCTACGAATTTCAAGGATGAGTAAGGCCCCTTGAACAGAGATGGTGGCGGATGAAACGAAAGGCCAACGGCAGCGCTCAATCCCCTAGTGGATGCTGATGGCCCCGTGTCCTAGGGGTATTTAATAAATTGGAACAGACCCTCCAGGTTGGGGGTTGTGCTTTGGGTTAACTACCCAACCATAGAAAAAAAAATTTGTTACGAAGCAACCAATAGCCTCGGAAAGGACTGATTTTTATTGTTGACGACACGGCTAAACGAAAAAATGAAAACGACGTTCGTATCTGCACGTGGAATGTGAGAATATTAAACAGGAGAGGCGCAAGCGAGCAACTAGCGAAAGCCCTAAACTGCTACAAAGCAGACATTACTGCCATTCAGGAAATACGATGGGATGGGCCGGGCAAAATGAGGATAAAAACTGACATCTACTACGGAACGTGTTATAGTGAGGAGAAAGAGCGACTGTTCGGATGCGGATTTGTTATTTGTTAGTGCCAGACTTAGGCAAGATGTCTTATGTTTCCAAGACATAAGCGAACGCATTGTTACAATCCGCATCAAGGAGAAAAGTGGCCAACATAAGCCTTATATGCGCTCATTTGCCGACGGAGGAAAAAGATGATATAGCTAAGGATTGCTTCTATGAGCTCCTTGATAAAACCTATGAGCGACTACCAAAGTACAATGTTAAAATTGTGCTGGGAGATTTTTACGCAAAGGTAGGAAGAAATGACATCTTTAGCAATATTGTCGTAAAGCATAGCCTACACGACAACACGTCTGGTAACGGACTTAGGCTAATTGACTTTGCTACGGAACGAAATGCCACTATAGCCAGCACACGGTTTCCTCACCTCGATATCCATAAGGGGACGTGGCGGTCAACCAAATCGATCACATAGCGATAGACAAGAGGCAAGCATCCAGTATTTTGGATGTCCGAACATTCCGAGGAGCTAGCATCAACTCAGACCACTACCTTGTTGCAGCCACGGTTAGAATGCGGATATCCACCACGCCGCAACAATCCAGAAATATTGTGAAAAAAACTTAATGTCGAAAGACTGCAATCGTAAGAGACCGCCAAGACCTTCGCGCAACGAGTATCCCTAAACCTCTCGATTAACACCATACTACCAGCATCGAATGTCGAAGAACAATGGCAACGATGCCAACACGCCACCAGCAAGAAACCAATGGTTTGATGAGGAATGCCGAAGGATGCTCGCAGCCAAGAACGAGGCCTACAAGGCTAAGCTGCAGGTGAAGACAAGACACACAGTCGATGCTGAGGATATGGAAGAACCACTTCTGCAGACTGTTAAACTTCAATGACGAACAACATTCCGCATCATTGACATCATTGGTAGGACCCAACGTGATTTCATAGCCACGTTTGCTAGTATAGAGAAGGAAGTGGCAAAAATGGGTTTAGCAGTAAATGAGGGCAGGACGAAGTATATGCTGTCAACACGAAAAGACACACAACATCAACGAATTGGACAGAACGTCACCATTGACCGATATAACTTTGAGTTAGTACGGGACTTTATCTATCTCGGCTCCGCTATCAACTCTGACAACAACATCTCGTCAGAAATTAAACCAAGAGTTACTATTGGTTACCGCTGTTTCTTCTGGTTAAGAAGGCAATTCAGTCGAACTACTAAGGAGAACTAATATAAGTCTCTGATCATCCCAGTCCAGCTCTACGGAGCTTATGCATGGGCCTTCTCAAAAGCGGATGAAGAAATCCTTGGTCGATTTGAGAGGAAAATTCTTCGAAAAATCTTCGGTACCGTTTGCGTTGACGGGCTATGGAGAACTATATGAGCTGATAAAAAAACATCCACATTGGACGTTTAAGATGGCTAGAACATGTAGAACGAATCGACACCAATACTCCGGCTCGCAGAGTCTTCGATTCCCAGCCAGACGTCGAACGCAGCAGATAAAGACCTCGCCTTAAGTGGTGCGTACAAGTAGAAACCGACATCAACAAACTTGGAGTGCGCAACTGGAAGCAGTTAGCTAAGTATCGGGCTAATTGGGGAGGCATGTTGGTTGAGGCCCAGGTTCATCCCGGACTGTACCGCCACTTAAATAAGTAAGTAAATAACATGTGATCCTTGTACGTGCTGTTCGAACAAGTGTACAAATTTTCTAAATCCGCCCACTGACACGCCCACTTTAAAAAAAAGGTATTGTTGGACAAACAGTTGCGAGTTTTTAAAAAGTGTCTGAACAACATATGTAATCAACCTGAGTATCTATATTTTGATCATATAAGTTTTTTTTGCCACACCCACTTTTTGGAGGCATTTTCAGAAAAAAAAACGTTTTTCGGCAAAGTTTTAAACATTTCGAAAAAATGGTTAATGCAAAATCATTGGTTATGACAATATAAACAGTTTTTTAAAATCATTTTGATACACGCCCACTTTTTGTAAGCGTTTTCATACAAAAATCATTTGCATGCAATACCTCATAGCATAAGCAGGCTAAAAACGTTGTTTTTTGTCGAACCATAAATGATTTTGATAAACTCTCTGAATAATATGTTCTGATAATGCCATTTTCTATATATCATCGCCATAAAGCCGACATTTTGCGGATATTTATTTTAAGGATGGGGTGGGATAGGGTATTAAACGATCCGCATAGCGGATTGAAGCCTTCTCATATGTTATATAATGGAGCAGTAAAATTTTGTCCCGAGATATCGATCGATTGCAGACTACATTTTGCTTGCCAGGTGTCATAGGGCAAGTTTTTTTTTTTGTTTAGGTTTGGTGTCAAAGAGACATATGGAGCAGGGAAACCGCCTTACTGCGAGGACAGTAGGTATCATTTTCTGATGATCTAGATTATTGGATTGTTCTATAGGTTGAGATATATGGTCATTATTAGAAAACCGACGGAACTGGGGACGCTATACAGATGTAATACTAGGGTACGTCCAATTAGCTCGATTTTGACTATAAAAGCCCTTTATGTCAATTTAAAAAAAATCATTTATGTAGATGATATTTTTTTCTCGCCAAATAGTAGGGATTCAAAATGTTAATACAATTAATGCGATTTTCCACATATTTAAGTATTCAACACAAGATTTAAAAATACAATAAGGAGCCCAGAACTTTTCATTTTTAGCCAGAGCAATGACAAAATAGAACAAGTGGGTATTTTGAAAGAATTCAGAAGTATTTCTTATAGAATTTTCGAACACAATATTCTCCACAAATAAAGCAATAATGCTTTGGATTATTTAAACAACACCTTTTTAAAATACTCAAGGTTGAAAATACTATACCATATAATAACAAATAAATAAGAATAATAATTATTAAGAAACATAAGGTGTACAGAAAAATGTAACGGTAGATTTGGAGATGGCGAATTATAAATATGCGTTATCAGGTATAAAATTCGCGGCAATAAACAAAAAGTAGAATTATGTAAAGTAGTGTAATCTTCGATGTGATCATTGGTGAGTGCGATAAACACCAACAAATTGTTTTCAAAGATTTTGTTCTTGCAGTGATTTTTTATTTCAGCTAAGCTGAATTCTAATAACAAAAAGCTAGGACTTGGGTTTTAAAGAAAAGCTCCCTGCGCATTGCCGGTAATGGTTTAAGGGATTAACAGCAAAGAGTCTCATAACTAAATGCACTTGTTGTACTCACACTAACAAAAAAAAAAAACAGAATGTATGCCGATATGCGAACAATTTGTCCCACCAACAAGTCCCGATAATGGTTATTGTGCGCTGGTTTTTGTGAAAAACCATAGTTCAGGATGCATTTTATGACCAAAATTAAAAGTTTTCCTCATGGTCACGGAAGTAAGACCTAAGAAAGCTATATTACTTAGGTCTTTCAAATTGGTTCAGTTCTTAAAGAGCAACAGGTCTTATAAAATTCTATCTCTTTTCAAAAGATGTTTTTTTTTTGGGGATGAGGACAAATATTGGCTTTTGAATCATCCAATCAAATCGGACATCATTTGAACTCCTCATTCCACTCTTTGTTAAAGTAAAGTAACAAAACAAATGTGCAAGCATGGCCATCCTCTCAGTTAAGATACAAACGTTCGACGGTGCACATCATTCATAGATATACCAGCAAGTGGAGACAAATAATTTTGTTCACACAATTTACAAAGCTACATACGAAATAGTCTGTTAGCCAGTATTGGGAAGCAGTGCCATAATAAGTATCCTGAACAATTGCGACTGCGAAAAGCGCCAACAGGGAAACTTGCTTGCGTACGCCCGAACTTATTATCTATCTGCACATTCAAGGTGAAGATCAGCCGGTTTGTACCTGTTGCGACTTAGGAGATACTCGTATGGAGGCAATGAACTTTGTGTTTACACGGCAATAGTCTGGGAGTCGGGTTATTAATTCATTTTCTGTTTGAGATAGTCACAGTGAAACGAGTCCGGATTTAGGAAAGTCGACTGGAAAAACAACAGCAGGCTAAAAGGAAATCATATCGTTGGATGCGAACGTTTGTTAAAAGCATTTTCACCTAAACTTGTGCACTGGAGAGTGAGAGTACTCAGGATGGAGCAGATCAAATCAAAGATTATTATCTATGTGGTAAGTATTAAATTGTGTACTTCCTCGTTGTAATATAAGGAAAGTGATAGTGTATCTATAATGATGTAGTTTTCGGCAATTATTTAGGGTTAGCGGTCTCAACGGTTAAACTTGTATTTTTATTTGTGAACATTTTTTTTAATTATTATTTTTTTGACAAATTAATTTTAAGAATTGCTTAAAACTGAGGATCGTGCGGGCTAAAGTGGATTTTTGTAAATTTATTTCTGTCATCTATTCAAACGCATTTCTAATACAAATTTTTCGAGGCCATTATTTGACTGGCGACTTAATAACATCCACTGAGGTTTACGGACGGGCTCAGTTGCGTGATGGTAAGTGCAATGAACTGCCGAGTAGAAGGTCTGCGTTCGATTCCAAGCTGTGGCAACATAGAAATGATTTTTTCTGTCCCTTTCCTCATGGTGATCTGACAAGTCATCCGAGTACTATTAATTGTCAAGAAAAGCTTATCTCAACTTAAACGTGTGGAGTCGGCACAAAACACAGAATTCCCACCACAGTGCAAGAAGTACATACGCACACATGAACGGTTGTGAGAAAGCTAAGCCTGTCGCCAAAATTTGAATTTATATTTTTTGAATTTATGGTTTTAATATCTGATTGTATAAATTAATTTTATTCTCAATGGACAGTTCTGAATTATATCCTAACAGCCTACAAAGTTTTCTATATCATATATTTAGATCTTCTACTTTCTTTTTCACATGTTCCTTCCATTTCATTTTAGCACCCAGATTCATTCCGAGATACTTAGCCATGTTAGAGTAAGGAACAACTTACTACTTCCGAGATACTTAGCCGTTATTCAGTCATGGTTAAGCCTGAATTAATGGGTAGGCATAAGCTTTCTTTCCTCTATAGTTGGGTCTAACTTTTTAAGAAGGAGTTTCTCGAAAATGAGGTTACTTCTAAAAAAAGCTTACCTTGCTTAGGAATAACACTTATTTCAGCTATCTTCCAGTGAATTATATAGCTTAATTATAAGCTTGCTTTTCAACAATACAGTTGCAAAAAGTTCCTTTAAGATTTGCGCAGTTATAAGATCATAACCTTGTAGTTTTCTATTTTTCAGTTTATGAATACATGAACTACTACTTTCGAGATACTTAGCCGTGTTAGATTAAGGAACTACTTGGTTATTAATAACCACCCGAAATTTCGTTATTATTATATTTCTAAAATTGACATGGGTGGACTTTGTCTCGTTAAGTTTAATTCGCCATCGCTGCGTCCAATCACATATCTCGTTAATGGAATTTTGTAGCTTTTGTGTAGCTTTAGCCACACATCCAGCTGTTGATAGAAGAGCAGTCATCTGCAAATATGGCTATCACGGTGTCACTCGCATGCGGTATAATACCCGTATATAATAAATACAGGGTGGGTCCTAGAACACTTCCCTGAGGAACACCTGTTTGTATTTCTTTAACTTCAGAATATGCGGAGCCATACCGAACTCTAAAGACTCTATTACCTACATAAGATTTAAGGACTTTATATTACTATCTAAGCATATCCCTATGAAGTTTATACTCTAAACCCTCATGCCAAACTTTATCGAAAGCCTGTGCAACGTCTAAGAATATTGCCGGAAAAATCATTATTCTTCCAGTGCCTTTTCTATAACATTAGTTATACAATGCACCTGGTCTATCGTCGAGTGTTTATTTCTACACACGAGTTGATGGATAGGGATAAGCTTTCTTTGCTCTATAATTGGGTCTAACCTTTTAAGAAGGAGTTTCTTGAAAAGTTTTCACAATAACGGTAAAAGTGAGATTGGCCTGTATGAGGTTACTTCTGATAAAAGCTTACCTTGTTTAGGAATAACAACAATTTCCAATGATGTGGGACATACCTTAGTTTGAATCAAGCATTAATTATAAGCTTGGGTTTCAACAATGCAGTTGGAGGAAGTTCCTTTAACATATGCGCAGTTATAAGATCATAATCTGGTGATTTTCTATATCAGTTTATGAATAACTGCCTCAATCTCTCTTAACGAAACGTAAGGGATTTCCTTTTTGTCTACTCTGTTAAAGAAGCCAATATCTTCATTTGCTACCCTAGATGGTAATGGTTTGAAATTATTTGAAAGGTGCTAACAAAAGAGTTTAACCTTTTCCATTGGATCGCCGATCCATTTCCCATCAGATGTTTTCAACGATAAGTCTTGCGCTTGAGGTCTCTTTAAAAGCTTAGCAGCCATCCGAAGGGAGTTGTTCTTGACTTTTTCAGCCGTTAGCTTACACAGGTATTTAGCTGGCAAATAATATTTGAATTCAGTACCAGCTTTTTAAAGCCTATTAGTGAGTCTATTGAAAATGGTTTTGTCGCCAGGACATCTTGTCGCATGCCATTTTCTACGAGCTCTTATCTTTTCAATTAAAATTTTCTTGATTTCTGTGGGGTATTTCACCGAAGTCTGTTTTTTTTTTTGTTGATAAGTCTTTCTGTCAACTATCTTACTATCTTCTGATGCCTGTTGAACATCGGCAATGAATTGTTCTGTTTCAATGTCAATATGTTTTGTTGTGACTAGAAGGGGCATAAGATTAATGACCCCTTCGAGAAGTTCTCTGAATTTACCTCAGTTTTTGTTTGGTTAGTCGTGGTTTTTTTATCTGTTCTATCAATAAACCATTGACTGTTATGATAACAGGTGATTGATCTGATGACAGTTCATTACTGCTTTTAACTTAAACTTCTTTTTTATTAATACATTTCGTTGTGAAGAAGTCGATAACATCTGGTATTTTCGTTGGGTCGGATGGCCTACTAGTTGGTGATCCAGTCGAAATAAATTCACATTTAAAATTTCGCCCTGATTTCTAGAGCCTCCGGCCTTTTGTTGTTATTAGTCTCGACCCCCAATATAAATGCTTTGCATTAAAGTCACCACCGATGGTGAAGTTGTTACCAAACATTTGGAAGAGATCAATTAGGTCTTCCTCTGTAGCCGATTTGTTGGGTGGGCAGTATATCGCAGCTAATTTAAAGTCCTTGCCTTTAGTTTCTATGTTTATTGTGGCTACTTGCATTGATGGTTTTGCTATTTTTGACAAATCGTAATGCTCCAAGGTACTTTTCACAATCACAGCATTCCCTCCCCTGCAACTGTCAGCACCCAGGAATTCTAATCTTAATTCCCTGTTTCAGAAATTAGGCAAACATCAATATCTTCGCTACATAGAAAAACCTGAATTAAAAGGGATGTGTTGAAGTAAACCGTTTGCATTCCACGTTGCGGTGGTGTTTTTTTTCCTGCTAATCTACTTAGCAGTTTAATAATTTTATTTTTTTTTTAATAATTTTATTGGATGTATTTCGTTAGTTGATTTTACTAGCTTTACTTTTCCCCTCTCTATAATTTGCTGGGTGATCAACATGATAGTTGATGCATTTTGCTTGCCCGCTCTTCTTTCGAGAACAATAACTTGTGGGATATTTTCTTTCGCATTTAACGCAAGCAAAATCTTTTCTACAATAACTTTGCGTATGCCCGAAGGCTTGCATCGTTTGCATAGTTGGTTTAACTGACTAAACATTCGATGCTAGCTTTAATTTTGAAAATATGTAAACAATATTTGTATTTTTAGTTAAAAACTTCTTTTGCTTAAATAGAAAACTTTGTATAGTGACTTTTTTTTTTTATAAAAAAGCTTATTCTAGATTATAACTAACTTAAGACTACTTAAACTACTTAAGCCTAACTTAAGACTACTTGAGCTACTTAAACCTAGCTTAAGACTACTTAACTACTTAAACCTAACTTAATTATAATCGGGATGGCACCCTATCCCATCTTATCTCACAAGTATGTTTCAATACTATCTATAGCCAAAATATAGAGAGTAACACTACTTTTGTTATTTTTTTTTTGCATTTTCTATGAACATTTAAGTAAAAGACTGGAATATAAATTTTTCGTCTTCACCATATTATCCTTGGTCAAAAAAAAGGGCCTTCTGCCACGTTCGCTTTTAGAAAAAAACTAGTCAAACCGTAAGGAAGTTTGAAAAAGCCACTGAACAAGATATTTAGTCAAAGTCTCTTTTCAAATTTTATCGATATATCTGTTTTAGCCACTCCTAAATCGTAGTAATTTTCTTTAAAACATAATTTTTTGTTAAATGTTAACAAAATTCGAAAATAGTTTTAAACTAAGAATATCGACAATATGATGTTTGGAATTCATCTGTAGAATATTTGAACCACACAAAATGGTGGTGATGTTAATTTGAGCATGGTACGAGTTAGTGACAAAAACGATATATATGCATGAGCTAGTAAAATATACATAAATGTTTAAGTACATACATGCTAATATACACACTTGTGTTTTAGTTTATACACTAAAATATTATATATAAATATAAATATAAATAATATAAATATTAAGACATATATTTATATAGATGAAAGATTTGTTCAATGACTTTAATATATCATGTCTTCTTATTTAACTTAATTAATTTCAGATGTTTGTAGTGTTGTTGTTATTACTATTTGAAGATTGCAGATCATTCGAATCACCTACGTTCATTGACACTCTTGGAAATAATGAGGTTAGTTAAGCAGTTCTTTCTCTTTTTAATGACTATTCAGTTCTCTTTTTTTAGGATTTTCAGAAATATTTTAGTGAAAAAGAGAAATCTTTCGAAAAACTAGCAAATCCTTTAGATGACAGCTATATCAGTGCATATAACATCCACCACGAGACCCCGAAAAAGGTTTTGGTAAAAAGAAGCGCACAAGTAGCAAATAGTCCGCAGATTTTTAAATTCGGTCCAGAAGATGCAAAAGAACCCGACGAAGTGACGAAAGATCTTATTCGGATGCACCGTGCGAGAGAGCTAAAACTTTTATCAAATGCCTCAACCACTTCTAAAAGAACTAAACGTTCAGTACAAAAATCCAAAATACATTTTATAAAGTTTGAAGTCTCTGATGCTAAGGAACCCGATGAAGCCACTAAAGAATTGATTCAAAAAAGTAGGGCCAGGGAACTAGGGTTGCAATACAAGGAAGAGGAAAAAAATATCACAAAATATCCTTTGGCAAAAGTAACAAAAAAGAAGAGGGTTAACAGGGGAAAACGATCTGTACCTAGGACACAACCACAATTTATTCGGTTTCAGTTGGAGGATGCTAAGGAACCAGAAAATGGTTTTAAATGGCACTTGAAGAATCGTGAAATGAGGTATGGTTCTATTAACAAAGAGCTATATCATCAATCAAATGCATCTCATAATCATAACCTCGACGATTCATCAACAGAAGAAAGCAGACGATTTTTTACTTACCAAGAAATGCCAATAAAATCTAAACGAGCAAGTAATGTAGTACCTTTAGAAGTTAAGAAGATTATCGACCGGATGCTTAAAGACAATAAATCACAGGCATATTATAAATATATCTCGACTAATTCTCAGATAGATGAAAGCCTGAGGGCTCAGGAGGAGGTAAAACCTGTCATAGAAGAAGCTTATGTTCAAAAATTGATTCCCGTTCCCGTTCATGTGCATTCACCAATACAACAGCAAGCTCCTGTGGTTGATACCTACCCGATCACCGCTTCTAAAGTAAATACCAACTTGCAGTACTATCCTGTAAGTGCCCCTTTGCATTATAATCACGATGTCTACCAACAACCAACGACTTTTTATAAAGTTATCCCAACTGTCACGCAAGTGGTACAGAATGTTCCGATTATTCCTTCTGTAGAACACCAAACCGGAGCATCGTTTAACTCAATCAATAGTAATGACAACTACAAACATTATCCACAAACAAACCAAATGCTTTTAGACTCGCCATACAGATATGGAAAACATCTGCATTTTTATTCAGCCCTCGGACACCTTCCTTCTTATCCAATTGGTAATCATATTGATGGTTCAAGTGGAGGACTCAATCCTAAACAGCACCAAGTACTAGTAAGCAAGGATAATGTTAGTAAGGACTCATATCGAATTCCTACAAGTGACGTGCAGGAATTTCATGAACTATCCTCACTTATTGGAAAATCTCCTACAGATCAAATTCACGGTCTTGCATACATGCTAGCAAAACAAATGCAAAGAACCAAAGGCGATAAAATGAAACGACCTCATGATAATACCGCACCGATTCTTTTCCATCCAGAGGAAAGCAAAAATGCCGCCAGTTTACCAACTCCTTCTGAAAATCCAAAAATTCAAAATGATAAACTAGAAACAATAACACAGAGTGCCTTAGGACTCACGAAACGAGAGCACGCTCCGATTCTTGAGCACGACCCAGACGTTGCATACGGAATTCCACTGCAGCAAGAACAAACCGTGGTCGTCTCAAAACCACCAGCACCACCAACGCCAACATCTTTTAGCGTTGTTAAGCTTCTTTCGCCAAATTATAAGGGAATTGATCAAATCCAAAAATTACCAGCGGTTCAGAATTTTCATGCAGGGGATAATACTGAGGTAAGTAAGAGGAATGGATAAGTCTAGCGCTCTTATAATTATTTTTAACTTTCTATATATAGGTCATAATACTTTCTGAAAAAGGCTACTACTTATCCTTTACATTATAATAACCACCTCGCTCAGGAACCTGTAACTCGAAATAACAATTTTAATTGTACCTTACATATGGTAACGGTGTAGATTTAAAAAGTACGTAAATATTATTTTAATAATACTAACAAAATTCACAACATCTAACAATCAAAATTGTTAAGGTTAAGTAGTGATAAACGACAGCAACGAGTTCATTAGATTTGCAAGAAACAGACGCAACACAAATTCTCTTCCTGAATTTATTTTTAGTGGTTCTTCAGTTCATTTCCTGCTTTTTACGAATACTTACGATAAGTTAGAAGTCAAAGTTGTGAAAATAATTAGAAACAAACGATACAAACGTCAAATACTCTGCAAACTATAATTTATGATTTAATCATTTATAACGTGTCCGTTTTTATATATAGGGATATATTAGTTTTGATAGATAGTTTTAAACATAGAGAAATAATTCCTCTAGTTATACCTCAAAGTATATGGATCGACTCAGAATCGCTAGCTGAGCCAATTAAGCCATGAATGTCCATCCGTCTGTAGGTCATCGGTTTGGAGTTTTAAATTTTAAGCTAGGATACTGAAATTTGGTAGATGTGATCACGTATAAGGCTGTTCAAAAAAGTGTAAATATTTTCAATATCCGCCTAATGCCACGCCCACTTTTTAGAAAAACTTTATTTTTGGCCAAATAGTAAGGAATTTTGAAAAAGTGCCTGAAAAACATGTGTAGTCCACCTGAATATCTACATTTTTTCCCTACAATTTTTTTTTTTGCATCGCCCTCTTTTTTAAAAGCGTTTTCAGTAAAAAATGTTTTTAGGTATAATTTTTAGCATTTCGATGCAATTTTTAATGCAATTGGTTTTGGCAATATATTACTTCCATATATCATTTTAACCCACGTCCACTTTTTAGAGGCGTTTTCATACAAAAACCATTTGTATATACTACTTCATAGCATAACCAGGCAAAAAAACGTTGTTTTTGGTTGAATCATACATGTATTTGATAAACTGTCTGAATAATATGTTGTGACAAGGAAATTTTCTATATTTCATCGCCAAAAATCCCACATTTTAGGGATATAAATTTTAAGGATAAAAGAATTAAACCATCCGACCAAAGGATTATAGCCTTCTCATATTTTTCTTTTAAACATCCCCAAATAAAGAAGTCCAACGGTGTCGAATCACACGATCATGGCGGCCAAGAAACATCGCCACGACGCGACGTGACGTGAGATAACACGGCCATTGAATTTCTCGTGTAAATAGAGTCATTGTTTCATTGGCTGTGCGGCATGTGGCACCATCCTGTTCGAAGCACATATCGTCCAGGTCCATATCCTCAATTTCTTAAAACCAGAAGTTCGTTACATTTTGCGGTAGCGAATAGCGATAGCGATAGTGAATGGTATAGTGAATGGTATTCACTATCGCTAGTGAAAAATGGTCGACCTCATTTTCGAAGTACGGTTCGATGATGCCGCCAGCCCATAAACCGCACCAAACAGACATTGTTTGTGGATGCGTCGACTACTCAACAATCAGTCGTGGTGTCTCATTTTCCCAAATGCGGCAATTCTGCTTGTTTTCTTTGTAAAGTCACCGTTCACTTCTGTCTATTCAACTAACCATTCGGCGTATTGAAATGGTCAGTAGCCTTCAGCGTTTAGATTCAAGTCATTATTAAAAATTCGCATTAGTGATGTTCGTGAGATGTTCAATCGTTGGGTACGACGACGAGTCGAGGTTGCCAGCTCTTTTGCCACACCATCGCGAACAACAGCAATTTTTTCCGCAGAACGAATTGGGCGATTATGCACAGGTGTTTTCAAATTTCATACAGACCCGGTTTGCTGAAATTTGCGCACAATTCTCCTGATTAAGAACACATTTGGTCAATTATGCTGACCAAAAAAATCACAAAGTGCACGAAATGCATTATGCTTTGAATGCACATTTTCTTACAGACTTCAACAATCTTAACGCGCTGCTCAATTGTTTACCAATCCATGGTTGGAGTTAAGTCTACAGACTTTCAATCTGATTGAATATAATCAAAAACATCCGATGCAACCGCTACACAATCTACATCATTGTGAAGCGATATTGCCTTATAAGGTTCATCTTCTTCGTCCCCATCTCCAATATCAGACTCCGGATAAGGTGGGATATCCTCCAAAATATCGATAATGTTATCATCATTCAAGTGGAGTGAATAACCCGTCCGCATTCCAACTAGGGAAGAAAGAACTATATATCTATAACTAAGACAAACAAAAAAATATTGGTAAATCCCAGTGGTTTCATGGAGTAACAACTTGTATAAAATACACTACATCCATAGATCATTTTTAAACACATAAAAGTAAAAAAAAACACAAAAAGAATATCCTCCACTCATCCCAAAATGCAAATATGTTGCATATTAAAAAATGCCCTGTTGCTCTAGGAATGAACAGGAACAAATGTGACATGTTGGTTTCCCATTGAAACCACCAGAAAAACAGAAAAAGCATATCGATTAGGTGGTTTCATATTAAAACCACTGGGCAACAAAGGGTTAACATCATGCCCTTAAATACCCATATTGAAATTTAAAATTCATTACGATTTTTTGGATCAAATATAATTGTACCATATTACATGACGCATTGAGAGCAGTAGTTGCGCAATCACAAACTGCAACAATTGAGATATACTCGGTTAAGAATTTTACTAAAAAAACGCATTATTTGAGTTATTTTTTAAATACAAACTGAAAAACGGAAAGAATAACACAATTAGTGACACTTTTGCATCGAATAAAATATTTTTATGCGTTATGATGGTGAAACAAACTCAAAATTGATAACATTAGAGTGACGCCACTCCTACTCTCAATGTCGCATAAAATTCAAACCAATAAGAAAAGACTGTAACTCCCATTTAAGACGTGTCAAATTCCTATATGACCAAAAGTTGAGGCAAAAAATTCTACAATGTCCCAGAGGTATTAAAAACTTTTTGTCATTTGTCAAAAATATAAAAAATTCGGCTTCATCATCAGTTCTGACGCTCATCATCACCATGACATTCCAGCTGTCAGCTCTTTAAGCAAAGCCAATCTGCTTGCTGCGCATTTCGCAGCCAGTTCTACATTGCCAGATTGTGCCCAGTCTCCTCCTGTACTTGAAATAAATCATTCAATGGGATAAGTTCACTTTCGTACTTTTAAAGTTACAAGAGTCTTATTTGGCCTTGCCATTCACAAGTCCGCTAGTCAAGATGGTATATCCCCCATTATTCTGAAGAGGTGTTCTTCTACGCTAGCAAAACCACTGCTACCTATTCTACTCATCAGATCTTTTTCCGAGTAGAGGGCAAACTGCATTTGTCCATCCAGTACCATAAAAAGGCGAATCTTCTTCTCTCTCCAACTACAGACCAATTGCACTTACGTCCCTTCTTTCCGAGGTCATGGAAACGCAAATATAAATCGTCAAATTATGAAATATCTCGACACACGAAAACTTCTTGATGTATGGTTTTCGCAACACTGGGTCCACTGGTGGTTTGATGACATATCTCACTGAAAAATGGTGATTGGTTCCACCATGGTGAAGAAAGTTAGATTGTTGCACTTGATATTTCAAAGGCATTTGACAGGGTTTGACATAAAGCCCTTTTGTCGAAAGTGCGTGCATTTGGAATCGATTAAAAACTTCTTCTATGGATTAGAAATCATCGTTCGAAACATTCAATTCAAGTTGTTTTGGACGGATTTAAGTCTGCAACTCACCAAATAAACACTGGTGTCCTTCAAAGCTCAGTTTTGTCTCCGAATCTCTTTCTCATTTTTATCAATGATCTCCTGTCTGAAACTTCTCATAGAATTCATTCCTTCGCTGATGACAGCACTCTCAGCTTCTCATATTCGTTTTCAGGTCCAAATCCCTCATCTTCGAACGTGGAATCTAAACGACTACATATGTTAGGGTCATTGAATTCCGACCTTGACAGGATCATCAAATCTGGTAAATCCAACAGAGTAGAATTCAATGCTTCCAAATGACAATGCTGTCTTCTGTCGTTAAAGCGAAACCAAAATCAAGAGCCATTATCCATGAATGGCAATTACGTCGAAGAAACCGAAAAACTTTCCATGCTAGGTATGTCTGTTAGTAACAACTTACGTTGGAACGACCACATATCGCAAGTCGGTAAAAATGTAGCGAAATGTTTAAGTTTCCTTAATCGATGTAAAAAATATTTCACCCATTCTGATCTGGCCACAATATATAAAGCGTTTATACGCCCTTAACTTGAGTTTAACGCCCACATCTGGTCGGGTGCACCAAAAACAACATTGCACCTCCTAGATAGGATTCAAACGCTTGTGAAAAAACTTATAGTCCACATTAGAATTATCGAACTGTTTAGTTTCGCTTGAACACCGACGAAATATCTCCTGCCATACATTGTTGTATCGCTATTTTAACAACTAATGCTCAAATGAAATAGCCTGCTGCATACCTTTCATTCAACAATTCAGCCCCAATACTCGTTACGCTTATCCCTAAACGGAATTTTCAGTTTTGGCCAACTATACCTTCGACTTTATATCTATCATTTTTAGCGTCGTTAATCAAAATAAATATTATTGTGTATTTTGGCCAAATTGTTAAAAACGTCAAATTAACTTACTGGGAAAGAGAAAGTTGCGTAAGACCCAGTCGTGCGCCTACCACTCGTTTTAACTTTCTCTTACAAGGAGAGAGATATTGTTACGTAAAAATTTTAGACCTCAAGATTTCGATTGCTTCTAACGTTACGATGGTAGCGGAACCCAAAAAAGTGTTTTTTGTAATACCTTCCGTCGGTCCGTCTCTCCAGCCTAAACGGCTTGTTTTTATGAAAAAAACAATGTCATTTGCATTTGATCCCTAACTATACATCCGTAATAATAAATATTGAGTATCTATTCCCTGACCAACATAACTATTTCCCCCATAAGAAATACATTTGAAAATGTCAAAAGTAAGTAGAAATTGAAAGCCTTACATCTTTTAATGATACGGGGGTAATTGTAGCCAATTCATTGGGAATGAATTACACTGACTACGCTGGATATTCGTTCATTTATGAATAATGTATGGGGAAAAATCCAGCATAGAATTTTCTATGAAAGAAAACTTGATTTAAACCATTAATTTCAATAAAAAGCAATAATTTAAAATAGTAAATAATTTATTTATTGATACATAATTAGGTTTTTCTATTGTACCACATTTAATAGAAGTATTATAGTTCTGACTGACAATCAAGGATAGCCAAATCGTAATGGAATGGAATAGCGCCGTGAAATAAATACCACAATTCGGCGGTATTTTACTTTATGAAAGCGAAAATAGCCGAATTCCCATGTTCGCCCTGATTTCGATTTGCTTATGTAAAATGTAGCCGATTCGTCCTCATTTCACTTTACATACATCTAATTTTGCACCCATCCAACAGTGATCCCAAGCAGGGGATTCATACTTTAAATACATCCATGTTGCGTGCTAGGTTGGATCGACATCTTGTTCATCTTGTTGGATAGACATCTTGTGCAGAAAGTTTATCTAAAATCTTTTATAGTTCGACAAAACAAAAAGTTTTTCTATTGCATATGTTATGTGGTAGGGTATACAAATGGTTTTTATAAAAAAGGGCTCCCGAAAAGGGGAAGTAAGTTTACTTTTTAAAATTTTACAGAAAAACGTTTTTTTTTTTACTCAAAATGCCTCCGAAAACTGGAACGGATTTCCAAAATATTTATACTTGTTCAGCTGGGAGCAAATTTCACCACTCTATCTCAAACATGGCTCAGCTAGCTTATCTAGTTAAGTCTACATTACAAACTATGTAGCAAAACTAATATACCCCTATGGGATATACATATTGGTATAGGGTATATTGTCTGTCCGCGTCTGCTAAATGATTTTGGGCCTGTAATTTAGAACAGGAAGAAGAAAGTCATGCTCTGAACTTTAGGAAGGCCATCATCTCCAACTTAAATGGATAATTCTAAAGAAAATTTCGAGGCACGGCCAATTTTTGGGGTCATTTTCTTAAAACGAAAAATTAACAGTATGACATGTGGTATTTTCGCAATTTCGACTAAGGGAATGAAGTCTTTTCATATAATTTCATTTTTTAAATAATGTTTCCTTGGTATTAATAAATTTAAATCTGCAGATGTAAGTTTTTACTCCATTACAATTTACGAGTTTTATAAATGTGCAGGATTACATACAAGATCAGCACAAACTTGTTACAGTCTACATTTCGCTGAGAAGTCATTATGAAATCTTAGAAATAATTATTATGTGCCCATTATTTGTCATTGTTACGTAGAAAATAATAAAACAAAATCTGCGGAATACTATTTATATATGAAAATTGACACAAACTAAGAGATAATATCTGTTCCATTTCATTCGCCTTATTTTTTTGTATTTTTTAGCTTCAATATGCTTCAAAGTATACGTTCGGCTATCGGGTACAGGACTTTCACAGCGGAAATGATTTCAGTCACAGAGAAAATCGTGATCTAGATGGTGTTACTCGTGGACAATATCATATTTTATTACCAGATGGACGTGTGCAGAATGTCATTTATCACGCGGATGATACTGGGTACCATGCAGATGTCAGTTTCAAGACAGCAGATGATGCATTTTAAAGTTCAACAAAACTGTACAGTTTCGATTACATATAGGTAATAGATAATAGGTTAAAAAAATTGTTATTACATAATAGATTACAGAAAATTTGCAATGTCTCTTTTGCAAAAAATATGTTGAAAAACCGTGGCATTTATTATTAGAAAAATTTCGCTTGAAAGGACTTTTAGTGGACTTCTACGATGAATATTGCAATCATGGCACGTTGTTTCTTACTTAAATGTATTTGCTGAGTAATGAAATAGAAATTTATATTGTATCCCAATTGTATTTGTATAAGTTAAAACCATATCCTGTGCAATAATTTCGCTCGTATCGCTGTTTATCTGCTTAAATATGCATACAAACTGTCAAAAGCATACTGATTAACATGGATGAAGAATGCGTTTATAAAGCATTCTTCATAATTTTCACCACATACAGAAACAGGAAATTTGTAAACCCAATTATTGCCTTGTTTTGAGTTTAATTCGAGTTTACCGAGCAAATTTGTTGAGTTGATTATAGATAAGGTATTTCATGACATGAGTAATAGTACGTTTCAACATTTGAAAATCGCATTTCAACTCTCAAAAAAAATGCATTATTTTTTACATTTTGTTGTTTTTGGTTTTGACTAGATAATTGAAACCTATTAACCTAGAGAAACAATTTTGTTTACTAATGAGAGGCAGTCTTCTCTATTGGGGAAAATAGTAATTTTGTAGTTGACTATACGTTGCGTTTCAGTAAAACTCAGCAGTATGGAATGTGAAATTGTATGGTATATAGCATTTCAGTGAAATCACGAATTAGGCTGAAATGACGAATTTCGGCTCTGTGAACACGTACTATAAGAGAGAGATAAATCTAAAACAAAATTCTAATTTTCAGTTATTTTTTTTCAGTAGAGTAGTTTTTTTATTTGTTTAAATTTACAAATTGCTCCAGCAATTTATTAAAAACATCTGACAGTTTTGATAGAGGTATGGAATTATATCAACTTTAGCTTCAGTTTAATATTAAATTGAAACAAAAATCGAGTGTGAGTTCACACGCGGTAGAAGTGAAACTGTAATCTGCTTAATTTCTCTCTCTCCCTGTTTACCACCTCCATAGTGGCATAGTGTATACATCTCATTCGAAATGAGTTGAACACCCATATTGAAAATTGCCTTGGGTACTTTTTGATTATTCGCAAGGTCTTGGGCTTGTGTGAGAATTGTATGCAACTAAATTTATGTTGATCGTTAGAAACACAAAACGCGTATGAAAGCCGAATGACATTAAATTTTTTCAGACCTAAGTTGGTGAAAAATGTGTGTTTGATTAGTATTCAACCTAGTTCTTCAACATAAACTAGGTTGAAGAATTTCAACTATTTCTTACTCCGATCATCAGTTCACAAGCCTACAAAACAGGTTATATGCCAGTTGAACTTATCTCATTCAATTTCAATAACCAAAAATACGAGGAGTTCCCAAGCGTTCCCATATCTAGGGACTAACCGCAACCGTCAGCGCTGGGTTTCGGTGATCAGACGACAACCGATAATTTGTTTGATCTCGCTTTTGTTACACATTTTCGATGCATTGAATCGAAATCACAACGGCCCAAAAGAATTTTCACTTCAAAAAGTCTCTTGTCGCATTTAGTCTCTTGTGCAATTGTGCAAGATCATAAGTGTGAAGATATTTTCTTTTCATTGTGACTTCATTGTGAGCACCTTAAAAATTCAACCAACGCTACACGCTCCACCTTTCGTAAAGCAAACATTCAAAAGAAAATCTTAGCCAAAAGAACTGTTATACAACTGAATACCCACATCATCAAATCTGAACACTTCATCCTTCCCGAATCAGACCAGATACCAATTTTCATCTCCAACTTATTTGAAAAGAACAGATGGACGAGAGAGGCTGTTCAATCGGTTCTTTTCAAATAATCGCAATTTGCAATTACACCCACAACACAAACGTTAGAGGCGGTCCCGATATCTAGCATCTCGTTTTAATAATGTCTTTATATCAAAACTTTATAAAAACTCCGTAATTCATGAAGGCAATACTCCAATTCCAAAAATTCATCTTCATTATCACTATCTACATACACATCGAAAACTCAATCTAATCTACCTGTTTTCAAGCTTCAATTAGAAATTCCAGACGTCAGCCAGCAACCTTCGCTAAAACACATTTATCACACCAAAAGAAAGGCAATACCATCGATCCGCTGTGACTTCAACATTGTGAGGCAAATGACCACTTTAGCCAGTTACATGTTACCAAATGTTGAATCCATACATCTAGTAACTTTCGTTTGATTCCCTACAACAATGGATATTGCTTTCCTGGACTCACCGATGAGATCCATTATACGATTTTGCTCACGTACAATCCCACGTACCAAATTTTTTCCTATTAACAGACACAACATTTTCTTATATACAAAATGTATTCTAAAATTCTGAGTCTAATGATTAAATTATAAAATTCGTCTAATTATGACCAATCTCGACAAGAAGGGCGAAAGTTCGAAACAAATAAATGTTATTTGTGATTTGTTCCTATGCGGACCAATTTTTATTCAGATTTAGTTTACTCTTAGTTAAGTCAGCACTGAAAAACTTTTTTTAATTTTATTATTCTATAATCTAGACAAGAGCTTCTAAAATATTTATAGTGAGTAAAACTCACTTGGCTACTGTGCAGATGTCGTCAATTCCCTTGTTTGGACATGTAATAGTTAAAACATTTTGTTAGGAATGAACAAAAATATCATTTATATTTAGTTCTACAAAAATATTTTTTCATAATAATTTCACGGCCTCCGAAACTCTCTCTTTGCAAAATCAGCTGTTGGATAAGTTATCGCATCGAGCTTCAAGCTTTTACACTTTTTATATTGCATACACAGATAGTAAAAACATATAGTGCTTTATTTACGAAATAAAGATTTATTCAAATATAAATATTTAGTTCAGAGATCCCATTGCTAGGATGTAATGAACATATTTGTTGGTTCATGTTTTTGCATTATGCATATCCCCTTCTGTAAATTTGTTACTGTAGGATAAATTTTGAAATTGAATCAATCCACCTTCCAAGACACTTTAAACGATTTTAAGTTAAGTTATTTTTCAATGAACTTACGCAGTTTTGAAAGATTTATGTTCAAATATGAAAGGCGGTTTGAATTGGAAGAAGGTTATTCACTAAAATTATTTATATTTTTTGTACAGTCACTGGCAAAATTATTTACACATTGCATTGCTCGCACTTTAACCAAACTAAAGCTTGATAACTTTTAAAATTAAATCAATATGCTTATTAACTTTTTTTCATTTTTAATGTTTGCAGTTTATTCAAATTGTAAATTAAAAACATAAATCAAGTTCCAAAATCATACAAGTCAAAGTATCAGTCAAAATCATACAAAACTAAGTGGCACAATTACTTACACATGTATCGAACTAAGGCAAAATTATTAATAACTGCATTGGGAAATAATTATTTCTAAATTTCTTTTAATTTATATTTTGCGTAATATCCAAATATTGCGATTAGTAGAACTAGCTGTGTTAGAGAAAAATTGCACGAATGGCAAATGCCATTAAGTTTTTCTTTGAAAAAATAGCGGCCATGTTGCAGAATTCCATGGGGTTGTTTCGTCAATGGAACTCTCTAAAAATTATGGTTGCAGACGGAAAACAATTTATTATATAACTTTTAAGTTTTACAAATGCCAAAGTGAATAAAAAAACAAAAGTGGTAGAGACAGAAAATGGTTAACACCAAAAAGAGCAAAAACGGGAAGGTGCTAAAATTATTCTCACTTCTTAAGTAACCCACGTATACTTATCATAAGTGTACTTATGGGCATAAACAAAGATTGTCAAATTCAGACTATAAGTGATAGAAAAATGCGAGGAAGATTTAGAGAAAATGAAATAAATGCCTAAGTTATCCAGAAAAAGCAAGGCTACAATTTGCAAGAGTTCCCAACAACAAAGCACCAGAGTCTTGGATAAGTAAAATAGCTTGTTGCTTGGACGGTATCTATTGGTGTCTGTTTTATTATTCCAACCCGAAAATGAAGGACAAAACAATCCGTCATTCAACCCATATGAAGTAGTGGAGTGGGTAAGGTGCTCCGATAACATGAAACAGTCACATTATTTGAACATTTTAAATGATGTTGCACTGGTTGCTGGTTCAAGATAGGGAGCGATTTTAGCCTTCAACACGGAAATGACAGAAGTGGGTCAAGAAATTTTAAAATGGTCTCCGTTAAGTCCTTGCCATAAGGTTATAGAAAATCTTTGGTACATAGTAAACTTTAAAATTCATAAAAACGTTGGCAGAACTACAGATCAAACTTGGAAGAATTTTATAACGGATTGGAGTTCTATTACAGTAGACGAAGTTTAATTCTTATTAGACTCAGTGCCTAAACCCCTTGCAGAAGTTATTGCGGCAAAAAGAGGAAGCTCATCCTATTAAGTATAGTGTTACTTTAAATAACATTTAACTTTAAACTTTAAATTTTTTTCTTGTTCGCTTTAAACTGAGTCTGTGTAAATAATTTTACCTATGTTCCATGGATGTGTAAATAATTGGCCCGTTTTGCTGATACGGAACTTATGAGTATATGATCCACATAAACGCTTAGGTAATACATAACGTTTTGTACCAAACTCAATCCTCAACATGAAAGTCGTTAAGTGGGACATAGTTCATGTTCAAGAAAACATAGTACATAAATATTTAAGTATGACTTAATCGTACTTTGTAATCGTACAAATTCTTTTTGGATATTCGGTATTCTTAGTTTACGACACATTTAAGAGAAAACTAGTGGTTGGTGCACGACTGGGTCGTACGCAAATTTCTCTTTCACAGCGAGTTAATTTGACGTTTCTAACAATTTGGCCAAAAATACACAATAATATTTATTTTGATTAGGTAATGATGCTTAAAATGATATAAATAATGTCGAAATGTGATTATACGAACATTTATTCCATCATTGAAAGGAATCGGTGTCCATGTGAATAATAATGATTTTCCGTTATTGGCCAAAACTGAAAATTGCATTTAGAGATAATTATGCCAAAACCGATTACGCGTTACTAATAAAAAACTGTAATTGTAGTACCTACATATACAAATTAAATTTCATTCAATTTGGCAAAATTATTTGCGAGGAATTCACAATTTTCCTTATATGGCCTAAATGCAAAAATCCGTTGTATGGATTTTCTCAAAAAAAAAAACTGGGTATGCAGT
This sequence comes from Rhingia rostrata, assembly GCA_949824845.1. NCBI lineage: Eukaryota > Metazoa > Arthropoda > Insecta > Diptera > Syrphidae > Rhingia > Rhingia rostrata. The sequence goes on from OX463755.1 coordinate 76,338,389, forward strand.
TTTGTTGCAACTAGTATGCTTATAGCATACAAGAAGTTTAATCAAAATCGTTGGAGCCGTTTTTGAGCACATTGAGGTTGTGTATGATTTTTATATGGCAGGTACCAGTAATAACATGGCTAAAGTAAAAAATATGGCATAGAATTATTACCAAAAAAACGTTGGATACGAAGTTTGAAGAAAATCGGTCAAATCGTTTAACCGACGAACCGACGGACGGAATTCCAAAAAAAACACTTTTTTGAGTTCCGCTATAATCGTAATATTAGAATCAAAAAAATCTCGAGGTCGAAAATTTTCACGAAAACAATACCTTTCTCTTTATAAGAGAAAGTTAAAAAGTAAATTCAAATGGATTTAAAAATTCTGCATTTGATTGACGATGAATTGGAAATTTCTTAAATTTTGGAAGTTGAAATTTCTTATCAATTATACGAGAGAAATCAATTTTTTCTTCGTTTGATAACCTCTCTTTTTTACAAAAGATTTCGGTTAACATCGACCTTAGGCCGGATGATCATTTTCGTATTGATAGATGTACTGTGCACCCGGTTTTTTCTACGAAAAGCAATTGCGGTATGAATTTTATATGGCCCAGACCAACGCAATTGGCCGGTCCACTGTACCGGGTTCTTAAGTTATGTAAGATACACAAATCGGGATTTAAATTACCGCTTTCGGGATTTTATAGAATCTTTATTCAAGATGCATTTTGTCGAATATGCGAAGAAGACTCTGCGAGCCGGAGTGTCAGTGTCGATTCGTTCTACATGTCCTAGCCATCTTAAACGTCCAATGCGGAGTTTTTTTTTGACCAGGGGCATGTCGCTGTACAGCTCGAATAGTTCTTGGTTGAATCTTCGTCTCCATAGCCCGTCAACGCAAACGGGACCGAATGTTTTTCGAAGAATTTTCCTCTCAAATCGACCAAGGATTTCTTCATCCGCTTTTGAGACGGTCCATGCTTCAGCGCCGTAGAGCAGGACTGGCATGATCAGGTTCTTATTTAGGATCTCCTTAGTAGTTAGAGTGAGGGATTTACTACTGAATTGCCTTTTTAGCCCGAAGAAACAGCGTTTGGCAAGGGTAATTTTTCGTCTATTTTTTTTTTTTGACGAGATGTTGCTGTCAGAGTTAATAGCGGAGCCGAAATAAACAAAGTCCCGTACTACCTCAAAGTTATATCTGTCAATGGTGGCATTCTGTCCAATTCGTCGATGTTGTGTGTCCTTTCGTGTTGTTTAGTGCTAAACCCGTTTTTGCCATTTAGTTCTCTATACTAGCAAACGTGGGTATGACATCACGTTGAGTCATACTAATGATGTCAATATCCTCGGTGTATGCTAGTAGTTGCACCGATTTTTGGAAAATTGTGCCTATAGTGTTGGCTCGGGAGTTTCGCACAATCCTCTTAGGAATTAAATTGAAAAAGTCACATGACAGCGCATCGTCTTGCCTAAATCCTTTTTTGGTGTTGAATGTCTCGGTGATGTCGTTTCCGACCCTGATGGAGCAGCGAGAATTCTCCATCGTCAACCTACACAATCGGACTAGTTTGGGCGGTACACCAAAACTAGACATGGCTTTGTATAGTTCGTCTCTATAATTGCTGTCATATGCGGCTTTGAAATCGATGATCGATAGGTGGTGGGTATCGATTTGGACTTCTTGGGTTTTTTCCAGGATCTGCCGAAGTGTCAAGATTTGATCGGTTGTGGACTTTCCTGGCCTAAAACCACACTGATAAGGGTCGATCAGTTTGTTGGTAAACGGTTTCACATATTTCGGCAGATAGCATCTTGTAGGTGATGTTGAGGAGACTTATACCTCTGTAGTTTGCGCATTTCAGTCTGATGTTTTGTGTAGCGGGCAAACGATACTCAGGTTCCATTCTTCAGGCATACCAGATATGACTTATGGTTCGTTCTGCCTGACAGCGGAATGTTGTTCGTCATCGCCGTTTAACAGTCTGCAGAAGGGGTTCTTCTTTATCCTCAGCATCGACTGTGTCTGAACTACGATATTTCCTTGTTCATCTCGACATAATTCTGTTCGAGCCTTGTGTCCTTGGCTTTGACGTTTAACACTTCAGTAAAACTTACGAACTTTTTTCCTGGAGCGGCATCTTTCTATATCCTTGATCGCGCGATTTTCTTGCTCTTTTTTCATCTTTCTGAAAAGCCGGTGTTCTTTCCTTTTTCTCTGCCTATAGAGCTCAACGGCAGCTCTCGTTTTCACCTGCAGCTTAGCCTTGTAGGCCATACCAAACCAGGGGTTTCTTGCTGGTGGGCGCGAGAAACTTAGCACATCAGTTGCGGCTGATCTAATAGCTGGTTGGCATCGTTGCCATTGTTATTCGGCATTCGATGCTGGTGGCACGGTGTTATTCGAGAGGTTTATTAATACTCGTTGCGCGAAGGTCTTGGCGGTCTCTTGCGATTGCACTCTTTCGACATTAAATTTTTTCACAGTATTTCTGGATTGTTGTGGCGTGGTGGATATCATCGTTCTAACCTTGGCTGGTTAGATCGATGTTAGCTCCTCGGAATGTTCGGACATCCAAAATACTGGATGCGTGCCTCTTGTCTATCGCTGTGTGATCAATTTGGTTGACCGTTCATTGATATGAAGACCGCCATGTCCCCTTATGGATATCGAGGTGAGGAAACCGTGTGCTGCCTATAGTGACATTTCGTTCCGTAGCGAAGTCAATTAGCCTAAGTCCGTTACCAGACGTGTTGTCTTGTAGGCTATGTTTCCCGACAATACTGCTAAAGATATCTTCTCTTCCTACCTTTGAGTTAAAATCTTCCAGCACGATCTTAACATCGTACTTCGGTAGTCGCTCATAGGTTTTGTCCAGGAGCTTATAGAAGCAGTCCTCAGCCATGTCATCATTTTCGTCCGTTGGGGCGTGAGCTCATATAAGGCTCGTGTTGGCGAATTTGACCTTGATGCGGACAGTAACAATGTGTTCGCTAATGTCTTGGAAACATAAGACTTCTTCCCTAAGTCTGGCACTTATAACAAATCCGCATCCGAATAGTCGCTGTTTCAGCTCACTGTAACACGGTCCGTAGTAGATGTCACGGTTTTGCATCCTCTTTTTGCCCGACCCATGGCATCGTATTTCCTGGATGGTAGTAATTTTGTAGCAGGTTAGGGCTTCCGCTAGTTGTTCGCTTGCACCTCTCCTGTTTAGTGTTCTGTTTATTGCTTCGTAACATCAATTTTTTCTATGGTTGGGTAGTTAACCCAACGCACAACCCCCAGCCTGGAGGGCCAGTTCCAATTTATTAGATACCTCTAGGACACGTGGCCATCAGTATCTACGGGATTGAGCGCTGCCGTTGGCCTTTCGGTTCTTCCGCCACCATCTCTGTTCAAGGGGCCTGACTAACCCTTGAAATTCCTGGACAACCTGTTGTCCGAATATGTCGAAGCAGCTTGTCTAGCTTCGCTGTCCCAGGTAGCAGGCCGGGTATTCATTCCGTGCCTTTATGACCTTGCAGTTTATAGCGTTGCTGTTTTTCGTCGTGTTATCAACACTCGCGCTTATCGTTTAGTAAGTCATATCCGGTTGGATGAGACCAGTACCCGATGGTTGCCCCTTCGAGATAAAAAATAAGCACTTGATGTGTAGTCAATCAGATTCTACCCTCGTTCTACAACACCCAACCATCAAAATGCCAGTAACGTATATTTTGTTGTGTATTACAATTTGTAAGGTATATTTATAAAGTATTATGTCTTCAAAATAGAAATACAAAATATTTCATATAAATCATTATGTACTAGTGTAGGTTTGCATATCCAAATAATAATAAAAAAAAAAACTTTTCAAAAAGGTTGATATTTGTGTAAAATCAATTTATAAATTAATCTTTCATTTCGATGGATATCATGATGTTGTTAAAATATTATTAAGGTCGAACTATGTACACCTGTTGTCACCGCTTTACTTTTGACTTCGAAGGCTATATTGAAAAAAAAAACTGCTCTATGATAGAGTTCAAAACTCACCTTGACCTGCAATTCACATTTAACAAAATCAATCGCTTCTATTGGATTATTTGTTATTACTTACCAATTTATTTTTATTAAGTACAAATGTACAGTTAGAAAATAATAAGCATTTTTTGTCTATGTAATGTTAAAATATAAATAAATTTTTATAAATTGTTACTTAACTTAATATCGGACTAATAAAATATTTTTGTTTTTGGTTTGACTTTCGATTTATTATTCAACTGAAAACTACGCGTGGTAAAATGTCACTGATGTGCTCCCGACTCACGTATAAATGGTGGGTGGGAGGTATAGTTTATTGAATCTAAGCTACTTTTACATTCAATTGCGACTATGTGTTGGCCATAAGTTTAAATAATTTTGAGTCTGGAAACTTCATAATCAAAATAGATGAAACAAATTTCTTACCACGTTTCGATGGAGAGTCTGTATCCAAATTAATGTTCAGTTAACTTAATCTAAATCTTGAAAAAAACCCAACTACTTCAAAGATGCTATGTATAAATGGGATAAAAATTTGGATAATTTTTTTTTTTGTTTGGAGCTCGCTGGAAGGAAAAATCATCGAAAGACATTGCAGAGGTTTTATCGCGAGGGAACCTTCTGCAATAGTGAGGGACTTTAACCCGATCTAAAAAACCTCCCGAAGACTGACTTTTGTATCGCACCTAGTCGTTAGACTAATCAGTAATTTATTTTTCACATGTATTATATTTTATAAAAATATAAATTTTAAAAGAAATTCCGACGTTGGTCGGATTTCTATGAGTTTTGTTTGAAATTGTACTTAAGTTTCAGTATTTCTTATTTTTTATATATATATCTTTAGCTACATAGGTCAAGGGGCTTAACCCGTCTTAATCTCCTGACTATATTGTCGGTTCTTAAAACCTGTGCTATTTCTAAATTAACATGGCTGAAAAGCCTATCTCTGTGTCTTAGAGCTACTTTTTTAGCTTCATCTTCAACCATTTCAATATATAGATCTCTATGTAGATCGGTGTTACGTATATACCACGGTGCGTTAACTATGCTCCGTAGTACTTTCTTTTGGAAGGTTTGTATTCTTAGTAAGTTTGTCTTGCATGTGCATGCCCACAGCTGGAGCCCATAGGTCCATACTGGTTTAAGAATTTTCTTATATAGCAATAATTTATTGTAATTGGATAAGGGTGAGTATCTCCCAATAAGCCAATACATTTTACTGTAGCGGATGTTTAACTCATCTCTTTTTTTCTTTCCATGTGCTTTCCAGCGCAGTTTGGCGTCTAGAGTCATCCCTAAATATTTGGCTGTAATTGAATATTCCACTACATTACTATTTATGTATACTGGAATGTGTGGTACATTTTTTTAACGTAAAATTTATATGAACTGACTTTAGGTCATTTAATCTGATCTGCCAATTTTTAGTCCATTCTGAGATATTGTGTACTGCCTTTTGAAGCTTTTTTGTAGCTATTTCGACAGTCCCTCCTACAGAAAGTATAGCAGTATCATCTGCAAAGGTAGCTAGAGTGATTTCGTCACTTTCTGGTAGATCACTAGTGAATAGGAGATATAGTACTGGACCTAAAAAAAAATTTCCCCCGTAATTAAATCAAACCCTGGGGCCTTTTTTATGTTTATACCTTCTTTTATTTCTTTGGCAAGTTTTTTAGACGTAACCGGTCGAATTAGTACATCTTCCTGGCACGTTTCTTCCATTCCTTGATGGTCTTTATCTTCATATGGTTGGAATACGCCTTCAAGATGCTCAGCAAAAGTATTTGCTTTTTTTTGACTGCTTTTTGCCCAGTTTCCTTCTCTGGTGTTCACTGGTGGGATGTGAGCTGTTGGCCTGTTCATTTTCTTTGTTGCCTTCCAGAGCGAGTAGTCCGTACTAGCATCATTTGCTAGGCCTGTAACTTATTTTTTTAGTGACTCATTTCTGAATTCAATTATTGATTTTCTGAGTTTACTATTTAGCCTGTTTAGTTTGTTTTTGTCAATTGGAGCCCTTGTTTGTTGCCAACGTTTTCTAGCTTTGCTCTTTTCTGCAATAATTTCACATATTACAGGATTTGCATTTTGTTTTATTTTGTTTTTTATTTTTGGAGTTGCAGCTCATGTATATTTTTGTATATTGAGTGTAGATAATTGCACTGCTTCCTCTATTTGCTCTTCTGTTTCAATAGCTATCATTTGGGTATTTTCTTCCAACTTCTCTCCAGTCAGTTAGCTTATTAACTAGTGTTGCACTTTGTTCTTTCATTATTATTTTATCGCCAAGTGTGAAAAGTATTGAAGAGTGATCTGACTGTAGGTCTGGCCCTTCTTCCACATTTATATTATTTGAGAAGATATTTTTTATTATAAAGAAGTCGACAAGATCTGGGGTTTTATTCCTATCTGTTGGCCAGTAGGTAGGTTTTCCCGCCGAATGATATTTACTGCCACATTCTTTAATTGTTTCAAGTAAAGCTCTTCCTCTAGTATTCGTTAGTCTTGATCCCCAATACTTGTTTTTGACATTAAAATCTCCTCCCGCAATAAATCTATTGTGAAATATTTCAAGAAGACTTTTAAAGTCATTTTTCTGTATTCTTTAGCTAGGGGAACAGTATACTGATGCAACTGATATCTGCCCACTGTTCGTTTTTATTCTTATGGAGATCCCTCGAATCGCACATGACTGGAATTTGGTTTCTATATGGTGATCAATCTCGTTTTTTATTGACCCAACTACTTCAAAGATGCTATGTATAAGAGGGCTTAAAATGCGGATAATAAAAAACCACAATATAATTTTTGACATTATTTTAGTAAATATAAAAATAAAATTTATAAACTGCCCTTGGACTAACATTTTATACCTTGGTTCAACAAAAAAGGAGCCTTTAATCCATTTAACATAATTTGATTTCCCCTACACACACATCAACTGCTACACTACTTACGTCTACTTCAGTGGCACTTCAGTCCGGAATGAGCCTGGGCCTCAACCAACATGCCTCTTATAAGCCTGGTCCTTAGTTGACTGCCTCCAGTTTCGCACTCCAAGTCGGTTGAGGTCGGTTTCGACTTGCGCGTACCAATTAAGGCTAGGTCTTCCTCTACTGCGTCCGACGTCTGGCTGGGAAGCAGAAGTATTCATGTCCATTCGTTCTACATGTCCTAGCCATCTTTAACTTCCAATGCCGAGTTTTTTAGCCATGGGCATTTCGCTGTACAACTCGTATAGTTATTGTCTAAATCTTGGTATCCAAAGCCACTCAACGCAAACGGGATGGAATATTTTCAATTTCAATTTTTGATACGGTCCTAACTTCAGCGCCGTAGAGCAGGACTGGGATGATCAGAGCTTTATGTAGGATCTCCTTAGTATTTGCCACTTTCTTCTATATACTAGCAAACCTTGGCTATGACATATCGTTAACTCTTGCCAATGATGTCAATATCGTCGGTGTATGCTAATAGGTGCACCAATTTTTGGAAGATTGTGACTCTGGTATTGGCTCGGGAGTATTGCACAGTCATCTCAAGAATCAATTACAAAACACACATGACAGCACATCGCCTTGCCCAAATTATTTTTTGGTTTCGAATGTGTCGGTGAGGTCGTTTCCGAACCTGATGGTGCAGCGAAAATTCTCCATTGTCATCCTGCACAGACTAACGAGTTTGGGCGGTTTACCAAAACTAGACATGTACAGTTCGACTCTATAAATGCTGCCGTATGCGGCTCAAAAATCGATAAATAGGTTTTATGTATCGATTTGAACTTTGGACAGACGAAGTGTGAAGATTTGTCGATGTTGGATGGTGATAACTCCTCCCCTTCAAAAATCTACGGCCCGTAGATCTTAGGTGACCACTAGGTCAAGCCGTTACCGATGGTAGAATTGGCGGGATACTGTGTTTAGTCGCCAAATTCTATAGACGACGAATGCCACAAGTTTGATGATTGCAGCTTCTGAAAGTATAGAAATTTTAACTTCTTGGGTTAAACTACCTAAGCGTTCTATGTTTGGGACGCTGAGTTCATGGACGTATCCCAAGTCGATCTTGTGGTCCTGGTTGGTGATATTCATCAAAGTCGGAGGAAGAGCCTGTACAGTAGAACTTAGACTGAAGAACGTCCTGTTTTTCAGTTGGATAGATTCGTTGTACATCTAAATAACGTATGTACCTGTAAGAGATCTTTAGACATTGTTGGAGGTAAGATAACCGTTAAAATTTGTAACAAAAATTGTGTCTTCCTTGATGAGTTCAAGAACTTCTTCCTTGCTTGTATGAAAAGTGCATGTTGCAGGACCTCCTTTCAAAAGTCTGGGGATGCAGGTGTCTTCAGGAATGCTTTATAGAGACTTGTCCTCGCAGATTGTTGAGTTATTGATAGAAAGACAATCGGCTTTTATACCGTACGTCGTTCTGTGATTTACCAACCTCTTTTTAATCTCTTTGTTATCAGCAGGTTGTATTCTTCTTTTCCCACCTTGGGCATTGAAATGACATAGAGTAACATTGAGCCATTGGTAAAGATAGATGGTGTTCCATATTCGATGGCTTCGATTTCATAAACGTATGGTAAAGTTTCCAGTTCGTTAATAATTTTGCTGATCCCTTCGGTGTCTAGTAGGTTCGTGTTGATTAGACCGTTCTTTGCCATTTGACAAGCTCGAACGATCTCGTTTACTTCTCCTTTGATGACTATGATTTCGTCCAGAGCATCTTGTTCGAATCTTCCAGAGATTACATCTTTAACTCCTCCCTCATATCTTGTAATAATGGAGTTGATTTTCCTCGTTATTTCCTGTGTTACACCCAAAAGTTTTTCGTTGATTTTGTACTGCTGGTTATTATTTTTAATTATTGTCTGCTCTCTCGGAGGACTTCATTCCAGTCTGTGGCGTCTGGATTTCCTGCTACCCACTTCCAAACCGACCCTATCCAATTGATTGATCTGGTTTTCCTCGACGATTTACCTTTCAGAAGACTAAGGCGTTCCCTTGCTTGTCTTTTATGTTCGAACAGATTGCGTTCGACACACCATCCATTAGAACTTCGAATTGCATCAGGCCAATGGTATGTACCAGTTTTAAGCTTCCGTCGACAATCCATCCTCTGCCTTCTTTTAGGGAGACTATGGGAGATTTATAGTTGAAGATCTGGAACCCTTCGGCGAGCACTAAGGATACTAATCTGCGGGATATTTGTAAGAAAAAGATATTGCTCTCGTGTTTTGTTAGAAGTAGACAAGTATTTTCATGATTTTATCCTCTGTTAGGCAGGGATGATTCTCCTACCAAACGAATTAAAACAAAGACATTCTGTTTCACGTTATAATTCGAGTTCCTTATTAACCTATTATTACTTATAACTAGGTTAGGAGCTTCTTATATCCTAAGGTTAGTATCTTATTAGAAATATTTATAGAATATTTATAATTCTCAAAAGGTTAACATATTCTTTTGCGAAAGTTAGGTAAATATTATATGGAAGATGCATTGTAACTATTTATTCATACACCCCCTTAGCTCTATTCCTGTTTTATTATTTTCAGGTATATTTTTATCTGTGTTTTATGGACCTTACGGGCCTGTATTTGTTACGATTGTGACGTTTTTGTCTTTGGCCACCAAAGGCTTATGTTTGCCCTGTATCCGCTTCACTGAGGTGTAAATTATATCACCATTCTTAAATTTCTTAGGTGGTGACTTCCTCTTATTTAACCATAGATTCCTTTTCGTCTGTACATGATTTAATCTCTTCCTCAATTCCTGATTTACTTTAATTCGGAAATTACCTAAGTTCTGGAAATTGATCCGAGAACTCCTATTGAAGAAGACGTCAGATGGCTTCTTACCCGTCACCGAATGGACAGTGTTGTTATAACGGAACTGCAATTTTAAGGATTTCCTTGAACTTCAAATCCGTAAGTTCTCCTTTAAGGCATCTATAGATTTCCAGGATCGTAGAGTGAAATCGTTCTATTTGGCCATTCACTTCACTACGATTTACCGGAGTCTGATAGAACTGAATATCAAGCATCTTAATGAAATTCACCACAATTGGACTCAGGAAACCCCTCTCATTGTCGGTAACAAGCATCTTTGGGACAGAAAAATATTGGAGAACTTTTATAATTTTTTTGTTTGCCAAGCAAACGTCGCATGATTTCGCGTATTTGACGATCAGGCTGTTCATTTTTGGAAAATAGTATTTTTCCAACAGCTGCTCCTTGTTCTCTCTGGGATTTCGATGGGCTCTTCTGTGTTCCTTACTTGTAAGGTTCCACACTCGGTTCTCGAAGAGTCGAATTTATGTCTGTTATAGGATAGGTGTCCGAGATAGTGACCGAATTGAGACGTTTGTAGTCGATTACCATCCAGTATTGTTTTTCGCCGTTATGTTTTGGTTTCTTCGGCACTATCCCAATGGGTGAGTTATACGGGCTCTTGGATGGTTGGATCACTCCTTCCTCCAACAGTTTTCGTATTTCCTCTTCGACTACCTCCCTCGTCCAAGCCGGATATGGCTAAATTTTGTGTATATGGGCTCGTCGGTCTTGGTACGAACTCCGGCCCTAACACAGGTCTGGATCAACTCTTCGTCACTAATTGGATCGAAGAGGTTAGCATATTCTCCTATCAAGATGTTAAGTTTAGATCTAATATCCTCGGGGAGATTGTCATCTAAGATAACATTGACTTCTTTTGAGATTTTATTTTTTAGCGGTAGTTGTATTTTAGATTTTAGTGAAAGGGTATTGTTTTTGCGATCGTTTACCGCCTCGAGTTCTTTCAACGTGTCATCACCGATAATGCCGTCGGAAGAATTGAGTCTTGGTAAGACAAATAATTTCGTAATTGTGTTGTCTCTAACATTTTTGAAGAATCTCCCATCCACGTATTATGTGATTGGGATATTCCCACCAGCGGACGTAACCGTGAAGGTTTTCTTAAGGCGAACTGTGACTTGATTCACATTTGCACTTATAAATTTCTTGTTGGCCCCTGTATCAACAAGAAACTCTAGAACGGAGCCATCCCCCGTTTCGTACTCTATAAATGGTTTGCTGGATGGCTGCTCGACATAAAATTTACCTCCTCAGAGGCTTCTTCAGCTGAGAACGCTCATCATTGTCCTCGTCCCCGACCTGCGCGTGAAACACCCGTTGATTCTTATTGTTGGGGAAGTTGTACGACATGTCCCTACGTTTAAACGCATTGGTATTATTCGGCTGATTCATGTAATTCACTTGGCGGGTCTGAATGCTTTGGTCAACATCCATCCTTTCATGTGGTTTCGGACCCAGTGGTCAAGGAGGTATTGCGCGCTCGGAAGGATAACGGTGTTGATAATTAGAGAAGTGTTGCTTTGGATGGAATGGTTTTGGTTGCGGAAGGGGAGGTCTGTTTTCCCTCCTGAAATTGTTGTTAATCGGAGCAGTCACGGTATTCGAGAAGTTACCCCTATGAATTGCATGGTTCCTAAAATTTAGGTTCTGCATTTCTAAACATATTGAGTAAGCTTCGAGCAGGGTTGTTGGTCTCTGAAGAATAACCATTCTTGCCAGCTCGCCGTTAAGGCCTCTCGTAAATATGTCCAGAGCTCGGTTTCGATATGTTTCCACCAATAGATTAACGGTTTCCTCACTGTGGGATTCGGTTTCAATCTTATAAATGATCAGTGAAAATTGGTGGTTCACCGCGGCATAAAACTTGTCAACCTTAGAACCACCTTGCATCAGTTGGTTCAATTGATGTTCGAGAGTCCTGATGTCTCCCTTATCCGCGTAATGCAGAGATAGGACCTTTTTCATAGACTGCCAGACATCGTCGAAGATGTTGTAAGAGACGAGCGCAGAATCTGCACCGCCCCGAAGTTTTGGCGTATGTGTTTGAGAATAGTCCGATACAAGGGCTTATTCCTAACAATACTGAAATTTTTCAGTATTCTCTCAACGCTGTGTATCCAAGATACATATGTCATTGGATTGCCCTCGAAAGCTTGGAGTTCTTTCACGCAATCGGGCAGTCGGCTGATCTCACGTAGATCTTCCTCTGATCGCGGTTCCTGCAGTGGAACTGCAGAAGTGTTGCTCTCTGATGAAGGCGGTTGGGATTTTTCAAAAGGGCGTATGATATTAATAAATTTTTTTTCTTTGAATAGAACAATGCACCTTACCTGATTACTTCCAAAGTTGGTTTATTTGTTTTTTTTTACATAAGTTTATTCACAACATAAAAATTATAAAACTTTAATTTTTTTATATATTCACAAACAGTGAATTTTTCACATTTATTTTATAATTGTTTCATCTTTTTCTTCTTCTTATACATATAATATAATATAAGAATTCTTTTTCACAATCTTGTTTCAATTTATTTTTGATAATAACTTTCGCTTTTAATAGAATTTGTATTTAAATTTTTTTTATATATTACTTTTAGCAAATTTTTTTTTTGATCTAGCATTAATTTGCCAGCACAGATTTGTTGAAGTTGTAAGTTGATGAAGATCTTTACAGGAGATAGCAATTCATTATCTTTTTTCCGAACTCTTGAATAGAAATCTAAAAAACCGAGATAATAAAAAAACTAGTTATTTAAGAAACGTTTTCGGATTTTATGGGCACCGGCCTAGGAAGGTTCGTGTTACTCCCGTTTAGACGCAAGCGTTGAGATTGCAAGTGTCCTTTAAATGGCATGAATAACTTCAATATTGGATCATTTATCTGAACGATGTACGGGAACAGAGATGTTCTCATGGATATGCTGGAATTTGTCGCTTCAAAATTGGTATGGTCAACTGTGTTCTCACGGGAACAGAGACGTGCACACAGATAGAGCGTACCAATTCCTTTATCATGTATTAAAGGACCGACGAACAATCGAACAATGATAAAAATGAAACAATTTATTTTTAGGCCGGTCCCTGCTCGGGCGCAAGTTAAATTATCCTTCCGGGGATAATATAAAAAAGAAACGCGAACGCCAACCAAGAGGTTGGCCCAACTGTTCGACTTACAGAATATTAAAACAACACGGACTATTAAGACGTTATAAATTTTATTTTTTCCAACCGATCGGATTAAGGTTCCGTTAAGAACTAACCCTTCGTCGAACATAATGTTCGCATGAAAAGTAGCTTCGCACCAATCATTGCTGACCTAGCACGAATCATGTTCGCGCGAGTTAAGTTATGGGAGTTTGTTGAAATAAAACGGCTGTCGAATCTTCGGAGTGACGACAAAAAAAAGAAAGAATTTAAGTAGTGTAAATAAAACAGACCGACTCTTAGGAGTGACGATTACAAAGTGTCTTTATTATTTCATCAAAAATGTTCTGAACGTCACGTTAGCAACCAATTTCCACATTGACTTCTCACGGTGAAACTGTATACTTTTGCTTTATGAGTTCTAAAGCATTTAAGCTGTCTGGAGCGTTTCCGCTGCAGATTGGCTTGTCAGCATTTCGCAGTGGAAGACTGTGGGAATTAATAGATAACGTAACTCGCGTGCATCCGCTGTGTGTTGACCAATGGGGGGTTTCGGGTGACCAGCCAATGCATGCAAATGCACCCAGGCCAATGAACTGCTGATTCAGCTGGGAATATGTTGGTTGCCACTGAGAGGTGTCGAATGTCCAGAAAATGCGTGTGGTTGAACTCAGGCCAATGAACTTCTGACTCGGCTAGGAACCTGTTAGTTCTTGTTTCCAAGGTAGGTATTGGATGGTGATAACTGTATTCATACCTCCTTGAGCACACGTAAATAATAAATAAAAATAAAACAACCAACATTTCCTGCGCGTGTAATGTCAAGAATGGCGACATTCACTGGCACCCAGAAGTCCAAATGTTAACCTCCGAGCTTTTGAAAAGCAGAGTGTTTGCCGTTTAACGTTGACGAGTTCAAATCAAATAGAAATTTAAATTAAAATATTAAAATAAAAAATGGCGCACTTGATACACAGTTGTAAATAAATATACAGGGGGAGGACGATGTATACAAATTATATTAAAACACTATAAATCGGTAAGACACATAACACAACAAATCACAAATTAACAAATTCTCAATATAAAAATACACAAAATCACAGACTTACCAGTAGTAACGATAATGATGCTTAGAATCCATTCCACAAATGGTGAACAAAGAAGCCGTTTGCGATTGTTGACCATGACAATTTAAATCGTCTGAAAAAAATCACAAAAATTAATTAACAGACCAACATAATTATCCAATGGTACCTACACCGAAATAAAATGTAACGGTTTTTTTTAGCGGTTGGTTTTTCGATTTGAGACCTAACTGACATTGTGTGGTCAAATTGGGCAACTCTAATGTTATCATTACCAGGTTGGCAAATGAGCAACGCTTGCATATCGTGCAAATTTATTTCGAAAATAATGCTTCAGTTCGCGAAGTTCATCGCAAGCTCCGTCCATTTTATGGTCGACATAATCGGCTATCAGAGCAATTAATTCGGTTAAACATTAATCGTTTGCGCACAACGTTTATTCTCTGTGATAATACGCATCCGCAATGACGTCGAACAGTGCGCACCGAAGAAACAAATGCCGCTGTAGACCAAAGTTTTGAAGAGGACCCGAATGATTCGCCACCGTGCATAGCAATTGGAGCTTTATCCTTCAGCTTTATGGGAGATTTTGCGCAATGATCCAGCTTGCGCAAGAATTAAAGCCGCGAGACCATGCAATGCGTCGTGATTTCGCTGTTAGGCCGAAAATGAGATTGATCTCGATGCTGATTTTCAAGGCAAAATTTTGTTCAGTGATGAGGCTCACTTTTGGTTGAATGGCTACGTCACCAAGCAAAATTGCCGCATTTGGAGTGAAGACAATCCACATGAGACAATCCTTGAGACATCCACGAAAACTGACTGTTCGGTGTGCTCTATGGGCTGGTGAAGTCATTGGGCCATACTTCTTCCGAAGTGATGCTGGAGAGTCAGTTACCGTTAATGGAAACCGGTATAGAGCCACGATAACCGATTATTTTGTTCCCGAATTGGATGGCATGAATGTGGATGAGATGTGCTTCCAACAAAACAGCGCTACATGCAACAGAGCCAACACCACAATCGATTTATTGAAGAAAACATTCGATGAGCGCATAATTTCGCGGAATGGGCACCAAGATCGTGAGATTTGACACCATTGGATTATTTTCTTTGGGAATATGTAAAGTCGCTCGTCTACGCCAATAAACCAAAAACGTGACGGGACTTCGAAGCCAACATTCGTGGCGTTATTGCCGACATACGGCCCCAAATGCTCGAAAATGTGGTTGGAAATTGGACGTCTGGACTTTGCTTTATTCGAACCAGTCGCGGCGGCCACATTCCCGAAAACATATTTAAACATTAATGGCATAAAATTATCCTTCCAATTAAGCCAAATTGATGGACATTAAAATGATTTTCTTGTGTTTTATTTAAATTCGAAGTTATATACCTCTGAAAAAAACACCCTATATGTTTATTTTGTTCAAAGTGTTTGAAATTCCTAAAAAAAATAAAATATATCTGGATAAATATGACATAAATATGTTAAGTATTAATAATATTTAATTACGCTCGAACAAATTTGCTAGCTCCTGTTTGTCCTTATTACAGTAATTACAATTACAATTATTACAGTAAAAATAATTATCAATCAACCCAATAAAACATATAAAAAAATAACAATATTTATGTACAATATGTAAACAATATTTTATTATGTGTGAATCAATTCTCCTTAAAAAAAATTATCAATCCATAAGGTGTTCATTGTTCAATTTACAGTACTGCTCCATATCCATCAACGTTTCAGTATCCAATTATCAATTAAACCAATAAAAATTCCCACTTTGAATTCTCTTGAGCACTCGTTGTCAATTTTATAATCATTTCATCTGCCATTTAAAGGTTACCGGAATATCATGGCAAGCCAAATGAATGTGTCTCGCAAGCTTAAAACAACTCGCCCTTTAGCACTCCATTTACGAATATGATAAATTGGCTCTTTCTTCTCTTCAACTTACGCGATTCCAATCATTGAATCAGATCTACATTCACATTCTCCTGCTATACAATTGCTCGATGGCATTACAAGTACAACCAACAGCCCCACAAAGACATAGCACAGGTATTCCTCTATTTGGAACAACTCAAAGCCATCTCAACGATTTTTCATGATTGACTCGCCCGCATTACTTTGGATTCATGGATTCATGGATTCATGAATAAATGCAATATAAATTTGTATATAGTTTATATATATTATATACATGGCTATCGATATGTATGAACAGTTAAAATTTGTCCATAGATTTATGGTCAATGACGTAAAATTGATAAGTAATGCTGCGTGCCATTGGTAAAGGCCGTCCAACGACATCTCTTGCGACTATTGAAGATTTAGAAGTTCACCGTCGTCATCATCGTCGGTAAGGTGCTCGGTCGCCTTCCCGGCATGAAATGTCAAATAGCGAATTAGTTGCACTGACAGCATCACCAAAACGACGCGAAAGGGGTAACCGAGCGCATATACTTGCAATAAGTGAAACAAAACGTGATCGCTTACACCTGCAATTTGCTGCAGCAATGCGGTTATGTTTTCAACGTGTAGGTAGAATATGTAGGCACGTTCATATTTATATTTACCTGCAATATACAGTAAATGGTATTATTGCTCAAGTGTGCGTGTCTATATTGAAAAGTTATTTGTACCATTATTGGAATTCAATCGCACGATAATAAAAGGTTCAGGCTTCTTTATTTTCTTTCTTCTTCTGTCGTCTGAAGTTGGTCGTGATTTTACCAACAAATATAAATCAATGAAACTGTTGATTGCAGTTTAAAAAAACATCAAATGTTTAATTTTGGTTAAAACTGGATAATTGTAAACTGATATTTATTTTGTCAAAGTGAAATATGAAAAGACTATAACTTAAGCAATAACTTAAGTGGGACTGCAGCTCGAAACAAACCTGAAACTCAAACCACATGTTTTTCCGATTAGGATGATCCTTAGTTGGTTGAGGTCGGTTTCTACTTGTGCTCCAAAAGGCGAGGCCTTCCTCGACTATGTCCAAGTCTGGCTTGGAATCAAAGACTCTGCGAGCCGAAGTATTGATGTCCATTCGCTCTACATGTCATAGCCATCTTAAACGTCTAAAGCGGGGCTTATTTTCCTAGGGGCAGGTCGGATGGTTGGGTGGTGTAGAACGAAAGAAGACACTGATTGGCTTTCACTTGGCCATGCCCAGTGGTTGTAGCTCTGACTACACATCAAGTGCTTATTTTTAACCTCCAAGTGGTAATTATCGGGTACTGGTCTCATCCAACCGGATTTTACTTGCAAACGAGTGTTGATAACAAGACGAAAAACAGCAACACTGTAGACAGACAGGTCAGAATGGAACGGAATAAATACCCGGTCTGCTGTCACAGTCGTACCTAGACGAGCTGATTCGACATATCCGGAAAACAGGTTGTTAAGGAATTTCAAGGGTATGTCAGGCCCAGTCTTATGTTTCCAAGACATTAGCGAAAGCATTGTGGCAATCCACATCAAGGCCAAATTCACCAACATCAGACTTATATGCGCCCACACCCCGACGTAGGAAACAGATGATATATCTGCAGATTGCTTCTACGAGCTCCTTGACAAAACCTATGAGCGACAACAGAAGCACGATGTTAAAATCGTGCTGGGAGATTTTAACGCAAAGGTAGGAAGAGCTGGTAACGGACTTAAACTAATTGAACTTATTTCGGACCGAAATGCCAATATCCATAAGGGGACATGTCGGTCTCCAGATCAAAGAACGGTCAACCAAATTGATCACATTGCGATAGGCAAGAGGCACGCATCCAGTATTTTGGATGTCCGGATATTTCGGGAGGCTAACATCGACAGGGACCACAACCTTGTTGCAGCCAAAGTAAGAATGTGGATGTCCACAACGGCACTACAATCCAAAAACAATGTAAACAAATTTAATGTCGAAAGACTGTGATCGCAAGAGACCGCCAAGAATTCAGCGCAACGCGTATCCCTTAATCTCTCGACTGACAAAATACCTATACACCATACCCTATACTAGCAAACGTGGCTAAGACATCACTTTGAGTCCGACCAATGATGTCAATATCGTTGGCATATGCTAGTAGTTGCACCGATTTTTAGAAAATTGCGCCTCTGGTTTTAGCCCGGGAGTTTTGCACAATCCTCTCCAGAATCAGATTAAAGAAGTCACATTGTATCCTCTGTATCGGGTAAGTCGTAAATTACCCTAATGGATCCGCGATAATGCTCCATTTGTCATCGTGCACAGACGGAAGAGTTTTGGCGGTTTACCAAAACTACAAATGGCTCTGTATAGATCATCTCTATAGATTTCATCGTATTCTTGATTTTTTTCAGAATCTGCCGGAGTGCGAAGATTTGATCAGTTGTGGATTTTCCAGGCCCAAAACTATTTAAGGGCCGATCATACTTTCATACGACAATATTTAGCTTATGAGTTGGTTGATGTGAGATGGAGATCCTATAGAGAGCATCCGGTTACTGCTCTACCGTTTTGAAGCATGGACCGTGTTAAAAGTGGATGAGAAAATCCTTGATCGATTTGAGAGGAAAATCGAAAAATTGTCGGTCCCGTTTGCGTTGACGGGGTATGAAGACGAAGATTCAGCCAAGAACTATACGAGCTGTACAACGAAATGCCCCTAGTGAAAAAAAAACTCGGCATTGGAAGTTTAAGACGGTTAGGACATGTATAACGAATGGATACAGAGTCTTCGATTCCCTGGCAGACGTCGGACGCAATAGATGAAGACCTCATCTTAAGTGGAGCACAAGTAGAAACCGACCGCAACCAACTTGGGCACTCCAAGTGCTAGCTAAAGACCGGACTAATTGGAGAGGCATGCTGGTTAGGGCCCAGGTTCATTCCGGACTGCAAGGACAATAGAAGTAGTTTTTGATTTCATTTTGCCTAAAGAAGGGACATTCGTTGGTGTTTTCATTTGAGTCTTTGGTCAAATTCTTGGGAAAAATGACATTCTAATTTGCTAAAGAAGCCGTTTTAAGCTTGCCAGCTGGTCCAGCACATCAAACTAACTAACAATTGATCTGCTTCTTGATACTTCTCGTGTTTCGGAATTCATCGTTAGTTTTTCTTAGTCCGCACGGACTCTTTTGTTTATAAAGACGTAAATGTCAAAGATTATGTAAATGGGCAAATGTGAGCTTGTTATGTATATAACGCTTCCGCATTTCAAAACGTACCAGTCAACAAATGTAAGCAACATGTCTTCATATTATTTGCATACAAAAAACGTTTTCTTGTTAAAGTGCTCATTCGAGTGGCACTAGGCTTCGTCGATCCTTAAGATGTTTTTCACAATTCCATAACAATGATCTACAAAAGTTTACAAATAAAATCATAATACCTAGTATCACAGATAATTTAGTATGCATGCATATCGCACCTAAACTATGTTATCTGTGCTAGTATATTTGTATGCATCGTTGCTGGATTATACTTATACTGAATTTCTTTCCATAAAATTTGTGAAAACTAGCTAATTTTTAATGAAATAATAAGCACGTTGTTTCAGCTTGTCGATCGATCGGAAATAAAAAAGAGCAAAAAATACAAAGGGTAAGTATGCAACGTCGTATGTTTACAACGTGTGCAAAATTGCAACTTTACGAAGACGTTTCAGGAACGTCCCTAAAGCTGCACCACTAAATAATGCCATAAACCATTGAATTAAATGTCATTTTACTTAGTTTCTTACTTACTTACTTACTTAAGTGGAACCACAGTTCGGAAAGAATCAGGTCCTAAACCAACATGCCTCTTTAATTAGCCCGGTCCAAAGCTAACTGAATCCAGTTGTGCACTCCAAGTTGGTTGAGGTCGGTTTTTACTTATGCGCGCCACTTAAGGCGATGTCTTTCTCTACTGCGTCCAAGTTTTTTTTTTTTAACAGGGGCATGTCGCCTTACAGCTCGTATAGTTTTTGGTTGAATCTTTATTTCCATAGCTCGTCAACTAAAACGGGACCGAAGATTTTTCAAAGAATTTTCCCCTCGAACAGACCAAGGATCTCTTCATCCGCTTTTGAGACGCCCATGCTTCAACGCCGTAGAGCAGGACTGGGATGATCAAGGTCTTATATATTGAATCGCCTTCTTAGCCCGAAGAAATAGCGTTGGGAAAGAGTAATTTTTCGTTTATTTTTTTGACGAGATGTTGCTGTCAGAGTTAGTAGCGGAGCCGAGGTAGACAAAGTCCCGTACTGCCTCAAAGTTATATCTGTCAATGGGGAAGTTCTGTCCAATTCGTCGATGTTGTGTGTCCTTTCATATTGACAGCATAATACTTTGTCTTGCCCTCATTTACTGCTAAACCCATTTTTGCTGCTTCTTTCTCTATTTTAGCAAACGTGGCTATGACATCACTTTGATTCCTACCAATGATGTCAACATCGTCGGCTTATGCTAAGAGTTGCACCGATTTTTGGAAAATTGTGGCTCTTGTGTGCTCTTGAGCTTTGCACAATCCTTTCAAGAACCAAATTGAAGAAGTCATGAAATTAAATGATATTGAGTTTACAACATTTACCATATCAGTTTACACATCCAATTCGTGTGGAAATTTTCCGATATTGTTTTAAACGATTTTCCAAACAAATTTTGGCAGTTTGTTTACCACGTCCTAAAATAACCACGCTTACAACGTTTGAGATGACTTTTCGAGGTTGCATGAATACCCCTAAAGATATTACAATGGTCGACTAAATGAAAATTTGTTTGTTAAGGGCGCGATTACGCCCAGTGAATTAAATCTAATCATAGTCCAACTGCATACATATATATGCAGTTCTAAGAAAATATTATTTACATATATGAAAGGAATGCGGGCTGCATTTTCTTGCTCACAACATTGTCATCTATTTCGGATTACAAACTGCGATCACTGTTTTTATATCCTATCCCATAAGGGTATATTTATTTTGACATTAAGTTTGTAACATAGACAAATAATTTTGCTAAATAATACTCAAAGACATGGACATGGACATGACTCTTAATCGCAGGTTGAGTCGATCTAGCCATTACTGTCGGCCTATCTATCCGTCCGTCTGTGTGTCACCGATTTTTGTGCCTTCAATTTTGAGCCAGAGTGGGCGTTCAATATTTTAAATACACTCACTGCCACCCAGACTTTCTTACCAAATCATGAGAAATTTCAAAAGAGTGTCTGAGCAAGATATTTAGACTGTAAGCGAGTTTTTTTTTCTTAATTTATACAGGCTTAGATAAAAATGAGAAAAAAAGAAACGCTAATCGGTGATCTATCACCACTGACACTGAGACAAAAAAAAACACGATTTTCACTTTATCCACTCCTTCACTTATTAGATTTTTTTGATTTTAGATTCAAAGCAAATATAAAAATATTTTCACATCAAATTATTTCATAAAACATTGATTTTCCACCTATTTTGCAGCTTATGTGGGACTTATGTGTTGGTTGTAGTACCGGCAGCCATTTTTAGCATTTTCGACAGCCCTTTTCGATAACTGTTGAAAAAAAAAATAGGTTTGGTAGTAAAATTTCTATCTAGGCTAAGGGTTAAAGACTGGATAATTATCCAGTTTCGCGAAACCTATGTAGGTTAAGGTGTTGTAGTATTTTACACGTGACTTGTTTGCTAAGCCTATGTAGATTTGAATTAAAGAGAAAAAATACGGCTGATGTCATTGTCTAGGTTTAATAAAATTGAAAAAGATTTGATGCAAATACTTTGAAAATAACGTAAGATGCAATTCGTCGATATAGGATTTGACTAACGCCCACTTTTTGGGAGTGTTTTCATACAAAAACCATTTGTATACTCCGCATGAGCAATATAAAAACATTGTTTTGACGAACCATAAAATATTTTGATAAACTGTATGAGCAGGATTTTCTGAAAATGCCACGTTTTGGGGAATTTTTAGTCTAAGGATGGTATGGTATACCGTATTCTACGATCCGTACCATTTTGTCCTGATTGATGACAAATATTCAAATTAATGTAAGTGGTTGTCGTTTTGTGTTGTTTAACCTATTTATCTTGTATGATCATGTGATGTTAACATATAACTAAACATGATAATTATTTATTGTTAGAACTTTATCACAAGGTTGAAAGGCACCCAAAAAAAGGCTGCAAATAAAGATATATTATCTTCATTTGGATGCAGTTAAGTAAGACAGCAAGATTAATGATTGCTATTAATGAATGTGTAGATTGTGTACATTAACACCAAAGGCAGACAGAGTGGCGTTTAACTTTGAGTACCTATAAAGTATGTAATGTAATTGAACTTGGTAAGCGAAAATTGAGAAACACCGAAGACAACAACGAAATTAAAAAGATTAAGTTTCAACTCAAAGCGAAGGGCTTGGAAACATAAAAGAAGTGTGTATAGTGCGTACCAAAACAGTTGGCCAACGGTCGATTGCGCAGAGAGAGGATTTAAGGGAACAAAAATGACGCGAAAGAGATTTAATCACTAAGCGTTTTTGCCTGTAATTTACAATGCGTAACCCAACTTTACAGTGCTTAGAACTAAAATGCTGTTGAATATCTAAATAAACTTAATTTTTTATTATGAATTATTGAAGAATCAAGAACGTTCACCATTTTGTCTTTAACGAACCGTTTAATACCCCATCCTCTTTTTTGTGACAGAAAATCGTGCCTATTGTTATGTGGTATAAAATCGTTAACGTTTCCAAAAAATTCCCAAATTGTAATTTTTTTATTAAATTTACCTACCTCGTCCAAATTCAATGATATAAACAAAAAAAAATTGGTGTGACACTGCAATTTACTTTACTTTGCGTGCCAATATCAGTACCTACATGATCAATATGCACGACACAATTAATAATGATCAACGAAAGCATAATGAGCAAATAGGGTTTAAATCTAAAACCGTACACCTTCATACAGACACAGTCACACAGTCAATTCATGTGCAATGTTTTGCTTAATCTATCCGACCGTGATCACATCATACTCCTACAAAGAACCGACAAGACAAAAAACGAAACAATATATTTTCCTCCAAGTAAAGTTGACATATAATGGTCTATATTTTTCCTCCGCTCCTAATTTCAGTATAAACGAAGGAAAATGAAGAAACCACCCTCAGTGAGATCGCGACAGCGATCTTGAACACAAGGCAGGGTATACGTCGTTTTTTATTATGGCCACGCCCAATTTCGTCTCTTTATGCTTGTTTTTGCAATTTTAAGAGATTGTAAAACACATTTTAAGAGACCTGCGCAGTAGAATGGCCAACTGTTTTGGTATGCACTATACGACTGTATCGTACGTACTTTAATTAGTTATTTAATATTAATTAATGAGTAACTCGGTATTGAAATGAAAAATAATTTACAATTAAACGCTTAAAATATCATACTAAATTATTTTGATCATGTATGAATTAAAATTTTTTTCTGTGTATTATGGCTTTATTAGTAGAGCAAATTTTCCCATTAATTATTGAACACAACGTCGTTCAAGTGGCCGCCTCGGATGTGTTCGCAGTTGCACATTCTGTCACCCCCTTTTTCAATATGTTGTTGATGGTTTTGGGCTGTAGCTCAGGGTTTGTTGAATGATATTAGCCCTAAACGGTTAAATCGTTTTCAGACTGTATAAAATCCGTCTCTCACGGTTTCCTACAAAAAAGTCCAAATGGGTCAAATCGCAGCTCCGAGGCGGCCAATCGGCTGAATTTGATGAACAAAATATCGATTGTGGCATGGGACCAGAGGTCGTCCAAGTTCATGTCTTCAATTTCAGTAAAAAAAACTAAACGAGAAGGCTACAATCCGCTGTGACGAACGTTTTATACCCCATCCCATCGTCCAACACTCTATCCACTATGCTGTATTCTGGAACATGAAAGTACAGTCAGTACAATGAAGTACTTTAATCGTGTTGACTCATTCTCCAGTAGGTTCCCGATCTTTTCACCTTTTTCCCGGTCTTTTTACCTTTTTCCCGATCTTTTCACCGGTTTGGCCAAAAACTACGTTTTATCAAGAAGAGGGCGTGGCAATTATTCTAGCTCAAAATTTAACGCCCAAGAACTGGTGACGTACGGACGGACAGACATGGCTAAATCGACTCAACTACCGATTTTGAGTCGATCCATATATACATTTTAACATAGCTAAATTATTTCTATACGTTACAAACTATGTATCATAACTAATACACAACTATGGGATAGGGTATAAAAAGTCGGCTAACATGACTGTAACGCCACCGTTCATTGTTCCCTACTACTCCACAACTTGCACCAAACTGTCACTCTCTGTAGTTTCATCGCATTCTCGGTAATAACGTACCGGTTCTTAGAGCACCAGATTTGGCAATTTATTTTGACAACATAGCGTGAGCTAAAAGGTAATTATTTTGTTCCGCGGAGGTATGGTACTCAGCGTTGCGAACGTCGATACAAATGATACAAATGTTTTCGATACATTCCATCTTGCTTCAGTACACAAATACACTTTCGATATAATCGTGCTGCTGCTATTTTGATAGTTTTTTTTTTTCAAAAAACAAAAATAACACAAATCAGCAAATAATTTTCAAGCAATATGCACAAAAGTACAATGGTAGTGGCCAGCAGTCAGTTTAACTTGATATAGTCCTCAAAAATCCAATGTTGTCATTGTTGAAAGGGCGAAGAGCAACGGCAAGCAGGCGAAGCTAACAAAAATTGTTCGCAAAAAAAAATTCGAAATAAATTGTAAATGGCTGCGTGTAACATGACTTGAAATTGACATTGAAAGTCGCAGTTATAAAATTAGATAAGATACTGTTGACAAACTTATGCGATAAATCAATCATTAGTACATCTAATGGGTGATCCAAGTAGAGATACTTTTTTCAATAGCCTTTTTTGACAGATCACGTGTGAGTCGTGTCATGCTGTCATGTTATTTTTGTTTAGTATTGTTTGGCATTTCATAATGGAAAGACTTACGCGTGAACAACGTTTACAAATTTTTCAACTTTATTATGAAAATTCACGTTCTGTGATGAATGTGTTTCGTGCACATCGCTCAACTTATGGTCAACATATTCGGCCTACTGAGCGTACTATTCGCAACACCATCACCGGCCGGTCGATTGGCCACCAAGATCGTGTGATATCACACCGTTAGACTTTTTCCTGTGGTGATATGTAAAGTCAAAAGCTTATGCCGGCAAACCCGCTTCGATTCAGGCCTTGGAGGAAAACATCACGCGTGTCATTCGCCAGTTACCAGTCGAAATGCTCGAACGAGTGATCGAAAATTGGACTCAAGGGATGGACCATCTGCGACGTAGCAACGGCCAACATTTGATAGACATAATCTTCAAAAAATAAATGCCAAAGAATGTTCTTTCAAATGATAATAAACATTCTCCATTAAATTTGAATTTTCTGTGTTTTTTTCTTTAAAAAAGTAGGGAACCTCGAAATGGATCACCCTTTAGAAGGCAGGAAAATTTCCAGGCTTATTTTGGCACGGAAATTAACACAATTTTACAATACAATACATCGAGGAGGCTTTCACATAAAATAATTTTTTTTTTATAATTAAACTCGTAAAGTCGTATAGTGAAAATAAATAGGCTATGGTCGAAAAAATAATTGAGCAATGGGACACATTAAATTACTATTATGGCTTATGTGATTTTGAGTCTATTTCTTTGTTTCAACAAGTTTACGTGATGATGTCATAAGACTTAATTTCATATTTTTATCATACGCTTTAAAAATGATTAAATAAATTAATAATGAAAAGCAATCCAAAAAAGCAAAACTAGATATTTTACTACCGAACAGATTTTTATTCAGACGTTTCTGTGTAGAAGTAGAGTTTTAATTTAGATGAAAATCATTTCGAAAAAAAAAGAGGAAAACGACGTTCGTATCTGCATATGGAATGTGAGAACAATGAACAGGAGATGTGCAAGCGAACAACTAGCGGAAGCCATAAACTGATACAAAGCACACATTACAGCCATCCAGGAAATACAATGGGATGGACAAAGCTAAAAGATGATGAGAAACTGTGACATCTACTGGCTGTGTTATAGTGAACAGAAACAGCGGTTTTTATAAGGGGACTTGGTGGTCTGCAGATCAACGAACGGTCAACTAAATTGATCACATTAAGATAGACAAGAAGCACGCATCCAGTAATTTGGATGTCCGAAAGTTACGAGGAGCTAATATCGACTCAGACCACTACCTTGTTGCAGCCAAGGTAAGAATGCTGATATAGACCACGTCACAACAATCCAGAAATGACAAAATTTATTGTCAAAAGACTGCAATCGTAAGAGACCGCCAAGACCTTTGCGCAACGCGTATCCCTTAACCTCTCAACTAACACAATACCACCAGCATCGAAAGTCGAATAACAATGGCACCGATGCCAACAAGCCATTAGACAGCCGCAACTGATGTGCTAGGTATCTCGCGCCCACCTGCAAGAAACCACTGGTTTCATGAGGAATGCTGACATCCAAGAACACACACAAGCGAAAACTACCAACCATACGACCTGAGTGAACTGAGGATAGCAATATCTAAACTCAAGCTTAATAAGGCGGCAAGAGATAATGGCCTTCCCGCTGAGCTTTATAAAGTCGGCTGAGATGACTTGGTAAATAACATCCACCAACTCATAAATATAATTTTACACTTGCAGATCCTAGAATAATCCCAAGATGTCCAAATTGATACCCATCACCTTTTCATTGATTTCAAAGCCGCATACGACAGCATTTATAGAGACAAACTATACAGAGCCATGTCTAGTTTTGGTATACCGCCCAAACTAGTCCGTTTGTGCAGGATGGCGATGGAGAATTCTCGCTGTTCCATCAGGGTCGGAAACGACCTCACTGACACATTCGATACCAAAAAAGGATTTAGGCAAAGCAATGCGCTGTCATGTAACTTCTTCAATCTGATTCTTGAGAGGATTGTGCAAAACTCACGAGCCAACACCAGAGGCACAATTTTCCAGAAATCGGTACAACTACTAGCATTGGTCGGACCAACCGTGATGACATAGCCACTTTTGCTAGTATGGAGAAGGAAACGGCAGTAAGTTAGGGCAAGACGAAGTATATGCTGTCAACACGAAAGGACACACCACATCAACGAATTAGACTGAACGTCACATATATAACTTTTAGGTAGTACGGGACTTTGTCTGTCTCGGCTCCGCTATTAACACTGGCAAGAACATATCGTCAGAAGTTTCTTCGGACTAAGAAGGCAATTCAGTAGTAAACCCCTCACACGAACTACAAAGGAGATCCTATATAAAAACCTTTTCATCCCAGCTCGCAGAGTCTTCGACTTACAGCCAGACGTCTGGCGCAGTAGAGAAAGACCCCGCCTTAAGTGGCGCTCACAAGTAGAAACCGACCTCAACTAACTTGGAGTGCGCAACTCGAGGCATATAGCCAAGGACCAGGCTAATTGGAGAGGCATATTGGTTGAAGCCCAGGTTCATTCCGGACTGTAGCGCCACTTAAATAAGTAAGTAAGTATATAGATATGTTGTTCAGAAACTTATTCAAAATCTCTAACCGTTTGGCCTAAAATTAGGTTTTTCTAAAAACCTTTTCTTGTCAGTGGGCATATTCCAAAAAAATTTCAATTGTGCTGCTAGGAGCAACAACATATACATGTACCGAATTTCATCATTCTAGCTCAAAATTTAAGACCCAAAAACTATTGGCGTACGGACGGACGGACGGACATATATGGCTTAATCGACTCAGCTATCGATTCTGAGTCGATCCATTTCTTTAAGCTATATGTAGCTAAATAATTTCTCTATGTTAGAAACTATGTATCAAAATTCATATACCCCTATGGGATACGGTATAAAAACTATACCACTTCGAAAAATTTACATTGCGAAGGATTATTTATAGGAGCTCTTCAACAAACATTATGAGCGACTACCGAAATTCGGCTATAATTGTGCTCGACGCACGATAACATAACTAAGGGGCTCCCGACAAGTTCCCGACCCGGTGCGTTGGTCTACCTTAGATAGTGCTCCAAATCAAGTTGATCACTAATTTCGAAACCAAACTGACAGTTGCCGACATTTTTAAAAGTTGAATCACAGATCAAGCCGCTTTATTAAATTATTTCCAAAAATTGTCTATTCATGGACTTATTATGAAAGGTCATGCACAAGCGGTGGTTACGATAGTTTGTGTGATGTATACGTATTATCATTTCAAAGATCATATGCGGTATTCCATCGCATCATCAAAATAAAGATCCAGTAAAAAATTGGCGTGGCAATAGACGAATTTCAAAATAATATGTACACTTGCACTAGAGGCAAAGTTATATTCCAAGTTTCATAAACCTAGCTCAAAATTGTATGCTGAGCTTATATAGGTACCCACATGGAAATAGCAGATGGTATTATGCTCATAATTCAAAAGAACTATAGGCGATTTGTATACAAACGTAATAACAAATTATTGGCATCGAACCTTTTTTTCAAATTTCTTTAAACTTTTAACAAAAACATTTTTTTTGCAATTGTAACTTCTGATCTTTTCGCATTCCTCGCATATGAAACCAAAAATTCAACGAAGAATTTTTCTTTCTTACGTTCCTAAGATTCGCTTCGCTTTTCTGCTTACATTCAGCACTTGGCGCCATACAGTAGTACTAGTGGGGCCAGGTAGAGCAAACATTTGGACTTTTGAGTTAAGAGTTTTTTCCCCCCACTGTTTTGCTAAACCGAAATAGCATCGGTAACCTAGAGTCAGTGTCCAATGCTGTCGGTATCGTTTGCATACCCAGTAGCTGAACGGATTAGTCAAAAAAAGTGTCCTCCGTATTTACTCCTGTAGTATGAACTATTTGTTCCACCACGAGATTAAGAAATCGCGTGATAGTGTGTCTTTTTAACTTCTTTAGATGGGAGAGTTACCTCTCTGAAATTATGCTCCATTAAGCAGCTGCTCAAAATGCTGCCTAAATACATCCATATTTGCATACATAACTTCGTTACTTAGTAGTGCCTTCGTTCGTATTTCGCCGCCAGCTGCTAGTTGCTACTTCTTTAATACTATTAAGGCGATCAAAGTGAAGGCTATCTTTTTCCGATGTGTAGCTTCTATTCGTTGGACAGTCGGGCTCTGAATTCGGCTGCGATGAGAAAATGATCAGATTTGGCGTTTGCCATATGCTCATCCAGGTTGTCGGATAAGCACGTGTTTAATTTGGTTGGCGGTTCGACCGTCTGGAGATCGCCGATTTGTTTGGTGGATTCGACGTCGTGAGAGATAGTGCTGCTGATAACCGTATTACATGCTGCTGCGAAGTCCATTAGTCAGAAGCTATTATTTGTTGAAATTTCGTGGAGGCTCTGTTTACCAACTTAATATATCCAAGATGTTATCCTTACGATTTTTCCAGGAGGTCATAACCTTTTGATAGGGTCTGCAGTATTATCGGTGGGGCGGTGTGCACAAGCAATCGGATCCGGATTTTTCTTCAAACTTCAAATCCATCGTTTTTTTTTTGTCATCATTCTAGGTAATTTTTTTTGTTTGCCTTCAGCCATGTTATTACCGGTACCTAACATATACAAATAAAACATAACCTCAATTTTCTCAAAAACGACTGTAACGGCTTTGATTAAACTTCTTATATACAATAAGCATATTAGTTCCAACAAAACTGCTTACCCATTTTTTTTCGGGAAAAGCTATATAACGGATTTTTGCATTTAGATTGAACGAAATTTAATTTGTATACTACTTTTACTGTTTTCGTGAGTTCCATATAGTTAGTTTATCTCTCAACGGAATATTCAGTTTGGGCCAATAACGGAAAATTATTATTATTCACATGGACACCGATTACTTTCAATTACGGAATAAACGTTCGATTAATCACATTCCGATATTATTTATATCATTTTAAGCATCATAAATATAAATAAATATTGTTTTGTATATTCGACAAATTAATAAAAACGACAAATTAACTCACTGAGAAAGAGAAAATTGTGTACGACCCATTCGTGCACCCACCACTCGATTTTCCTTTTTTTTTATTTTTTTTTTGTGCTATCACGACCTAAACCTTAAACTAAAACTCAAATTAAAACCAAAGCCAAACTGACTGTTTGGTGTGCTTTATATATTGGTGGAATAATTGGTCCCTACCTTTTTGAGAACGATGGTGGCCAGAACGTTACAGTTTATGTTGACCACAATAGATCCATGATTGCTCACTTTTACGTTCATGCATTGAACAACCATGATGTGCAGGATCTGTGATTTCAACAAGACGGCAACATGTCAAAAAGCTCGTGCCACAATTGATTTGTTGGAGGAAACATTCAGTGAGCGAATAATTTAGCGTTTTTGTCCTGTGAATTGCTCTCAAAGATCGTGCGATTTAACGACGCTTGCTTATTTGCTGTGCGGATATGTGAAATCGGTAATCTACGCCGATGATCCTGAAACGACTTGTCACTTGAAGGACAACCTTCGCCGCGTTACTGCCGATATACAGCCACTAATGTTGGAAAAAGTCATCGAAAATCGGTCCTCCAGATTATGCTAGAACTCATATTTAAATTATAATACCAGCAGATTACCTTCCGAGTTAAGTTAGTTTTATGTCAATTTAAAAAAATCATCTTTGTTTTATTCAATTTCAAAGTAATATACCTTTAAAAAACCGGCATTATATAAATTCTTTCAAGTCAACTATCTATAACTATTTAAACTGCAACTACCACAGGTTCTCCCATTGCAACCTACTCCGACGGTCCCCATCGGACACAATCCTGCTGAACCGCAGGCGCTCTGCTCCGCCTTGAGTGACGTTGTGTAGGTCGTACTAGAACCTATTGTCCACATTTATTGGGAAGACGTGGTAGATTAGCGAAGCCGCCGATCATCCTGTATCAGCCCTCGACTATCAAAGTATTGGAAAGTTTCAGGCGGAATGAAGCCACTTAAACCCGCACTTTCATCATATTCATCATTTGGGTATAGAAGGCCCCAAAGATGAAGGCCCCAAAGATGAAGGCCCCAAAGATTGCTCGAGGCTATCTGAAATCGAATGATTTTTACCAGAAAAAATTGTCTATTCTGTTTATCTTGCACCCGTTGTATAGGACCTGGTTGGAATAATATTTTGTGTAGTCAGATACTGGTGTTCTGTGTAATCCAAGCAGCTTCTCAAACTCTGCCTGTCAAACACCCATATCTTTTCCATTTGAGATGGGGCAATGTTGAACCACACCGTTCAGCCATAGGCTATCATCGGCAAATCACCTTCACTTGTCTTGTCAGTGAAAACGCTCCCCTAGCTCTCGCCAGAGCAGCATTTAAACGTCTTCAGAAATGTAGACACTGATCCAGCCAGGAGAACGGTACGAAATCCTCAAAAAAATTTCCATTGGTCAAAATCCCCCAAAAAAATAATCCAACAGGACATTATATCGAAAGAAAAAAATACGTGAAGAAATCCCCAACCAAAAAAATTTTTTTTGCCAAAATCTCCAAAAATTTCCAAATCTTCAAATCTTATTATTCTCACATTTATATTGTGAATTCTGAATACACAAAAAAAAATTAATACTGCATTTTGTTTGTAAACTTGTATCCTTTTTTTAATAGTTTATAAATAAATTATCTTGCTTAAATTGTTATAACGTTTTACTTTTAAATTTGAATTGAAATTGAAAATTAATTTATTGTAGTTTTTACACTGCAAGTATATTTACTTTGTGTATAACATTTCATTAATCTTAATCTACTACTTGAACATCTATTATTTGGAGATTTTGGTTTGGGGATTTTTGCCCAGGGCATTCTCGCTTAGAGGATTTAGGTGTTGTGGATTTCAGTTTTGGGATTTTGGGCTTATAAAACTTGTTTTGGGGATTATGTCTTGAATAAAACGTACACAACCCTCGAGCCAGATACCAAGGTACTTTACTACACTTTTACTCACCAGTGGCTGCCCGTTTTGCCCAACGATCATAAGCATTCGCCAGTTCTATCCTCGTATCCCTTGAGGGTGCAGATACGAACGGCATTGTGTTTTTTTTATTTAGCATGGTAGTCAACAATAAATTCACTTATTTCCGTGGTTCTTTATAAGGATTTTTTTCGCGTGAGTGGGATGTTAACCTAAATCATAATCCACAGCCAGATGCACCGGACCCAAGTGTTCACCTAATAACAGCAGCCCGAATATTTCGTGCCAGGCATTCGGACATGGCGTTTTATATTTTCATTTCTTTGTGTTTACTTATCAACATTCGCACCAATAAACCTAGCAGTATCCAATAATTACCATTAGAAGTTAAAATAAGCAAAATTGATATCTTGTCAAAGTTTAAAACACTGGCTCTTGCCAAGATATCTCCGCTTAAGGTTCCCCTCGTTCTACAACTTGCAACCATCCCGATATTAATAACAGTTTGAAATAAAATTGCATGCTAAGATGTAGTGATGGTGATGGCAAAAAAACAATTTTGCAAAAATAAACCTATTAAGTAATTTAATTTTAAGTTAACAACACATTTTGAAGAATTATTTAAATCATCATTGTCCTTCAAAAGTTATGAATAAGTATACTACTTAGTTCATCTATTTCTTATCAGATTGGTTACATACTACCTCATTTGATCGAAATCCATTAATTGTTTCTTGATTTGCAATCCTCGTATTAATTAATGCTGAGTAACCATGAGCTAACTAGAACGCTATTTCACATCATACTTCTTATGGAAATATCAATGTGTAAGTTAACTCATGGTTATTCAGCGTTCATATTAACACGGTGGCAAGTGAAGAAAACATGAGAAAATTGTGACCCAATGGGAATGACGGGCAAACAGAATTAGAATAGAAAAAATCCGTCATCATCTAAAACGCATTAATATATAACAGAGATTTAAAATTGGGGCTCAGGCACAGCAAGACGTTGCTGTAAGTCTTAGGTGCACATCCTAGCCGCATGTAAATTTAAAACAATTATCACACTTACAACGAGTATAAATATTTTCAATTTGCATTCTCCCATTCTCACTTTTTATTTATGTTTATATTTTTATGTCTATTTATTTATATTTTGAAATATTGATTAAGCAAGGTAGAGAATGTAATTTTTAAATAAATACCACTTCTTGGTGTTTCCCATAAGAAATATCCGCGAAAATGTCAAAAGGGAGTCACTGATAAGTTAATCAGCGTTTATTAATACGGGGATAAATGTTTGGGTAATTTTATTAAAAACATTTCATCCATAAATCATTGTGAACCTCGCTCTCACTTTTTTGGGATTTTTTTTCAGATAGGATGTACTACGATAGGGTATTAAACGATTTGCATAGCGGATTGTTCTCATACATATATTTTTTTACGGTTTGTTTGGTACACTATTTTGGTGTGACCATTATGAATAGTCCTCTCCCGAAAAAGGGAAGGGACAACTCCCATCCGGCGAATTTCCGGTAGTCTCCTTTTCAAGCTGTCTCCAAACTCGTCTCTGATATACAATTAAACGAAGCCAATAAACAGTGCACGGGTGCATGTCTTGTTGATTAAGAGAAGGCTTTCGGCTAGCTTTCGAGAAGGCTAGCGTGGTTAGATGACCTCTATATAAAGTTGACCAGACTTGGCATAAGTAAGCCACTGCTATATATGCTTCATGACATGCTAGGGGAGCATTTGCCCTGACAAGAAGATTGTTTTATAGCAGTCGTTTTGACAGCAGGGTGAAGTTGATTTGCTACATGGCCCTCATCAGGGCCGATGATTACCTATGGTTGTTCGGTGTGGTTCAACGTTGCACCATTTCAAATGGAACAGATGCGGGTGTTTGAGAGGCAGTGCTTAAGAATCTGTCTTGGAATTCACAGAACATCAGTATCTCACTATACAAAATAAAGAACACCCTATTGGTAGATGTTCTTATGTTTGCAAATGGTCGCCAATGTCATATCTGTTTTGACATTTGTGGAATAGACAGATGTAGCATAAAAGTGAAAAAGCCGAGGAGCGAAATACTCCCCAAGAACGTGGAATAATCGAAGTCGACGATTTTTCGACCAAAATCATTATGAGCGATAAGGCTCAGTGGGTACGTAAACAAGCAAAACTATCGCTTCTGGGGCACCGAAAATCCGCGAGTAATGCACGAGGAGTTATAACACCCGCTCAAAATTACTGCATGGTGTGCTGTTCACGCTGGAGGGTCATCGGGTCATTTTTTTTGCCGCAAGTGGACGAATTAGGACTAGAGGACATGTGGTTCCAACAGGACGGAGCAACGGCACACACTGTGCGACCCACAACCGATATTCTGAATATTCTGAAGGCCAAACAACATCGGATGACTTCTTTTGGACCACCTTGTGCAATTCCAACCAAGTCCTAAACAACGGGCCAACATAAACAGAATATACAATTTTTTTTTGTGAAACTCATTCGGTTTCACGCGGAAAGAGCGATGTCCTCGAGCAATAGTCTCATCTTAGGGGCCCAATAATGAATATTTTGAAAGTGCGCGTTAAGCGGCTTCATTCCGCTGAAGCCTTCCTATATTTGGATAAGCGAGGGTTGATACAGGATAAATCGGCGGTATCTCTTATCTACCACGTCTTCTGACGAACTGTGGATAGGCGGCTCCTATACGACCGAGACGTCGTCGTCGCTAAAGGCGGGGGAGAGCGCCTGCGGCTCAGCAGAGGTGTTTCCGGTTGGGACCGTCAGATTAGATGGCAACAGGAGAACCTCTTGTGGTGGCTACATGAATCGTTATAGACACTTGAATAATATATTGGATTATAGTATGGCCGTGTGAGTCAGGTAGTTGAAGGTTTAAGGTTTAGGTTAGAAAAATGAAACAGTCGTGGCGGCAATTAAAAAAAATACAAAATACAAAAACAAAAAAAAATATACAAACAAAATGGAAAAAAGGCTTGCTGTGGCTAGGTACTTTTATTAGTTTTAAAGTAGTTTTAGTTAGTTGATAAGTAGTGTTAATTAGCATGTACGTTCAAAAAAGATAAAAAAGATAAGAAACCAAGTTTTTTTTAAATGTTTCTTGGTAAACAATATAACATTTTATTACTTTTAGACTTACATATTAGATAATAGGATGAAAGGTATTACTCGCATAGGGCCAGTAAGTTAGTTATGCAGTTGAAAGGTAGGCTAATTTTTCATTAATTTTTGTATAGCATTGAAGTTAGTTTTAAGTTTAATTTAAATAAAAATGAATTATATAAAAAAAACTTTATGAAAAGCAGGATAAATGGTCAAACAAACTATCAATAATGGCAAATTAAAGAGAAAGAGATAAGCAGCTTGATTAATTTGTGTCTAATTTATATTTATATCACAAAATCTGGCCCCTCCTTTTCAATGCCAACTCCAAATGGCAAATTTGAGAAGCTTTTCACAACTTATTTATACTCTTGGATATGTACTTGTCAGATTTTTTTCAAGACGTAGTTACAAAATTTCACAAATTTTTCTATTTTTATTTAATTAAATTTTTGTTCTTAAAATGAAAAAGAATTGAATAAAATTAACAAACTGTTGGCCACTATATTGGGTCGCATAAAAGCGATCATTGATTGTAGACATCCAAGAATATTAAAGAACGTATCCAATTGTGAAGGAAGTGTTTTTTTATACTCTTGGATATGTACTTGTCAGATTTTTTTCAAGACGTAGTTACAAAATTTCACAAATTTTTCTATTTTTATTTAATTAAATTTTTGTTCTTAAAATGAAAAAGAATTGAATAAAATTAACAAACTGTTGGCCACTATATTGGGTCGCATAAAAGCGATCATTGATTGTAGACATCCAAGAATATTAAAGAACGTATCCAATTGTGAAGGAAGTGTTTTTTTTAACAAACCAGCTCGCAAACGAGGGTAGTTTTATCATACAAAGGTTATTCGGTTACAAGATTTATGAGCTGAGAATCGAACGAGAATTGTTAAGAATCTGACATTCCGTTACGTCCGTTTTATGTCAACAAAATAAAAAAGACTAAGAAAAAAATCCTGAAATAGCAAAATTTAAATGTTATTGAAATCGCAATTTTTTAACCTAAATAAAAGAATATCTAATTAGATTAAAAACTATTGATTACAAAATCAAGTTGTTCCAATAGGGAAGCGTTCGAATGGTCGACATTTTGATCAGTCGGCATTTTAACCAATTGATTTTTCGAATGTCGACATTATCGGCAAATCGTACCTAACCCGTTCCCATAGGTATATAAAAGAATGTGACTTATAATAATTTGTATGTAACTTTCGGTAATTCCTGGGCCCTTTTCTAAGGTGAGGAGCTCCCAGAGACGATGATAGTAGGCATTTCATGCCGGGACTGTCCGGCAAAAGTCGAGCGTTGAAATGTCCATGGAACTTATTTTTTCTATTTTGCAAGCTTTTTTAATTTAAAATTTTATCCTTTTAAGTTTATTGATTTTTTTTGCGGTATTTTGAGCCAAATGGCACTATGGATTTTTTAATCTGATTAACTATAGGGAACCTATTTGTTCTAAACGTTATCTTAATTTTTACAAGATGAAAAACTTATGAGAAGGTTAAAATCTATTGTGCGGATCGTTTGATACTCTATCCCATCTCATCCTTAAAATTAATATCCCTAAAATGTAGGCTTTATGGCAATGAAATATTGAAAATGAAACTCTCACAACATAATGTTCAGTTTATAAAAATCTTTAAGGTTCGACAAAAAACTATAGAAGCTCGACAAAAACGTTTTTCTCTTGTTTATCTTGGCGTCGGTTTAAATAATATACTTACGGAATGATTATATTGCCATCACCAATAATTTTGCATTGTTTCACATTTTTTCAAAATTTTACCGGAAACCCCAAAAAAACGTTGTATGGACGCAATATAGAAATATCTAATATTCTTACGGTTAGGCCAAAAACTACGTTTTTAAAAACGGGATGTGGCAGTGGATGGATTTCAATAATGTTAACACCTGTTCTTCTGGAAGCAACAACGAGCACGTGTACCAAATTTCAATATCTTAGCTCAAAATTTAAGGCACAAAAACTGGTGAGGTACGGATGGACGGATAGACAGATAAGGCTAAATCGACACAGCTAATCGATTGTAAGTTGATCCATATACTTCAAGGTATATCTAGCTAAATTACTTCTCTATTTCCCTATTGGATAGTTTATACCCTATCTAATAGGGAAATAGTTATCTACTGCAAAACTAGTCTGATCCAATTTGAGTTCGTCTTTCGTTTATGATAGTAGTATCATAAAAAAAGAGAGAACATTACCACACCTACTTTTGTATATCTTGTTCAGCCATTGAGGGGGCGAAACATAAAGTCAAATGGTTAGATAGAAACGCAATGAAAATCGACACATCGGCGTCGGCAGAAATATTTATTTAGGGATTGCCCTGAATTGCTGCTGCTGCCGATATTGGTAATGTACCATTCCCCGTATAAAACTAAATCGCCTATGAAAATTGTGCTGCTAATTTAGATGTGGGTGTTGCTGCTTAGAATCCCATCCCGAAATATATTTAACATTTCCAAGTAGGTACATGCGACCCAGTCTTGTACTTAAATTCTCGTGTGCACCTATAATCTTTAAGAGCAATCTTACATCAGTTAATTACAATTATGTAGGTATTCGCTCGCTCTCTCGGATTGAATTCATACACCTTCACTAATTCCTCCCTCCTTCCTGGGACTTAGCAATACCTACATACCCGATTCAACTTAAAGAAACTATTTCCATAGAAGCACTTCACTAGAATTGCAACAACAAAAATACACACGAGAAGATCATCAGCATATTTTGATTATCACCAACAAGTAATACTTAATTCGCTTCACCAATGTTGCATCGAAAAACTATGATGATCATGATTACCATGAATGCGATTACGACCAAGCTCATCATCATGGCTGCCATTGTAACAAGATGAGTACGAGTACTTCACCTCGAAACAATTGCATCGCAATAGTGTGATCTCTTGGGATCATTTGTATAGGTTTTTGCAACTTTATTGTATATACATAAGCAGACTTATTCTCTCGACGGTATTCTGTGCTCGTCTCCAGCTCCGCTGATGGAGATCGATATAAAAAGACTTGCATGGCGTTATTGAACTCTAATTCAAATCGTGATTCGGGATTTATAGCCAACAGTTTTGTGGATTAATGCAAAGGGGACAGTTTCAACTAACAAGCACAAGATTATTGTATGAATATAGATCAATGAGTGAAAAGTGCACACAGAAAATAAATTGACATCGACCTTTGCAAAAAGTCAAACATAAAAGTGTAATATTGCTTCAATATTTGAACTTTATTTGAATTATAGAAATAAAAAGTTAACAGAAAAAGTGCAAT
The DNA here is from genome assembly GCA_949824845.1 of Rhingia rostrata. NCBI lineage: Eukaryota > Metazoa > Arthropoda > Insecta > Diptera > Syrphidae > Rhingia > Rhingia rostrata. The sequence continues at coordinate 76,376,962 of OX463755.1, forward strand.
GATGTCCTTTAATTTAATTGTTTTTGTCGTGAGTACATTTAAAAATATTTTTTTTTGTTTTTTTTTTGTATTTGTGCTGATTCAAGTGGATTATTTTGTAAAATTGATTTTGAGTCAGTTACTTGCGCGAACAATAATGGCAGGAGCGTGTGATTATTTGTTTAAACTGCAATGATTTGTTTTGAAATTGCAACTGGATTATTAGGAAAAGTGTACATGTACATTCTGTTGAAAGTACACGTTTTAAAAAAATGCGTCTATTCACATTGTGAATTTTTTATAAACATCTCGCAGAAAATGCCGAAATAGTGCTTTTAGAAAGGATTATCAAATTAACCGAATACATTTATATATTTAACGGATACATTAAATTAATAAAGTGGACAAAACTTTGCCTTAAATAATTTTTGCAAATAACAAACATTGCAATAATGAGTTATTTTAATGTACTACTCAACTCTTGCGAAATCTTAAAAAAAAGTATAAAACTAATGCACATTCGAGAAGGTTCTCTCGAATTAAGTTTGTGCAAGACAGTTATATTACTGGAAAATTTAAGTTTGTAAAAATCCTTTTTATGGCACGATTATTGTCTGTGTGAAATTTTGGGTATGCGCTTTAGTTTTTCACATATCGTCACCTGAATACAATAAGGGGATAACTCGATTTTTTCAGTTTTTGAGATATCAAAGTTTTCTGCTACCTTGATTCGATATAAATGTAGTGCAATCACAAATGAACTCATTTTCCTGATCTGCTGCCACCAATTGGTTATTAGATAGGGTTAGTGAAAAAAATAGATAACTAAACTTTTTAAATTTCAATATCTGTTTCTCATACAAAATATTTGTACAATAATAAAAGTCGTTTAGAAAGAAGCAAAACTTTTTTTACGGATTTCTCAAAAGTGTGAAAAGAATCGCTAGCTGAGTCGGTTAAGCCATGTTCAGCCGTCCTCCTTAAAATTTGAGAATAATGAAATTTGCTACATGTGATCCGTGCTATTCGAACAAGTGTAAAAAATTTAAAAATACGCCCACTGCCACGTCCACTTTTTTTAAAAACGTTACTTTTGGTCAGATGGTATGGAATTTTGAAAAAGTGACTGAACAACATATGGCTACACATTCTAATGTCTTCATTTTGTCCATATAAAGTTTTTTGCCACGTCTACTTTTTTTAGGGCGTTTTCAATTAAAAACGCTTTTTGGTAAAGTTTTACAAAATTGATTTTGAGTCAGTTACTTGCGCGAACTATAATGGCAGGAGCGTGTGATGTTTTGTTTAAACTGCAATGATTTGTTTTGAAATTACAACTGGATTATTAGAAAGAGTGTACATTTCGTTTAAAGTACACGTTTTATAAAAATGCGTCTATCCACATTGTGATTTTTCTTAAATTAGTTAAATAAAACTGAAGGTTTTTTTATAAACATCTCGCAGAAAATGCCGAAACAGTGCCTTTAGAAAGGATTATCAAATTAACCAAATACATTTATAGATTTAACGGATATATTAAATCAATAAAGTGGACAAAACTTTGCCTTAAATAATTTTTGCAAATAGTTCTGTTTGCCGTGTTTGACTAGTAACCAAGGATATTTATAACAAACATTGCAATTATGAGTTATTTTAATGTACTACTCAACTCTGGCGAAAGCTTAAAAAAAAGTATAAAACTAATGCACATTCGAGAAGGTTCTCTCGAATTAAGTTTGTGCAAGACAGTTATATTACTGGAAAATTTAAGTTTGTAAAAATCCTTTTTATGGCACGATTATTGTCTGTGTGAAATTTTGGGTATGCGCTTTAGTTTTTCACATATCGTTACCTGAATACAATAAGGGGATAACTCGATTTTTTTCAGTTTTTGAGATATCAAAGTTTTCTGCTACCTTGATTCGATATAAATGAAGTGCAATCACCAATGAACTCATTTTCCTGATCTGCTGCCACCAATTGGTTATTAGATAGGGTTAGTGAAAAAAAATAGATAACTAAACTTCTTAAATTTCAATATCTGTTTCTCATACAAAATATTTGTACAATAATAAAAGTCATTTAGAAAGAAGCAAAACTTTTTTTACGGATTTCTCAAAAGTGTGAAAAGAATCGCTAGCTGAGTCGGTTAAGCCATGTTCAGCCGTCCGCCTTAAAATTTGAGAATAATGAAGTTTGGTACATGTGATCCGTGCTATTCGAACAAGTGTAAAAATTTCAAAATCCGCCGACTGCCACGTCCACTTTTTTTAAAAACGTTACTTTTGGTCAGATGGTATGGAATTTTGAAAAAGTGACTGAACAACACATGGCTACACATTCTAATGTCTTCATTTTGTCATTATAAAGTTTTTTGCCACGTCTACTTTTTTAGGGCGTTTTCAATTAAAAACGCTTTTTGGTAAAGTTTGACAATATTCTAAAAAAATTTAATGTTATATCATTTGGTTTGATAAAAAAATTATTCGTCCATACATCATTCAATCGTACGCCCACTTTTTGGAGACGTTTTCCTACAAAAACCATTTGTATAACCTACGCTTTACAATATGGAGGTGAAAACTTTTTTTTTGTCGAATCATACAAGATTTTGATAAATTGTCTGAACAACATGTTGCGAAAATGTCAATTTTAATATTTGTTTGCAATATAGCCCACATTTTGGGGATATTAATATAAAGGATGGGATGGGATAGGGTATAAAAGGATCCACACAGTAGATTGTAGCCTTCTCATATGTTTTTAATTTTTCAGTTAAAAAATCGAGGTTTTTTGGCGGAATAATTAAAAACATATGAAAATGTTACAATCCACGCAAACAGTGGCGTCGTAATATTATCTATCCCATCCTATCCATTCTTTAAAAATGGGCTTATTATACCCTATCCCATAGGCGTATATTAGTTTTTTTTATACCCTATCCCATAGGGGTATCTTAGTTTTGATACATAATTTGTAACATAGAGAAATAATTGAGCTAGGTATACTTCAAAGTATATGGATCGACTCAGAATTAATAGCTG